>KV908538.1:197500-217500 GCA_002005505.1 Botryococcus braunii
TGGCCATGCATACCCTATGCCCTATGCCCTATGCCCATGCATCATAAGAGCCTCTGCATCAACCGTATGTTTATACGGTTCAAAGCACGTTTGTTTAAACCTTGTCAGCAGGCATGTGCCAGCTGGTGAAGTGAATTACACCACGAAGAAATTTTATCAGAGGAAGATATCTGCCTCTGATTTCTTCGGGGGAAATGAATTCGTGTTTTTCCCCTTCGACGAAAATTCATTTCCTTCTTCGAAGTAGATAAGAAGAAACGATCGAAGGACATGAAGCAAATAAGACGACTCTGCCTCATGTGTAATAAGCTCCCAATTACTTCAGGTGTTTTCACGTATAGAAGCTGCCGCCCCCCAAAAAAGGCCTACAACACGTTGTTTATGCAAAATTCCGTACGGTCACTCGTGACACAAGACATGTCCAAACTTCTCTTATTCTCAGCTTGCTTTGTGAATCTACCGCAGCAAGCGTCACTTACTTGTACCGCGCATACACGTCGGGTCTCGTCCATATAGATCTGACGTGCCCGTAGCCAGGTAACAGGGACCCACCTGATCATATCATGATGGGAGTTGCGTCAGAGAACAAAACAGTGTGCCACAGATTTATCTCTGCAGGCAAACTCATCTCTGTAAGCAGGATACAGAGATTCATGTCCGTAATCATAAGCTGCGCACCATACCTTCGATAAAAGAGCGCCCACCCATCCCCCTAATTTCCTGCATTGCTGTGCTGTCACGCTTGTGAGATCCTTGTAAAGTGCCAGCCGCCAACGCAGCAGCGGGCTCTCATCTCACCTCCTAAGACTTGTGGCTGTACCAGATCCCATGAGTAAGAATCTTCCCGTCCTGAAAAGGGGTTTCTAACAAGAGAGTGGGCAGTGGAGGGCCGGGGGGGGGGGGGGGGGGGTTTCGAAAGGCCAAACCCCACCTTCAAATCCTACAGGCCAAATCGGCTACATTCGGCAACATTTATATCTCTTCCCGAATGCTTACTCCCTCGTCTCCAATCCTCACCACTTATAGGCATTCCAGCAGTAGAAAGCAAAAGAGCACACGAACCAACAGCCACTAAGGAAAAGTTCCAGAGTGGTTGTTCGTTCCTCTTTGCTTTGTTTTAAAACCTGCGCTTGAAATATGCTGCGCGCATTTGCAGAGGGACTCTGTGTCTTCAGTCGTACGTCACGTTGTCAATGATCTTACTCAATTCTCAACTTGTTCAAAGTCCTTTTAGCACTGAACCGCCATCACCGGTTTTGTATCAACGGCATTCAAGTCCAAAATCACACGTAACTTGAATAGCACTGCTCTTTTCATGTGCCTCCTGGGTAGAATTCTCCCTTCGAAGGGAGTGTGGGATCCCCCCCCCCCCCCCCCCCGGCGGGATGGAAACAAGATGGAGCTGCCAGATAATCTTGTCTCATGCACCACGTGGCCAACAAAAGCCCTTTGACCTTCTGCTCTAGAACCCCTGCCGAATGGGCACACGTGCATAGCACTAATGGGCACGGCATTAATCAGTATTGCTGCCAGATACCCGAAGGTGGTCCTTTTGAATTGGCGTATTTCTAAATATGGGTCAACCGCACATTGGCTTGGCCCACATGATCACGTCCCGAGAAAAGTGTGAGGTGATTACATTAGTATAACTGCAATTCTGTAGAAGGTTCAAGTCCGCGCATGGGCAGACACCTAGCACGCGTCCCGGACAGCCCAGGGTACCCAAACAGGCGCAGTAGCGGCATAGGGAAACAGAAACAATGCCCAGAACCACACAGCGAAAAAAGCAAGCACTGCGAGGTGGACTAGCTTCGCCATCACCAGGCCGACGTTGGAATGGGCGGGGCCCCATGCCACCGCGTCTGCCGGGGACATGGCTTCACGTGCCATGTACTTCGCTGCGAAGCTCTGACGGGACAGCGTCTCTCCGACGACGTTCACGCAGATGGCTGCAAAGGCTGCCAGGACCTTTCTCATGCATGCCATACAAAGTTCCCCTCTCCCTCAGATGCCCGCAGATTGTAGATCTCAAAATCCGACCCCAGTACAACTTCCTCGCTCACTTCATATGAGGTTCCTTACCCGCCCATCCAACCCAACCTAACCCAACCCAACTTAAACCAGACACAACACAGCCTCCTAAACCCCATCCATCACAACCCAACCCAACCCAACCCAGCCACCCGACCCAGCTTAACCCAACCCAATACCAACCCAACCCAACCCAGCAACCCGACCCCAGCTTAACCCAACCCAACCCAAGCCAACCCAAATCCCACCAAGCCCAACACAGGCCAACCACCCAAATGTCATCCATCCCAACCTTACCCAACCACCCAGTTAAGTTAATCCAATCCGACCCGACCCAATCCAATCCAACCCAACCCACCCAACCCAACTTGATCCAACCCAAACGACCCCTCCCCTCCCCCCGCCCAACCCGTTGAGCCTAGAGAGGTCCCCCTAGTCCCAGTCCAAAGAAGTTCCTTGGCACTCACACCCAGAATTTGTAACCCGATGTGCTGCTCCCTTGATCAATCTTTCCTTGATCAACGAAACATTGGTTAGCTGGCTTGAACCCGCTAGAGCTGGTGAGCACACGTGAAGCATGTCAGGGCCAACCCACGAGGTTCTTTTCAATAAGTCCGTCCCCACTCCACCATTGTCATCAGGCATTTAGGAAACCACCCCCCCCCCCCTTTAAAGCATGCATGTGCGCGTGGTTTTCATCCCCCGAAGGGAGCAACAAAAACTTTATCTTGTGTTAAGAAAATCACACTTCGCAAATCCCCCCAACCCAAACACACGCGCACGCACGCACACGCACGAACACACACACACACACACACACACACACACACACACACACACACACACACACACACACACACGCACGCACACGCACGCACACACACACACACACACACACACACACACACACACACACACACACACACACACACACACACACACACACACACACACAGGAAGGGTGGCAAGCCTGACAGGGGTCAGGAAAGCATAGTCAGATTTGGAGACGGTCTGCGTAGAAATGCTTTCGTGGAGGGCAAGCAAGCTCCCAGGAGCAGGTTACAACTCCCTCCTGCCCCTTTTTAACCGACCCCCTCATTCACCATAGCCACTGGCAACTCCAGATATGTGCACCAGATTGCTTGGCAATCACCGTAAGGAGAGATGTGAAGTTCACAAGCCAGATGTGGCTGTTGGCAGGACCCCGCCAGAAGCACACATGCTAGGCAGTGGGAACGTCAGCAGGTTAGGGCGCACCTGCATTCCAAACAGGACCTGCTCGCAGGTGAGGGCGATGGGCACTGCCACAGGGCGACTGCCATCGGCAAAAAACACATTTCCGACTCCCGAAATGATCTCCAGGATCTGCGCCGCTGCGCGATGAATCCAGGTGTCCCCGTGCCTGGCCAGCTTGGAACAGAAGGCTGGGTTGACCGCCAAGGACGTTGCAGCAATCACCACATGCGCAGCTGTCTGGAGCCATATTGGAAGCCCGCTGCCAACAGATATGGTGAAGAATGGAATCGCGCAGCTGGATACGAGGTAGAGATTGATGTACGCCAGCACAGATGGGTTTGGAATCTCCAGGGTCTCTGTATTGGTCAGAAATGCATGCGAGATCATTGCGTGGGCTGCAGAGAGGACGAAGTGCACCGCCGAAAGCGCCTGCACGCCAGAACGAAGCGCTGGTAAGAGCTGTGCACGCTGGTTGGGCCACGGCCGTCCGTTTCTCCCCATTCAGGTTACGAGCCTCAGAGGAAATTTGCAGTACGCTGCGTGTAATCCGAAGCACGCGCTGCAGATATTTCGTGGTAGAAACATCGTATCTCCAGAAGACTGAATATGAGGCTGCGGACAACACCAAAGAGCGCATCCCCGGCATGCTAAACTCAAACTTATGACCCCAGTTTGAGGCTCAGAGCATATCCCCTGTCTGATCTCACCAAGTTCCTGGCGGACCCCACTTGAGACCATCGGAAGATAGGTGATGTGAGGAACAACATGTGTGCAAGCTCGGCTCTCACGGCCTCTTAGGGGTAAAGTGGTCAAAGTGGACATTCCAATGTAGACGGGCGACGCAGAGGCCATGGTCGAGAGCGTAAGACTCACTCTCCAAGTCTTTTTGAAAAGATTCTTCCCTGCCAAGGCCAAAACAATCTCCAAGACAGCTACGCCCAATGCGGCGATTCCAAGTATCTGGCATGAGCGGCGCTCTGGGGAGGCCGGCCGTCTGGCTGTATTGATAATCACAAAAATCTTGACGAAGATTCCCAGAAGCAAGGTGATGTAGAAAGGGACAGCTGGCATTCCATGTTGAGCTTGGTACTGTTCCTCAGCGTCTTTGCTGTGGAAGGCCAATGGAAGTCGAATAGTGAATGCATTCATGAGGTCTGCCCCTGATACTGCTGATCCCTAGTATTGTCTCATTTATGCAACCAGATGCTACCTGATAAAGGCCAGAAGCGTGCTATGGGGGAAAGAACAAAAGTTCTTACCCTGTATGGCACTGCACAGCACAAAGCACTCCTAAATACAGAAGACCCCAACGGATACCGTGTTCCATCGAATATATTGGATAACTAAGCTGCTTGAAAAAGATAAGTCCAGTGTACCAGATTTTCCCTCAAGACAAAATACAGCAGCCACTCACTGACCACTCTCCTCATCCACCCAACGGGCTAGCAGTTTGCGGTCGTGTGCATACAATGCTTGGGATTGCCAACATGTTGGAACCATAAAATGTCGTAATGATATTGTGTTATTTTTCAGTTCCGGGAAGCAAATGCCGATGTTGGATCCTGTCCCCGGTTGATCTCGGGAGCAACGGTTCCTTGCGGTCTCTTGGCTATCAGGAGCTGAATGTCAGGCTACGCTATGCCTTATCTACAAGCATTCATCAGTTTTTACTCTTGTTTCTCTGTTCAATAACGACTATACCTCTGTATAGTAGGATTGTACCTTTTTCTGAGTACAATACCGGTGGGGATTACCGCGTGCAGGATCCTAATTGCGCGCGTCGAGAGTCACTTCCGAAGCTGGGATGCACCTACCCCTCCCAACCCCGACGCTGCAATGGGATGGGGCCTCCTGAATAATCCCAAAATCCCTTATTCCACACTTACATATCTTCCTAACTGTAGTTCATCCAATATTCGGCATCTTTCTGGTTATCCCTCTGTATTGGCCATGTCCAAGCATGTATCTCCACCAGCAGTTCGCCCTATTCTTAGTGCCACTCACTCCTGCCATGCTCTTGCATGCCCGTGGGGGTATTCTGGAGTATCTAATGTAGATTCATCCTGAACGACATTGTCTTCCTTGTCCATCGCCCCTCGGTTCGACTGGCACATGAGGCGACGTAGCCAAAGCCCCAAGGATGTAGGCAATACTTTGATAGATTACATCCCCCCAATTTTGATGCATTATTTATGCCTCCACCTCGGTGGGAAAGTGTGAACCTGGGCACTGTGGGCAGAGGAGAAGATCTCGACTAGGCCCGATACAGACTTGGATAGCTGCTGTTGTTACAAAATGCGCGCGCGCGGGCGCGGGGGGGGGGGGGGGGGGGGCAGGGGGGGGGGTTCACACTTTCCCATCAAAATGCGTGCGCATGCGTCTGCGTGCGTGTGTGTGTGTGTGTGTGTGTGTGTGTGTGTGTGTGTGTGTGTGTGTGTGTGTGCGCGCGCGCGTGCGCGCGTGTGTGTGCATGTGTGTGTGCATGTGTGTGTGTGTGTGTGTGTGTGTGTGTGTGTGTGTGTGTGTGTGTGTGTGCGTGTGTGTGTCTGTGTGTGTGTGTGTGTGTGTGTGCGTGTGTGTGTCTGTGTGTGTGTGTGTGTGTGTGTGTGTGTGCACGTACGTGTGCATGTGTGAGTGAGTGTGTGTGTGTGTGTGTGTGTGTGTGTGTGTGTGTGTGTGTGTGTGTGTGTGTGTGTGTGTGTGTGTGTGTGTGTGTGTGTGTGTGTGTGTGTGCACGCTTGTGCGTGCTTGCTTGTGCGTGCATGCTTGTGCGCTCGCATTAGCTAAATATAGCTAAGATTAGATAAGATTAGGGATACATACCTAATCTTTCCTGCTGTGGCTGCTCACCCGCCTCAGCCGAATTCAAATACGCAGGGTTTATCATGGCAATTAAAAAGGCTTCAATTTGCACTTGTCCAGGCAGGATGCAATTTGGTTGGAACACCAAGTACAGTTCTTTTGTACTTGTCTTGTAGATCTTGCTCAAGATGCAGTCTCATGATGGTTGCAGTACTGCAAAACCCCCTTCCCCCTTTTTCCCTAATTCGCAAATGTTCTGCCTTGTAAGGCTGGCCTTCCACGCGCTGTACATGTTTGTCATAGATATGTTTTACTTTGTAGGATCATTAACTGTACCTAGTGAGTTGAGGAACGATGTCCAACATCACATGGAAGTGTTCCTATGTATGTGTGCATCCATTTGCGAAATTCACATTGCGAACCGCCACAGGGTAAGACATGCAAGGCCACGCAGATCTCACCAATGCGCCTGTGCTGGATCACATGTGGCAAACTGTCTTTGAATGTCAAGGAGTGTACTCGCGCCCCAACGGTAAATATTGACACACATCTGTTACAGCAAACAAGTATTCTAGATCCGTAATGGTTATCGCATATAGCCAAATATGCATCAAATTTCATGACTCCCACGCACATATAGCCAAATATGCATCAAATTTCATATCTCCCCCGCATGCTTTATGAAAAGATGAAGTAGGGTATTATTATACAATCACCCACACTTCACATGTAACGGCTGACCCTCAATTGCAGGTCCTTGGGCCCATGTGGCCAGGGCAGCAAGACCAAAACATTACGTCTAAACTGCTGATTCCTTCAAAACAGCCCTCATCACAACCTTGAAAGAGCGGTGGTGAAACCCTGAAATTTATGAGACATTTAACCCAAATCCATGAAATGCATTAACATTTAACCCACGTCTGCAGATCATATCCCGTCCAACATCAGCTTGTATGGCGTTCACACCGGTGTGCAAAGTTTTGTCACTGCTCTTCAGACAAACTCGCATGCTTCAATGAGGGCTGTGTAAAGATCGCTCTCAGTCCACTAAGGATTCAGAACCATATGCTAGCATATGTAGAGTAATCACGTAGGGACCCCAAAATTCCTGGCCACGTCTACCGTAATGCTATATCTTCTGGCATATACAATAACATATACATACATGTACATATGTATATGTATTGCTGTGTGTATATATATACTCATACATTACTGTATATATACAATATACACATATGTTTTCCGGTAAATTTTCTGGTTTGAACATATACAACTGGTGATAACGTAATGCAATTTCTTGTTGCCAGCTATCTATAGGTAGCCACAGGGTGGTTGCATAGCTATAGTTCTGCTACCGCCGGTGGTCTCCATACATATATATATGCCGTGGGAGACCACTATAATGACCACTAGCTGGTGCTAGTACTGGGCCAGTACTACTGGCGTAGCGTCCACCGTCCGCGGCCTCGACGACCCTTCATCAAGAATCCGTGTCACGACAACTTGAAATTCCGAAGCCCCAGACGTCTATCACAACGGACCTCGCGAGCACTTCAAACTTTTTTGCCCATTATGGGGCACAGCAGTTCCTTTCTATTATCCTAAGCAAGTGCACGCGAGGTTTTAGCAAAGCTGCTGGCCATGGCGAGCGCTGTAACATGTCCGTGGCAAATGTGGTACCATCTGCCTGGACGGCTTTCAGATCCAGACCTGGATCTGCCTATAGGTCACACCTAGTAACTGCAGATACCTGGTAACAAAACGTGGTAATATGGCCGAAGTTCTGGATCTAAAGATACAGGTGCACCAAGCTGGGTCGCATCAAGTATACTATGTATCTCACATAAAAAGACCAATGACCCAATCCCTGTCACATAAATTCTTTATAATAGGACGATCCTGTTCTGGATGCTGCAGCCCCAAGATATGCAGATGTGCATCTGAACTCGGCACATTGCTTCGTATGTCTCAAAAAATGAAAATTGAATTCTCATAAGTTTCTTCTAATCAGATTCAAATATTCACAGAGCTTGGCTGCATAGCCAAGACACGTGGTATATTACTTAGGCATTGCGTAGAATACATTGCGATGCGTGGATGAAACCCATCTAGCAATGGCCATGGCCACTGCAATATACCACGTGCACGTACAATGTGTGATGAGCTCTCATGATTAAGCAGATGATAAATCATGACGTCCCGTCCCAAAGGCGTTTTGTATTTATCCCACACGCTCCATGTGCACTCAAGTCTCGTAGCACTCCAGAGGCACCAGGATAGGCACGTGTTAGCACATGATCATGTCCATCCTGAAGTGGCGTGCACCGCAAATTGCAGACCTCCAGAAACCCTTGAAGATCTTCTACACATGCTTTTTCTTTTGAAAGACAAGACGCTCTCAAAAAGTTGACCAAGTTTTGTAGCTCTCCAAAGAGCCCGCGTGCACAAGCCTTGAAGACCCTGACGGGGGCCATGTATATGTGATATATCCACGTGGCCACACAGACACATGGCCATGTGCTAAGCTTTAGCTGTTGAACCTTACCAGAGGGGTTCACATCAGACGCGCTCAACAGGGCCCACGCGTCAGATTTGAATGCTAATATTGCCACTAATGCACACGTATTGGAGCATTCTCTCAAACTCCTTCACTGAACATTGTGAAGCCCAATATTGATGCTCTTGCGAGAACTAGACGGGCCACCCTAGGCGAGTGTTAACCTAATTAAGCAGGAAGTCCATTCAGTACTTTGGCTGTGGTGATGTTTGCCAGGGGAAACCCCAAAAGGAGTATGTACCACAAAGTTGCAAACTCGCAATAAAGAGTCTGTGCTAGGATGCTGACGAGAAAGGCGAAACCGGACGAGTGCGAGGTCCAATTATTGCGATCGGCGGCCGTGACGTACCTTTGCGCCCACGTCTTAGCCATGAATAAGCGCCGACTCCAGGCTTCGCGCGCCACTAGGATCAAAACCACCACCATCAACGCTCCTATCTGCGTCCCCAAATCACAGCACACTGCTATACGCAAGCAGCCTGAAAAGCAAAGAGAAGCGCCAATTCCTTCTAGCGCAGAGGTCTTGCAGATTCTCGTGGAACAGGCTTCCCTACAGTGGCACAAGCATAAACGGTACACCTATACACGGGTGCAGAATCACAACTCGTTATCAATGCTCCTTCCTCCAAATTGTGCATACCCACTTGAATGCGCGGGCTACCATGTGTGTGTGCAGTCACACACACACACACACACACACACACACACACACACACACACACACACACACACACACACACACACACACACAGACACACACAGACACACACACGCACGCAGACACACACAGACACACACATGCACGCACGCGCGCGCACACGCACGCGCGCGCGCACGCACGCACACAGACACACACACACACACACACATGCACTCGCGCGCGCACACACACGGACACACACACACACACACACACGCACATGTACACAGATTTGCACATCATTCACCTGCACTTACACAAGACGGCATGCACTGAGGCGGATGTGTGTGTGTGTGTGTGTGTGTGTGTGTGTGTGTGTGTGTGTGTGTGTGTGTGTGTGTGTGTGTGTGTGAGAGAGAGAGAGAGAGAGAGAGAGAGAGAGAGAGAGAGAGAGAGAGAGAGAGAGAGAGAGAGAGAGAGAGAGAGAGAGAGAGAGAGAGAGAGAGAGAGAGAGAGAGACAGAGAGAGGGAGAGAGAGAGAGAGAGAGAGGGGGGGGGGGAGGTGGAGGTAGGGGGGACAGAGAGGGGGGAGACAAAAGAGCCGAGACAGAAAGGCTGTTTCAGAAGGCCTCACCTGGCAGGCTTGCATGACGAGCTCACAGGGAGGGGGCGATGGAATGCTGACATGGACTGGGGCCGGCGAGAAAAGCATCCCGCACGCATCGGCCACCGTTTGCATCGCCCTTCCGGCAGCCATGAAGATGTCCGGCTGCCCTGGAAGGCCCTGGATCTCGCGGCACAGCGCCACATTGTGCATCGGAGCCACCACAAACACCAACGCTATGTAGGAGGTGATGATTGGCCAGAGGGGCAACATGCTGGTGATGGACAGCATTATGAGCGGAATGACGGAGCTGGACTCGAGATACATGCGGACGTACACCAGCATCGGCACCGGGATTTGCCCGGCAATAATCCTGTTTGAGCGCGCAAGGATGGGCGCGTTGGACATTGCGTGGACAGCCGACGTGACGATGTGCAAAAGGCTCAGGTGCTGCAAGCCCCACACTTCCCAGTGAAGAAGACCACGAGGGAGACTCTCTCGTTGGTGAAAATCAATCTACGTAAATCGATCAGTAATTAGTTACGAGTAAATACCCAGATAGCCAACAGCTAAATTACAAACTTCACCAGGTCTGGGCGTTGTCTCCAAAGGATGGTAGCGAGGGAGTAGGGGTTTATGTCGACTGACTTGCAGGTCTCCTCCCAAAGCAGACCCTTCCTGCAGTTGAGAGGGTTGGGGAGGGAAGGAGGGAAGGACGGAGGGGCGGGGGGGGGGGGCGGGGAAGAGAGGATTGGGAGGGAGGGAGGGAGGGAGGGAGGGAGGGAGTGGGGTTTGAGTGATCGCATTGCCTGATTTAGTGGTATCCAGAGAGATACCGACGGAAGGATCAGTAGTTGGCATTGTAGCACCTCGCGGAACACCGGAAAGTGCCTGCTTTGAAAGGTCTATCCAAGCTTCCAACCAGACTTTCCATAAGGAAAACAAACCCTACTGGAAGGTAACCCAGACGGTTGGATCCAAAAGAGAGTAGAGCAGTGGGTTTCAGCCAAAATGAGGCATAGCAGAGGGAGAGAGGACAAAGAGGAGTCGAAATAGTTCCATAAGTGGGTCAGGACCTTGCACACATGCAGTTGCTTCCCACCATAGGCCAGGAACCGCCACCTCAGTTAATTCCCTTGTGAAGTACTCCCCAGTGGCGAACCACTGATCATACGTCTGAGCAGCGGAAAACAAATGTGCAGTATACTGCACATATATTTTCGTTGAAGATAATGGGCAAAACTGATATTAGATGGGATTTCTGTTTGGGAAGGGTTTACCCGCCAGAATTTGCGGAAGAGCGCCGGGTAGTACTGCTGCAGGACGATGACTGACAGCACGACAGTTGTGGATATGACACCATACCAAATGCTTGGCATGATCTCAGGCGAGATTCCCCGCTTCAGCACCCCGGCAATCTTGAAAACTTTTATGCAGAGAGCCACAAACATGGCTGCATTGAGCAGAAAGTCCGGGGTCGCCTGGTATATTTGAAACTGCTTCTCCAAATCAGGCCCTGCAAATGTGAGCGGCGATCGCCCTGGAATGAGCATTGCAAGGCCCTGCTCTGCCCGGATTTGAAAGCTGTTGTTGGCTGATGTGGACCTGCGGTACGAAGCACAGAGACCTGTTATAGAATGTCAAAGACTCAATCCAGAAAGTCTCAGTCCAGAAAGATGAAGAGCTCTAGTAACAAAAGAATCCTCCGGACCTCCAGCACACTTGTGAAACATCTGGGTAGGCAGCAAGGTCTTGCATCCATCCCACATATGCTTCTTGGATCCCTGGTTGCTGCTGCTCATAACTTGAGTGAGGCCTTTTTGGTCCATCTGCCATACTCCTGGGCTTTGCCAATTGAATGAACTACCAGAGTTACATTATGATGAACAGGTCCCAGGGCGAAGCAGACAAACAACAGGCAGCTGTACTCGTCAAGAATCCTTCATAGGTGGAGTTTGTAACCAGCACCCTTGACCAGAAGGCGCAGTAGAATGTGCTGCAACGGTTTTTCCTGAAAGAAAGGTTTTGATGAGACTAGAAGGCTCGCAGAGCTTGGTGTGTCAAATAGTCATATGCTGTGTTTGTCGCACACGCTGTATATGCTCCCGACACCCACCTCAATGCCCTGCCAGGAGGCGCTTGGGGGCTCTGAACTTGGAATAAACTGTAAAAGCTATTATGGCTTGAGGGGTCGCGATCATTCCCTCCGATCTTGAAAAACTTTGCCGCAAATGCCGTTTTAAAGGCATCCCACTTTTTCCGGTCTACCATACTCGCTGCGATTCAGCAATCAGTCGTCATGTTTCTGCAACCCATGGAATGCATAATGTAGAGCTTTGTATGCGGTGGAAGCCTCGTAAAGGGAAATGCGGGGTCTGGTATATGGAGAATCGGTCTCCCGAAGTCTAGCAAACAACATCGTAGAAAGCACAGCATAACCTATCAAGGAAGGTTACATGTCTATGCACGGTGAAAATTGAGAAATAGAAACGGCTTTCAATCCACTCAAATGCCATGCATACCGGCCTGCTGCGGGCTATCCTCCTCGATGCACATCTTGCAACCATTGTGGGATGTAGCGCCGCATGATGTTGCAGCCCATGCTAGTTCAGTCTTTTTAAAAACGCACGGAGAGGGCCACTCACAGTATCGCAGGTTTTTTCAACAGAGGATTGGGTTGCGTGTCGACCTTGGCCTTACGTCCCGATGAACATGACACATTGGCACGAATTGTACCGCCGGAGGTGCGAATCCCTCCCACCAGACGTGTTAAGAGTCCTTTATCTCCTTGGAGCTCCATAAAAACCCAGGCTGACTCGCGGAAACAGCGTCGAAGACAGGCGTCATAGATCTTGAACAGAGCCCTTGCGTCTTCCTGATGGATTGTCCGGATGTAATCTTATTGCTTCTTCCTTCCCATACCGCTTCTGTTTGTTCTCATGTAGTCATCAGGGCCCAAAAACAGCCACGTTCCTCTTAGTTACATTCCTCCTATTTCCTCCGTCTGTCGTTCCTTCCTCTCTCAGATACATTCCTTGTAGCCGCGCTATGCTAGGATGATTGCGTGTCTTGTTTTCATGATCTTGATATGGCGGCATATGCTTTAGTCCTAGGGGATTTTAGGCGCACAATTGTGCCGCATGTGCACGTGGTTATATGCGTTTTCCTCTGTGTCCCGTGACATTCACGCCATTCTGATATTTGCATGCACTGTGTCGGCTTTTCCTTTGATGCAAAGCCACTGCGGCGGGCACATGGACCTCCCACAGAACGTAATCCTATACAAAGGCTGCGATGGGCTTGGTGGCCAGCTGGCCATGGCCGGTGCTGTGATGGGATCCAAACCAGAAATTGTGACGGTGTCCACAAGGGGTAGAATCACACATGTGTGAATGTACACTCTTAACTGACAAAGACACACACATACGCATACGTGTGCGGATGCGCGCGCGCGCACGCACACACACACACACACACACACACACACACACACAAACACGCACACACACACACACACACAGACACACACACAGACACACACACACACACACAGACACACACACGCACGCACGCAAACACACACACACACACACACGCACACAGACACACAGACACACAGACACACACACACACACACACACACACACACACACACACACACACACACACACACACACACACACACACACACACATGCGCGCACGCGCGATGAACACACAATGGTGAACAGAAGCATGTGCTCGGGAGATGTCTGGGGACTCACGAGGTCGCCCTTGAGTTAGCCGCTTGGGAAGCTAGTACTTGCGGGACATGTGGCCCGTTGACGAGAATGCAAGGTCTCAGGGTCAGACCCACTACCTTTTGCTTCCCGTTCTGTCATATATAACAATATGTAGCGCACTATTAAGAGAACAAGTGTCTTGAAAAATAGGCCTGTAGCTTGTCCTTGCCTAGGCAAGGAGAAGCTAGGCACAGGGATTCATGAACGTTTGCATGAACATATATGTTCGTTTTACACTGATCAAGGCATAACGAACAAACAACCAAGCGAACGTTTGCTATTGTTCACATTGGTTTTACAGTGTAGTCGCCGCCAATTTCAAGTAGCTATAGTGTACACAAGTGTTCGGACATGTGTACACGTGTGGATCCTCCTGTGCAGATCACGTGTATGGTTCAGAAATAGAAATATTGTATACAAGTGTCCGGACATTTGTGGATCCTTCTGTGCAGATCACGTGTACACGTATGGTTTAAAAAATCCTTCTGTGCAGATCACGTGTACTTGTATGGTTTACAAAATTTCTTCGAAGACTGCAGACTGAAGAGACCATTGTCTGTTTTCTTAGATGGCCAGCAGCATATATGCTAAACGTATATTAGTAAACATAGCACTAGTCAGCATCTCGATCGTACATATGCATTTCTGACTCTCAGCCGTTGTTCTACCTGCTGTTCAAACCCCACGCGTGTATATACATATACTTTTTTGCATCATACATGCATGTGCACACGCATGCGATGGGACCGGTCAATTGCAAAAAACATGTTTAAACCTCAACAGAGACGTAAATACTATATGTAGACCAGTATCCATACAATGAAGGACTAGTCGGCATATCCGAGTAATCTATGATATATACAAGCTAATGTATATTAGCTTGTGTTTACAAGCTAAAAGTATGTATACATATTATAGTTGCTAGTAGATAGATCTAGTCGCTAGTAAAACCGGGGTTTACGGGCCCCACAATTGGGGCCCACTAGCTACAGCGCTAGCAGTCAGTGCTGAACCCCTCGTCAAGACACCTACAAGCAATTTTGCTTCAAGCGCAGCCAAGCAATGCTGATCAGCCAAGCAATGCTGGTCATGACCGCCCCGTGAATCCCTCATGACGTAGGCGCATGCCAGCCGGCTGAATCCTTTAAGCTTGAAGAAGGCGCACGATCATAAGCATGATCATAAGCAAGCGCCTTCTTCGATCTTAAAGGATTCAGCCGGCTGGCATGCGCCTACGTCGTCTCATATGTCGCAGTCATATCAGTTTTAATGTTGATTGTAGCTTCCAAAATGCATTTGCAGTCCTAACACGAAGGTGCTTTTCCCTCAAGCTGGACCTGGGGCCTGGGCCTGACCTGGACTGGGCCTGACCTGGACTGGGCCTGACCTGGACTGGGCCTGACGCCTACTTAGTAGTTGATACTGAATGTAGTGCTAATTAGCACTGCATTCAGCATCTTCGTTTGACTTTGACTCAGATAGATATTTGCACTCGCCCCCGCCATGTACTTATGTCCGTGTGGCGTGTGCACACGTGTATACACTAGTGCAGGTATCTGCATATGCCTGGCATGTCGACATCCATGCACATGCCCATGTACATGTACATATGTCTAACTATATACTAGTTTATATTTATAGTACTATTACAGTATAATTGTAGTTTCGTTATTATAGTACTATAATAAATATTTACTACTAGTGTTAACAAAGCACACTATCCTGAGCCCGCGAGCACACACACACACACACACACACACACACACACACACACACACACACACACACACACACACACACACACACACACACACACACACACACACACACACACACACACACACAATTGTTGCAACACGCACACATACACACACACACACAATTGTTGCAACACGCACGCACACACACACACACACACACATACAACACACACACACACACACACACACACACACACACACACACACACACACACACACACACACACACACACACACACATTAATGCTCTCAACCGGAAAATCCTTGGAAGTCCAGTGGGATATCCCCCACCAAGTACATGTTGACTGGGTGGGTGCGTATACTAATTGTACGAGCAAAACGTATGCTCTAAACGTTTAACATTGAACATGATTCTGGCTCCGTAGCCTCTGCTTGCAGCTGCCTTCCCACAATTGTTCAAACGTTGAACGGTTAACCGTGGCAGCCGCATGAGCCTGATCAGGCTTCTAGGATGCAGGATTTCCGGCTTCTTAAGCGTTCAAAGTAGTTCATGCACCTCTGAGATCTCAAGATCTCTGGCAATTCTAATGATACCCGTTTGCCATGCCCGAAAATAGCTGGTGTAGGACCAATACACCAATATTGTACATCAAAGATTCGGACGCAGACGAGCACACGTGTACTGCCACTTCGCGCTGTACAGCATGTCTGCATACACGTGTGCACTCGAAAGACTACTAACAGAAAAATGCCAGCTGTCACACGTCCTTTGCTGAGATCTCTAGAACAATCTATCTCCACAAATATCCTTTAGAGATGATGTATCCTAAAGGCGCACAGGCACCATATGCACATGCGAGCCCAGGAGGGTAGGGCACGTAGGACTAAATTTAAAGGGCCTGTGTAATGGGAGCGTCGCGGGAGTTGAAGCGTCTTTCACGAGCCATTATAAGGTTCTAACACGACTTCTGATTACAATTGATCATGCCCCATGTCAGAAGTCGTGTTATAACCAACCTAGGGCTCGTGAAAAACGTTTTCTGTCACCTATTTGTGACCTGACTATAACCTAATTACAACCTACTTAGGGCTCGTGAGGAACCTCGGTTGTCAGGCGTCGACGCCTGACAAAACTATATAAGACCTGCGTCGTGGTCTAGACGTAGTGGATGATCGGTGAATATAGGCCATCAAGGATGCTAGTAAGTACATACGTACAAGCTCAATAGTAATGTCAGTGACAGAACTAGATCTCCGTGCCTCCACAATGCGGCAGGCTGGTGCCACTAGCAATATCCTCACTTCACACGTGTACAAATGACTTTCCCTGGGTCTCAACTTTGAAGTTGAGACCCAGTCTCAAACTTGATGGAGAACGAGGGCACAATTTCCTTATATCCTGCCGGATGTATCTGCAGAACGTACTGGCCATGGTGCGTATATGAGCCATACCAGCTAGCTACCACAGCAAAGTACCCTACTTACACTATTGTACCCTCCCCTCCTAAGATGAATCACGTGCACATCCTCTGCAGGTCTCGCACATTTAGCAGGAATTCTCTCTGATTGTATGTGACCGTCCTCCAAGTCATTCTTTCAAATATGCATTCGTACCGAAGCCCCTCCACCAAGACTAGCTTTAAAGTTTTCAACATGAAATCTGGGAAAACCGTCGCACTCACGCGTATTGGGGCCCAATACATGAACGATTGGGGCCCAATACATGTACCAATCGTATAAAACTCGCACCAAACTCTTCTAAGGGAGTGCAAGTCTGTAAGCTTGGGGGATCACCACCTTCCTCTGGAGCTGGAGCCACATGTCCATCGGGGCATGTTCAGAAACGCATCAATGAATGCGTCGACGCAATCTCCAATCAGTCATGAGGCAGTCTTTTCTCAGTCGCCAAAACCCACGTGACAGGTGGCTTCACGAGTCAGTAACACTCGCAACAGGGTAGACCAACAAAAGGATGTACCACACGGCCAGAAACTCCCAAAAGAGGGTTTTTGCCAACGTGATGAAAATGAGGGACAGCTCGGAGGAGTGCGAGATCCATTTATCGCGGTCTGCGGCGCCGATGTGCCTCTGAGCCCAGGGCTTGGCCAGGAACAGCCGCCGGTTGTGAGATTCGCGAGCCACATGGATCAAAATGACCACTGCCAGCGCTGCCACCTGCAGTGCCATACAGTACACGCTCCGTTCCAACTGCTGGTGCACGCAAGGCCGGCATGTCACATAAATATTTAGAGCAAAAAACAGTGTTTTCGGGTGTTTTGTAGCGAGGCGAAGAGGCCTGGGTGAGTCAGGAAAGCAGACTCCTCGCACAACATGGGCAGAGCACAAGCGGACACATGCATGCGCGCTGGCAGGCGGGAAAGGTGGGGGCGCACGCATGCACGCTCGCGCGCACGCACACACACACACACACACACACACACACACACACGCACGCAGAGAGAGAGAGAGA
Organism: Botryococcus braunii; assembly: GCA_002005505.1. Lineage (NCBI taxonomy): Eukaryota > Viridiplantae > Chlorophyta > Trebouxiophyceae > Botryococcus > Botryococcus braunii. The sequence continues at coordinate 215,346 of KV908538.1, forward strand.
GAGAGAGAGAGAGAGAGAGAGAGAGAGAGAGAGAGAGAGAGAGAGAGAGAGAGAGAGAGAGAGAGAGAGAGGGGGGGGGGGGAGAGGGGGGGAAGAGAGAGATTCCACAAGTCTGAGGCAAGGCTGACCTGGCAGGACTGCATGGTGACTTCACATGAAGCCGGGGAAGCAATCTCCAACCGTACGGGGACGGCGGCAAACACCAGCCCACCCAGATCTGAAAGCAGCTTCATGCCTCTTGCAGCTGCAGCATAAATCTCCTGCTGTCCGGGAAGGTTCTGGATCTCGCGGCACAGGGTCCTATTGTGGGTGGGCCCCATCAGAAACACTATGGCCGCGTACGAGCCGAGCAATGGCCACACGGACATCAGCGTGGTGATAGACATTGCTACCAGGGGGATGGCGGAGCTCGATTCCAAGAAGGTGCGCACATACACGGACATCGGCACCTCTCGGCTCCCGCTCAGGACGGCGTCGGTGCTTGCGAGGATCGGGGCGGTCGACATGGCATGAGCGGCGGACGTGATGATGTGCAGCAAACTCAGGTGCTGCACAGCAAACATCACATTTCATTCCAGGTGGAAAAGGTGCAGCAGGGGGTCAGGGTTGCATGCTCCCCTTGAAACAGTTCGTTTTGAACTGTCTCAAAGTAAGGGATTTCTGATATAGATTTTAATCGTCACAGAAATGCCTCCGCCCCCCCCCCCCCCCCCCCGCGGCAAGGGTGCAGTTGCACTATTGGTGCATAGTCATCCAGGAAGTCGGCTAAAAGCGGGCGTATGGGGTCGGAATCAGGCAGGGATAAAAGGGAACGGGGAAGGTTGCATCCATATGGAGGGCGGTAGGGAGGAGGGGAAAGTGCACATGATGGGTTCCCCGCCACCACCCTCCCCCACCCATACACAAGCGCGCGCACGCAGGCACGCACGCACACGCACGCACGCACACACACACACACACACACACACACACACACAAAAACACATAGACACATAGACAGAGAGAGAGAGAGAGAGAGAGAGAGAGAGAGAGAGAGAGAGAGAGAGAGAGAGAGAGAGAGAGAGAGAGAGAGAGAGAGAGAGAGAGAGAGAGGAGGGGGGGGGGGGAGGGAGGGAGGGAGGGAGGGAGGGAGGGAGGGAGGAGGGAGAGAGGGAGAGAGAGAGGAGAGAGAGGAGAGAGAGAGAGAGAGAGAGAGAGAGAGAGAGAGAAGAGAGAGAGAGAGAGAGAGAGAGAGAGAGAGAGAGGAGAGAGAGAGGGAGAGAGAGAGAGAGAGAGAGAGAGAGAGAGAGAGAGAGAGGAGAGAGAGAGAGAGAGAGAGAGAGAGAGAGAGAGAGAGAGAGAGAGAGAACGACTATGACAATGAGCAATTAACTACATACACACTATGAAAGTGGGGAACGAGGGACAGAGAAAGGGGGGGGGGAGCGGATTTACCTGCCAGAACTGTCTGAAGAAAGCTGGGCACCGGTGCTGGCAAATAAAGAGGGACAATGCAACAACTGTAGACAGGGTTCCGAAGTGAAGACTCGTGAGGGATGCTGGCGTGGCGCTCTTCTTCAGCACTCGGAGAATCGTGACCACTTTCATGATCAAAGAAAGACAAAGCGAAGCATTGAGGAGCAGGTCTGGCGATGCCTGGCTCGCTTGGTACATGCTTTCGAGCTCTGGGCTCGCAAATGCCAGGGGAGATCGTATCAAGGCTATTAGGAAGTGCCCTAGTTCGGCACTTGATGGTGCAGTCACGGTTGCAGCCGTGGTGTTGGACCTGCACATGCAAAAGCACACAGTTTGTGCCAAGCTCTGTGCCAGAATGACATTTCCTTTCTGAATTGCGATAGCACGTACATTTGCATTGCGGAAGGTCTAAATGAAGGTTTTTGCTATCATGTGATACTTTCCATATGCAGTTCCTGTCAAGTGACGCTGCCCCCGGTCTTAGTCCCGCAAATTCATCCATCCATCCATCCATCCATCTCTCTCTCTCTCTCTCTCTCTCTCTCTCTCTCTCTCTCTCTCTCTCTCTCTCTCTCTCTCTCTCTCTCTCTCTCTCTCTCTCTCTCTCTCTCTCTCTCCCTTTTTCTCCCACCAGCATAATCTTAAAAATCAGCGTCTTCTTAATGTCAGAGTCAACCTTTGTGAATGTACAGTGAGGACT
>KV908538.1:225000-230000 GCA_002005505.1 Botryococcus braunii
GCACATGCAGCCGGCTTGGTCCCGTGGTCCCCAACCAGGCTGTCCTCTCAGTGATAGACTCCCAGTGTGAATCCCCAGTCTGGGGAGCCCAGTCGGGGCCCTGTCCCGGGGTCCCAGCAGTTCTGCATGTATTTGTAAAATACAGCTCGAGCTCTAGACCTATGCAATCTCTGTCGAGTTTGCTACTTCTCACACATGAGTTATCCAGGAGTTGTTGGCAGTAACCCCAATCTTGAAAAAGTATCTTCATGCTTGGCCAGCTAGTAATTACTTATAGGCAGAAGATTCTCTGAACCTGATAGCACGACCAAGGTCCTCTTGCGTGGGGCCATTGATAGCATTAGGGGCCCTAATGCCCTAATTTAAGGCTCCTACAGGAACACGAGTTTCCAGCTGGGAGGTTGTATTCCACTAGGAGCCCATACGGTAGCAGCAGCCCAGCAAAAGAAAAAAGGGGAAAAAAAGAAAAAAGAAAAAAGAAAAGTAAAAGTGACACAAAATCTGGCTCCCTCACATTGCTTGCAACCAAACAAAGCATTGTCTAGCTACCTGTGAACAACGGCCGTTTGTGGCCATTATGTATCGAGACAAAAAGCGGCGTCCAGCTAACCCTTTTTCGGTGTAACAGATGTTGTGGATAGCAGATTCTGTACAACCCACCGGTCAGAAAATCAACGGCAAATTTGAGATCTGAGTCTGTGAGCGATTGTGAGTGTGGGTGGGGTGGGGGTGGGGGTGGGGATTGCAGACAGACAGACAGACAGACAGACAGACAGACAGACAGACAGACAGACAGACAGACAGACAGACAGACAGACCGACAGACCGACAGACAGCAGACAGGCAGGCAGGCAGGCAGGCAGGCAGACAAACAGGCAGGCAGGCAGGCAGACAGACAGGCAGGCAGGCAGGCAGGCAGGCAGACAAACAGGCAGAGAAAAGAGACAGAGACAGAGAGACGGCAGGACACGCGCGCGCGCGCGCACGCACGCACACACACACACACACACACACACACACACACACACACGCACGCACGCACGCACGCACGCACACACACACACACACACACACACACACACACACACACCACACACACACACACACACACACAGAGGGAGGGAGGGAGGGAGGGAGGGAGGGAGGGAGGGAGGGAGGGGGAGGGAGGGGGAGGGAGAGGGAGAGGGAGAGGGAGAGGGAGAGGGAGAGGGAGAGGGAGAGGGAGAGGGAGAGGGAGAGGGAGAGAGAGAGAGGGAGAGAGAGAGAGGGAGAGAGAGAGAGATAGAGAGAGAGAGAGAGAGAGAGAGAGAGAGAGAGAGAGAGAGAGAGAGAGAGAGAGAGAGAGAGAGAGAGAGAGAGAGAGAGAGAGAGAGAGAGAGAGAGAGAGAGAGAGAGAAGGGGGGGGGGCGGGGGGTTCTGCTAAAGCACTTCCAACACCTGCAGGAAGCAACTCAATCGCCGTGTATAATGCCAGTCCCCGACATGATGTGATTATGGGACACAAATGCTTCAAGCAAACTCAAGCATCAGTACCGGAGCCCTTTGGAGCAGGATCAATTGGATCTCCCTTGCTGTCACTTGCGGCATACACATGCACGTGTACGTGCAAGTCTGTAGTTGTGCGACCACGCGTCATGACCATGTACTCATGCGACCGACCACATGCTACCTGTCATGGTACAGGCCAGGGCAACTCAATGGCTTGCATGTGTACGTACGCATATCCAGGCTGCAGGCCGCCAGGGCAGGTCGATTGCAAGTGAACGTACACATGTGCTCGTGCAAGCACGTGCCACATGGCATGCTACAGGCGAGGCCAGCTCAACTGCTTTAGATAAAACAGAGAGCGCGTGCGCCTTTCCAGAGGCAGTCTTCACCCCGCGGGTCTCTCATCATTACACATTCGTTCTCAACCGGATGCTCCACGATAACGACCTCAAAACGCGCCATGCCTTCTTCAGAGCACCGCCAGAACTCTTGGGCGCGCCTCATAATTGCAAATCTATAAAGCTTTAGCTGGCGCACTTATGAGCCCTACTCGAGTGGGCGTGCCCGCCTTGCCAGGCGGAAAGGCCCCAAGGGACGTCTCTAGTCTTAGATAGGGATTCTGTGACCTGTGTGAAAAGCTAGCTACTCCAGACCGACGGATTTCAGTTCGCAGACTCTGCGAGCACTACATCATCACGTGCTTGTGACAACGCTATGAAGCTTGATGGCCAAAACCAGGCCGACCTAAGGCACCGAGTCAAAGCAGCGCCCTGGCCTGGGTTTCATGACGGGGGTCAGGGTCGCACGCAAATGGTGCAAGTACCTCCGAACCCTCAATGATGTCAAAAAAAAGGGAAGGTAAGTAGGTTGCTTCGTTAGTTAGCTTGTGAAAGTGAAATTGCCGGCGCGAGGGCAGCTTTCAATTCTGCATTGGCAACGTAATGCCGCTGCAGCTGATCAATTCTACTGCACTTGTATCAATTCTAAACCTTCCATGCATGCATGCTTGCCCGTGGGCAAGATGATGCTTCTGTACTACAGCTATACCAGTTGTCAGCTCTCCGTGCGTAACGTAGTGCAGTTTGCATATATAGCTGGCAACTGTACTGCAGCTATACCAGTTCTCAGCTGTTCTTGGGCAAAGTTATGTAGCCGTACCACCGCTGTACCAATTTTGAACTCCTCATGGGCCTGGAAAGTTGCCCACGAGCAAGACGATGCAACTGTACTGTGGGATATGCAAGCGTGTAGCCGAATTATGCAACCAATAACAACGACCAAACAACCAACCAACCACCACCAAAAAAAAAAAAAAAAAAAAAAAAAAAAAAAAAAAAAAAAAAAAAAAAAAAAAAAAAAAAAAAAGGGGGGGGGGGGGGGAAAAGAAAAAAAAGGGTTACTGGCATCTATCGTACTTCCTTGCGCTCCCGTGCTCACCAAAATCAGGGGAGGCCGTTTCAAAAAAAGTCAGGGCAGGCTGCACAGGACACACTGGAAGCGGCCCATGGGTCACACCACAGGGACCGACCCCAGTGCATGGGCCCTGTGGTCCCTAGGGACCACACAGCAGGGCACATGGCCTGTGGTCCCTAGGGACCACAAGGACCGACTCCGATCTGCAAAAACCAACACACCTGCAGCAGGGTTTTACAATAAGTTCTGGAATAATACAGAATACACCAACAAACCAAGGAGGACGGGCCACTTCGCCCGCTTGGATGTTACCCAGTACCTAGCCCCCGGCCTAAACAGGGACGGATTCCCACTGCTCAACCGCCGAGGTTGACCAGGGGGGTGCTAGAATTAGAAAGCCGGTATCCGAGCGCTGCAAAGGCGGCGGAACTGTTGCGCATGATGTCGAGGGTCTGGTTCCAGCCGTCATGCCAGGGATCAAACACGTGTGAAGAGTTCTCCGGAAGCGCGTTCGGAACGTACTTCAGGGCGCATTTTATGTACTCATCGTGGTTCCGGAACCTCTGCGCGGCGCCGGAATTCACCTGGCAGTCGAACACCGGCGGCTTGTACGGCTGCCAGCTCAGGTTGCGGCCGTACATTCCCGGGTCCGCATACACCGCAAAGCCGTCGTAGTCGTCCATTGTTGCCGCCTGCAGCATCCACATGGCGCTGCCTGCATCGCCCCAGCCAACACGTCACATGGCGCTGCCTGCGTTGCAAAGTCAAAGTCACAAAGTCACGTGGAGCCGTCAACAAAGTCACAAAGTCAACAGAGTCACGAAGTCACATGGCGCTGCATGCATTGCCCCAGCCACAGAGCACCCCCGTACGTGTTATGATAGTGCACGTGAACCCTTCTGTCAAAGCCGCCAACTTCAGCGTTTTAGCTTTGTGGCTGGCGTAAGTTTCGTGTGCTTTGTGGCTGGCGTAAGTCTTGTATGCTTTGTGGCGTAAGTCTTGTGTGCGTGTCCACATCGAATCATAGCATCATCCTTAAAGAGCGGCGTGGTGCGTGCATGCGTGCGTTGGCTTGTCTGTGTGGCCCTGTCGCTGTGCGAGTGTGTGTGTGTGTGTGTGTGTGTGTGTGTGTGTGTGTGTGCGGTGCTATGTGCGTGTGCGTGTGTGTGCGTGGGGGGGGGGGTGTTTGTACAGACGCAGCCGTGCGGGTGACTGCCCATCGTGCATGCAGGCGCGGCTGCGCATACGGGGGCTTGCTCTCTCTCTCCTCCCTGCTCCTCTCCCCTTCTAATCCTCCCACCCACCCACTTCTGGCCTGTATGCATAAGAGTTGATGGCTTTCCTCCCCTCGCGCCATATCTCTGTCTCCCTATCCCGTCGCTCTCAAGCCCCCACCTCTCGACCAAAGAGGGAGAGAGAGAGAGAGAGAGAGAGAGAGAGAGAGAGAGAGAGAGAGAGAGAGAGAGAGAGAGAGGAGAGAGAGAGAGAGAGAGAGAGAGAGAGAGAGAGAGAGAGAGAGGGGGGGGGGGTTGGGGGAGGGATAACAAGAAGAAATAAGAAGAAGTTGGGCGGGGTAGGAACGGGGCAAACCAGCAACAGCCCATCCTGCAGCCGCCGCCTTGTAGAGAGAATTGTAAAAGGTGCTGTAGATGGCATTTCGCCGCCAGACAGGGCGTTGAGCCCCAAACTCGCCCAGGAAGAGCGGCTTGCCCAGCACAGTGGCCTTGTCGATGTGCACCTGCAGCCAGTTCCTTGCGATTTTGGCCTGGCAGCCCGGGCTGCAGGACCAGCAGCCCCCAGTCCCCAGCCCCCATCACCTCAGCGTCGCGCAAGGTTGGGTCACACGAGGGAATCGCGTGCCAGAAGAGAGGCCGCAGAAACAGAGGCAGAAGGCACACTGTGACTCATTCCGGTGCAGAATGCACGCGCACCCACACGCACACACACAGGGACACAGAGAGAGAGAGAGAGAGAGAGGGAGAGAGAGAGAGAGAGAGAGAGAGAGAGAGAGAGAGAGAGAGAGAGAGAGAGGAGAGAGAGAGAGAGAGAGAGAGAGAGAGAGAGAGAGAGAGAGAGAGGGGGGGGGGGGGGGGGGAGGG
>KV908538.1:235000-257500 GCA_002005505.1 Botryococcus braunii
CGCTTCAATCCCTCTCTCCTTCGCCTCTATCCTTTCCTACAAGCAGGCCTCCTCGATCTAGGCCTCTTTGACCCGAGGCGGAGGTTTCCTTCCCCCCCGACACCCCCCCGGATTCCCCAATTCAGGAGGCGTAGGCCTGACGGCCCCTCTTCTCTCTCTAATCTCTCTCTCTCTCTCTCTCTCTCTCTCTCTCTCTCTCTCTCTCTCTCTCTCTCTCTCTCTCTCTCTCTCTCTCTCTCTCTCTCTCTCTCTCTCTCTCTCTCTCTGGGGCGCGCGCGCGCGCGCGCGTGTGTGTGTGTGTGTGTGTGTGTGTGTGTGTGTGTGTGTGTGTGTGTGTGTGTGTGTGTGTGTGTGTGTGTGTGTGTGTGTGTGTGTAAGGGGGGTGCGTGGGGGGTGGGGGGGAGGTGTGGTACAGTATTAGTAGTCAAAAAGTAGTTACGTACATTAATTACAAACCCCAGCCAAGCTAGCACTTCACCTATAGCTATCAGCCCCAGCCAACCAAACGCTCTTATTAACAAACCCAGCCAGCCTAACGCCCAACTAAGCAACCCTAGCCAAGCTTGACGTGTTGTCCAGAGGCGTCCTTGAGGTCATTGCTCAATGCCAGGGGCATATGCCCGGCCATACAACTATGCTGAGGGCACCTATGTCTGCTCAGGCGACGCCTGCCAAACTAACGCTGCTTCGTGGTGCGGTCAGCAACTTGATTGCAATGGCTTGCCCTCTTGCAAAGGCAAATGCATAGGGCGACTCAACCCTTTTTTTTAAATTTATTTATTTATTTATAAATGGTCGCCCATCCCTTTAATTTATATTATAAGGGCAACCCAACTCGTATCCGTCCGAAGAGCATTCCTCAGTCCCTCCCATTATACCTCGAAAGACAAGCTGGCGTTTCTCTTAACTCTTACCCCTCATATTGCAATCCCGCTGTAAAGATGGCCGCACTCTAAAGCTTGCATATGCATGCATGTGCACAATGCCCGGCCCTCCCTGGTCATTTTTCGTTGAAAGAAAAGTTGTAGCTTAACGGAAATGGCCATTTCCCACCAGTAGGCACCCGCGCTTCGAAGACGTTCGATTCGAACTTCGAACTAAGGAATTCCTTGGGTATGCTGGTTGTTGAATAAGTCGATGGAGAGAGGCGTATCCGTATGCGCACCGCGACGTACCCTGTTGACCAGAACACTCACTTCTTTATACAAGATCTTATTGTGTAACGCACTTCACAGTTAGATCTTCCTGCTGTATTCCATAGGCACCCTTAGCCCAATACAGCACAAACATGTGTTTTGTCACGTACCCACACCACAACGTCCCCGCTACTCTTCCGTACACACACCCTTAGCGTGACAGCAGCGATCACTGTTTACAAACATTCATACAAGCAAGTCTCTCGCCAATGTTCTTACTCCACAGTGTATGCTTCATATGGTCACAGAACACTGGTTGAATATACACGAGCTTGGAGCCCCAAGATGATTATTTCCACCTCTGAAGTCTGTTACATGGATTAGGAGTTTCACCTGTTGACCAGAACACTCACTTCTTTATACAAGTAAAGATCGTACAAGATCTTATTGTGTAACGCACTTCACAATTAGATCTTCCTGCATACCAAGATCGTTCCGTTCCGAGTGTTCATCAACTTCCATTCAATATTTCTAATCAATACTCAACGCAAATACATGACTGTACGGATAGTTATGCAAGGGCACACCCCTGCTGTATTCCATAGGCACCTTTAGCCCAATACAGCACAAACATGCGTTCTATCACGTACCCACACCACAACGTCCCCTGCATCCTAAGTATCCGTCAGTAATGTAAACCAAACACTACCATCCGGAAGTATATACTTACATATACATATATGCTTGAACACATCGTGCGCGACTGTACTCACTGCTACACGTCCGTAAACACATTCTTAGTGTGATAGCAGCGATCACTGTTTACAAAAAGTCATACAAGCAAGTCTCTCGCCTCTCAAGCAGTTCTTCTGTTAATATCTAGCTAACATGCCAAAATGACACTGAAAGCTTATTATAGCATTTCCTAGGGTATAATGCTCTAGTAGGGTCCTTGGCATTGCTCTTTGACTTGCCATGTGATCTGGGTTCGCAGTACAACCTCGCTCAGGTAGTTCGCTCGGTTGCCCGACTACGCGTCTGAGGCAGTACAATATAATTCAACCCACCCTGGGCTTAAGAGTGGGCTTGCGAATCAATCATGTAACACTCTTTCCGTGCTCACCACGAACGGCCTCATTGTTTGACAAACCTCTTCCGCTGACCTAAACTTACAAGTGGTATCGGCGGGCGCCATCCCTTAACCCCCTTGTCTTCTGCTGTTCCTTCACGTTCTGCAAATCCTGCTGTTTCTGAGTGGGTTGAGGGGCTGCAGACTGCCTTAAAAAGTGCCAAGTCTAATCTTGCCTCTGCACAGCAACGGCAGAAGTCTTATGCAGATAGAAAGAGACGAAACCACCCTTTCAAGGTGGGGGACCAGGTGTTGCTGGCTGCAAGGAAAAACCAGCTTTCACCTGGACTCTCGTCAAAACTATCAGCTAAGTATCTTGGGCCCTTTACTATTGCTGCAGCAGTTGGTACTAGAGCTTTTAGACTTCTCTTGCCTGAGACTGTAAACATTCATCCTGTGTTTCATGTTTCCCAGCTGAAACCTTATGTGTCTTCATCGTCACCAGTGACTGTTACTTCACCTCCTCCTTTGTATGCAGATAAGCGTGGCGGCGTCTACGAAGTTGAGGCCATCATTGCTACGAAGAGAGTTGGAAAGTCTTGGCGGTACTTGGTCAAATGGATGGGCTATGATGAGACTGAGAACACTTGGGAGCCCCTTGCCCATGTTCGCCACGTGGCAGCTGCCCCAGTCCTTTCTTAAGTCCCACTTGCGGGCATCCCTTGCTGAGCCACTTGCGGCCTTGAGACTTTTCCAGCCACTTGCGGCTGATGACCCTTGGACTTCGCCAGCCAGCTTGGATCTGGGAGGGAGGGAGGGTGGAAGGGTCTGGGAGGGAGAGGGATCATGAATTGGGTTGCATGCATGTCTCTTATCTACTTGTCTTGCATGGGTTATGTTTCTTTTACCCACGGCTCCATTCTGTGATGCACTTGCTGTTGCAGTGTAGCTGCAAATTGTAGTTCCGTGTTTGCATGACTTGCTTTGGTATCTTACCCATGAGATACATCATGTATGGCAGTTAGTTGTGTATGGCTTGCTGCTCTAGACGATATGCCTTATGCCGTTGTTGGAAAGCCACCTAAAGCGAAGGTTACACTGCAAGGCAGGGTAACTGGACCTACGGTTTGGACAAGTGCTAGTCTGAGGACTCTGAGGAGTCTGATGCTCAACGTTATTGTTTCATCACTGGTGTGAGTGCTGTCTAGAGAGTTCGTCCCCTAAGTTAGAGGATCCGCCTTGCAGACGATAGTCCTTAGAATGTTAAGGTATTCCAGCATTGAGCAGAAGAGTCCCTCGTCTGTGTCGTGCTAACTTGCTTTATGCACTTAATCCTCTTACTTGCTGGCTGGGAACTATAGGAGGTGTGATGTCTATAGTTACAGTAAGCAGGGTTCGTGACACCCCTGCCTTACGTTTGTGGCCCCATTGCCATAAACACCATTTCATAGCTTATGCCAAGGGGGAGGGCATGTAGCATTTCCTAGGGTATAATGCTCTAGTAGGGTCCTTGGCATTGCTCTTTGACTTGCCATGTGATCTGGGTTCGCAGTACAACCTCGCTCAGGTAGTTCGCTCGGTTGCCCGACTACGCGTCTGAGGCAGTACAATATAATTCAACCCACCCTGGGTTTAAGAGTGGGCTAGCGAATCAATCATGTAACACTCTTTCCGTGCTCACCACGAACGGTCTCATTGTTTGACAAACCTCTTCCGCTGACGTAAACTTACACTTATAAACCCAATGATCGCAACCAACATGCTGCAACCGTTACTTTACGGAGATCGTGGACTTACCAATGTTCTTACTCCACAGTGTATGCTTCACATACTCAAAGAACATTGCTTGAATATGCACGAGCTTGGAGCCCCAAGATGATTATTTCCACCTCTGAAGTCAGCCAAGCTCGACCACGATCTTGCTTCCTATGCGGCTCAATCGTAACCGTCAGTAACGGTACACTGCCCACGTGCCGCTCCTAACCGTACTTCATAGTCACATGAAGTGACTATGCAGCACTATACATGATGTGGTAATCAGTCTCACATCTTAATTAATTCCTAAATTATCTATCCACCTGGTTAGCGTACACACTGGATGGAGTCTCTTACTAGATGCTCAATTGCAGCTGTCCAAGACTTGTACTGACGTGAAGGTACCTAAGTGACTGTCCCAGTACACCTTCGTTACTGTCCCTGAAACGCCTATGCAGGCGATTCCCTGTGCCTCGTACTTTCCAGTTTATCTTTGTTCATATCATGTGATGTGTCTATAGATTAGCTAAACCTGCACTTGTAAACATGAGCCTTCAATACGTATCCAAACGTACGCACATACCTTACGGCTCATCAGTTTACACAACACTGGTACTTGTGCGTGCGCATCTGACACCACCAGGATCCGTGTCATCCGGTGATTGTCTAATTATAATCTGCATTGTAATATGCATACATGTATGTTCACATCGGCATACGCCCTTCACTAATGGAGGAATATTTATGTTCAAATGTCATCGTCGCTGATCCCTCAAGCTACTGGTCGACCATCCTGTCTCTTGCCATCTCAAATAGCTTTTGATTCATAGATATATTGCTATCTTTAGACTAGTAGATCTACTACACTAGAGCTACACGCTAACGCTATCTTGAGCACTTATCCATGGGCCATTCTACTAATAGGTCATCACCCAGCTGGGCACTATGCATCATCAGTACTAATAGGTCAGCACTAATAGGTCATCACCCTGCAGGCACTATGCATCATCAGCAAGACGATGACAACTCCTAGGGTACCGGTTACCTTCAAAGGAAACATCGAAGAGAACAACCTGAAATCACGAGAAATACTGGAGTAGGTGGCGAGGACGCCCTACAAACTCGGTCCAATTCTTTGCTTAAGCTACTGCTTTAACCCTTAAGAGTTCCGGAAGCTGAAGCCTGTTCCAACTCTTGCTTCAGCTACTATAGCAGTATCCTGCTTAAAGAAAGTCATATGATGATTGCAGTATGCATATATATGCATACATGCCTCTTGGTCGCAGGTGTAACCTTCCGCAACGCTGGACACTCAAAAGCTGAAGCACCAAGAAATGCGATCATGTGTGACATGATTTTGAAACTTCTTTTGATCATGTCTGATATGATGTAGCCGGACAAGAACTTCAATAGCCACGTACCCTTGAAGGAATACCGTTTCGAAATTGGCTAGATTCGCGCCGTTGATCACGTTTAGGCAATACCTAGCTCCAAAGTACCGCACTAAACCAGGTTGTAAGAAAGCCGGGAAAAGCCACGGCAATATTCTCAAGTACTTGTAGCGTAATACTTGCAAGGAAACATCTAGACAATGGAAGTGCTGGCTAGAATACTCAACTTCCAATATCTACAAAGATCGCACACATACGCGTCTGCATACATTCAGTAATGGACTTCCCAAACTATCACATGAACCTTCATGCAATTCATTAGTTCATTGACTACCTCGAGCTATCAAGCGGAAGGAACACGATATAAGGCAGTCTGCTTGATGCCGCCCTGGGCTGGATCTTTTCCATCCGAGGAATTCCTCGAAAAAAGGCAGACTCAATACAGCCTCAGGACACAGCTCCTTGAAGGAAGACCAAGTGATAAGCAAGTGCTTACAGACGAAAATAATCGTCTTCTATTTTGTAAGTCTTCTTATAAGAAGACTTGTCCATGGACCTTAAAATCCTGTATTATGACAGGCATATGTTCCAGCTCCAGGGTGCAGGCAATTGTTTGTGGATTGTTCTCATGAGATCACACACACACACACACACACACACACACACACACACACACACACACACACACACACACACACACACAGACACACACACACACACACACGCACGCACGCACGCGCGCGCGCCCACACACACACACACACACACACACACACACACAAACACACACAAACACACACACACACACACACACACACACACACACACACACACCATCCCCGCTCCCTTACTTTGCCTGACTATGGACATGAAGGGGCGTACAAATGGGCATACACAGCGCTTCATCAGCCGTGCCCAACGAACAGAACTTTGCCCAAACCGATGGGATCCTCTGCCGTCACACTTCTGTTTCTCTATGGGACGACGGTATAACATGTCGTGGCAGACTCCCTCACAACACGTGGACATGCACCTTGGCAGCAGAAATCACCCTTTCCTTAGATATCACTATCGCCAACTGTGCATCTGGCGGTGCAAACCCCAATTGCATCAGAGTATGAAGATGCTTAAAAGTGGGAGGTGATACCTTAAGGCGGGAGGCATTATAGGGCATGCCTGCAGGTTGTAACCCGGCTGCCGTGGTCTACGGCGTGTTGAGTCTAACCAGACACCACCCAAATTTGGCCGTTCGAAGAGGAATTCCTTACTACACGAGGCATCTTTGCCCAATACTTCAAAGGTGCTTCAGAACAAAGTCGAACTGAAGAACTTCGGCAGCGTGGCCATCCGTCTGTGTGACCGCCAATGTTGGCCAACACGCACACACCAAAAAAAAAAAAAAAAAAAATATATATATATATAAAACGGCCCCTCTACCCCTTCAAGATCTTACGAAAATCTGAAAAGACCGCGTAGGACCCACAGCTGCTGTTATCCCAGCTAACCTTTTCAGCGATGCCAATCTAGACATGGACGGCATGTTTTTCTGGGATGGAAAGCATGAGTGCTGCGCGGAGGTTGTTCAAGAGAGGTTCGGGCCAGGACACCAAAAGTGGCGAAATCAGACCACACAGCTTGCTGCATTCTGCAGCTGTTGCAGAAACCTCACTGCAGGCGCTGCACTTCCGAAATGCGTTAAGACGGCGACGATCAGGTTGGAGAGGGACGTTCGCCTAGATCGGGGCGGGGCAGGATGCCAAAATTGGCAATGAAGACGCTGCAGTTCTGAAATGCGAGAAGAAGGTGAAGATCAGGTGGGAGAGGGACGTCCGTCTGCCTAGATCGGGGCGGGGCAGGATGCCAAAACTGGCAACGACAAAACCAGGCAATACCAAGAGATGCATGCTATGGCGACGAGGCTGCAAATGAGGGTGAGCGCAAAAATGCAGAGGCCAGCGGGATGGCCTGCCCAGTCAGCAGCATCAAGCTCCGTCACAAGGCGGCGGCCCTTGCCTGTCAGCACAAACCTCCTGCGCGAGCGGAGCTCTCGAAGCAATGTCAAGAGAGATGCGGCCCCTGCCACCCACACCTGCAGGCCCGAAGCCCTGGCTGATGCCTCGGGTGATGGATGATGGATAATTATAATGTCTGTCCTTTTTTTTTGCCAACCTAGCAGACTCCTCTGCAAGTTTTCTTATTACCCCCACTCCCCCTCCCCACCCTCCTTTCTCTCTCTCTCTCTCTCTCTCTCTCTCTCTCTCTGTCTCTCTGTCTCTCTCTCTCTCTCTCTCCCTCTCCCTCCCTCTCCCTCTCCCTCTCTCCCTCTCTCTCTCTCTCTCTCTCTCTCTCTCTCTCTCTCTCTCTCTCTCTCTCTCTGTCTCTGTGTGTGTGTGTGTGTGTGTGTGTGTGTGTGTGTGTGTGTCTGTGTGTGTGTCCATCAGCTGCTCGCCCGTGATGACTGTGTGTGCCACATGGCCAAAAGCTGTCTGGAATATGTATACTCCAAACCCCCGCTCCCGTCCTCCTTCACTGGCCCCCACCTGCAGAGGCCACAGCCGAGCAAAAGCCTTCTAGCCCAAGTGGCCAGCAGGGCACAGGGAAAAAGCTTGTACCGCACCCTACCTGCAATTGGAGCATGACGGCCTCTCGAGGAAGCCGCTCTGGAAGCTTTGCGACACCGCACGGCGAAACCATCCTGACCGCATCCCGCAGCAGCTGCTCAGTCAGCAGCTTCATCGAGAAGGAGGCCGCCTCAGCCATGGGGAGAGTATCGAGGAGTGTGCAGTACCCCGCATTACTTTGAACCGCAAGACCAATGACTGCAGCTGCCGTGGCAGCTTGTACTGCAAATGGAAGACTGCTGCCGACTGTCAATGCCATGAAAGGGACAATGCCGTTCAAGGCCAGGTGTGCCCGCACGTCCATGCCGGCGGGCAGGATCCCTTCCTTCTCGGCTTCTCGGATCAGTACCAACGGCGCCATGAAAGAAAGCGAGTGCACGGCAAGGACAAAGTGCAGAGCCGTCATTACCTGCAGGCGCACCCACAATCTGGTACAGCTTCACATATTGGTACAGCATCATCACATAAGCTGCCCGAGGATGGGAGTCCAATGGTTTTAGAATGCATGGGTGAAAAGGATGCTCCAGAATCAACAGAAGGAGGATATATTAGTGACTAAAGCAGTGGAGAGCATAGTAGAATAAATGAAACAAATCAAGGGAATGGTGACGACAAGGAACTTGACAAGAAAGGTTGATGGATGCATTCAGAGGAGTTAGTAGGATATCCTGTTCAGATGCACTCGAGTTTTCGAACATTGGGAGAAGGGTAAGGACAACAGCCTTTCAATGTTGACGCCATTATAGGAAGACCGTGCAAGTGTGCAACCTCTCTGCGTCTTTGCGCTGCTTCAAACTAATCCAGATGCAATCGCAGGGGTACTTCCACGTGTTTAGACTGATACTCGAGAGAACCAGATGTTTGAAATGGCAGGCCCCAGTCTGCAGCAGCCTCAGGCTTGCTTGGCCTCAAATTCATCCTTAAGTTGATTCAAAGCTCTCTTGAGAATTTTTGACCATGGGGTTGTGATTGCGATGGTCAGTGGCCAGAAGAGTTATAGCCAGTTGGATACATAGCATCAGGATGGATGCAGTCCCCATGGCGTGGGAGGTGAGACCCACGCCCAAGACCTTTCAGTAGATATAACCCTACCAGAAACGGAGAGAGATGCTGCTGCAGAAAGAGGGCCACAAGTGCCAAGTACCCTGATCACTAGAAATTCCAATCTGAAAAGGACTGTGTAAGCGAATGCACCTGCCAGTAGCGATGAAATGCAGCTGGACGAAACTGCTTCAAGTAGAACATGACCAGCGCAAGCAAGAAGGCAGTTACTGTTTCGACTAGTCCTGCGAGCGATCCTTGTGCTGGTATTGCTTGCATGAAGGAGGCAAGTAACCCAGCCTTTGTCAGGAACCCCAGCCCCAGTCCAAACAGCCAGTTGATTCCTGGTCTATACCCATGCTTCTGATATGCCTGCTCAAGAACCCTGCTCGAAAATGCCAGTGGGGATGGGAGTGTGATCTGTTCTACGTCCTGTACACCTGCGTGCGAGGCAATACGTCGCTTGTAATTAAGAGGTTGAAAATCCAAGATTCGTACCTCAAGAGGACTACAATGAAACAAGTAATAAAACTGAAGTTTCGTAAGACTCTTTTCCCTAAGACGTAGTTTGTTATCATGTATTTGCATTTACCGACAACCCGACTGAAAAAGGTTCCCACACCCAAATGCCAGTTGAGGGTTTGATCATTACCTTCCACGCCATGCGTGTAGTGCCAAGATAAAGGATCGGCCATGTGGTAGTATTTCAGCCTTGAGCGAAAGATAAATTCACTGCGCGACAGCTGGCATAGACCGGTCAAGTACACATAGCTCGAGCTGACAGACTACGCCTTACAGCCTCCGAAGGTGCTGTTAGCCGGAATTTAAGCTTTCAATGGCATCGAGTAACAATGTGAGAATGTGTTATTGTAGCTTCATCACGACCTTATTGGAGGTCCGTGGCATGGGTCCCATTCGGTCTGTTTCTGCGGACCCTCCCAGAAGAATTCGAAAGCTTTCTGCCAATAGAGGCCCTTTAACGCGGTTTTGAGCTATTCCGCGCAGGCTTTGAACTTGCACACCTACCGGGGTAGGCTTGAAGTACCCACTAGGATATGCAGCCACAGATTTTCCCCATCAAACACACTTTATCCCGGTACCCCTAGGAAATGCACCCACCCACACCTTATCCTCACAAGGACAGCTGCAGCTCTGCACCACAAAACACGCCGTTGGTACATTGTCCTGCCAAGTTTTGAGAAGCTGGAGCAGAAGGAGTGAGCCAGGTGTCTGATAATGAAAAAAGAAGGAAGAAGACAGCCTGTTAAGGAGTGGACAAGGTAGGAGTGGAAAAGGATGGTTAATTAGGGGAAAGCTAAGGAAGGATCGAAATCGCATCTAGACCTCTCGAGGGGAAGAAGCGAACATCTGTTCAACGGGAATCCAGCGGAGGAAAAAGCATAACCTTTTCTCAAAGAAAGAAACTCCATCAGCAGAGCACAGTGGAGTGCTTCCTGAAAAGACATAAAGCCCAGAGTACAGTGGAGTGGTTCTTAAATTGATTTAAGAACAGACCAGCGCTGGCCGAAGCTTCCTAAGTGTCGTTGATGGAGACTGAAAAGTGTAAAAGGTTATGGGCAATCGGCTTTCCCTGTACAAAGCAGACAGATCGTCAATAGACGAAGTTACTCCAGCTACAGTCCGTACGACTGTCTGCTGAGTGCCACACACAACTGTCGGACAAGACTAGCATCTGGTGATGCCCAGCATCTTTCACAACCAGTTCCGTTACATCATTATCTTGTACACAAGCACCGATCAAGCAATCACTAGATAAGGCTCTAGACGGCTACGTTCAAGTACATGCCTATACTCCCTGAAGTCACTGTCCCTTATCTGTTTGAGTGACTACAGGGTACACTAAGCTTGTTCACTCTCACAATAGCAACAATGATACAACACACACTGCCGCACCGTACCTGTACAAAGCAGACAGATCGTCAATAGACGAAGTTACTCCAGCTACAGTCCGTACGACTGTCTGCTGAGTGCCACACACAACTGTCGGACAAGACTAGCATCTGGTGATGCCCAGCATCTTTCACAACCAGTTGGTATTCACTCCGGTGGGGCAGCCTTAAGAGTTCATCCGACAAACGTGTGATCTAGATAGGATTGTACCTTATGTTCGAAAACGTCCAGAATCTGCCGTGTCTCAAGGTACCTTATGTTCTCAATGGACCCATATCCTAATAGTGCACACATGAAGATCACTTAAAGCACAAGGCATTCAATAATAATGTTCAGAACTCAACACTTCCCCTTGCCTGCATGCTTTAAGTGTATCTTCTCAAACCTAGTGAATCACGATGACCAACAAACACGGGCTTGGCAAGTGGCTTGGTCATAATGTCAGCCACATTGCGTGCAGATTCCACATAGAGGATATCTACCTGCCCAAGTGCCATAGCTTCCCTAGCGTAGTGGAAGCTTACTGCAACGTGCTTTGTGAATTTGGAATACAGGGGGTTCCGTAAATTAGAAATGCATCCTTGGTTGTCACAGAAAATTTTGACCCTCCAAGGTGCAGCCCCTATCTCTTCCAAGAAGCCCCTTAGCCAGTTGGCTTCCTTCACAATATGGCCAGCTGCCATAAACTCAGCTTGCACAGTTGAGGTAGCAACTGAGCTCTGCTTCTTGCTTCCCCAAACCACGGCACTACCATAGACTGATAGAATATAGCCAGTGGTGGAATACCTGTGGTCCAGGTCCCCAGCATAGTCGGCATCAACATAGCCTTCTAGCTCAGGGCCCTTTCCACCCAGAGTAAGAGCTAACTCTCTGGTATCTCTCAAGTACTTCAGCACTCGAATGGCCTCATTCCAGTGTGAGGTAGTGGGTGTCATTCTATACCTTGACAACACTCCAACAGCCTGAGAAATGTCAGGCCGGGTCGTATTGGCTATGTACAGTAACGATCCAATTAACTCGCAGTATCGATGACCAGGTGGCAGAGGGGTACCAGCCCCATGTGACATACCATCTGAGGACTCGGGTCTGCTGCTAGCCACGAAGTCCTTGGACATGGGGGTATCAACCCCACGTCCATCATCAGCAACGCCAAACTTCTCCACAAGAGCATCAATCTTGGGAGTGCAACTCATGGAAATAGTGCCCTGAACTCTATTGCGTAGGACCTGACACCCCAGGAAATCATTCACCTCTCCCAAATCATGGATGGTGAAGTCCTTCTTCAATAACTCTTTCCCCCACTCAATCTCTGCAACCACTCTGGCAACTATGAGAAGATCATCGACATAAACAAGAATAAACGACAGATTACCATCAGGGGCCCTCCTGATGTATACCCCAGCGTCGCTCTTGCACACACTATACCCCATCACGCTCAACTTGTCGCTCAAGGTCTTGTGCCAAGCCCGTGGGGCTTGCTTAAGACCGTAGAGTGCCTTCCTGAGCTTGCACACAACTCTCGTGTTGCCATTCTCAAATCCTGGTGGTTGGGTCACATAGACCTCTTCCTCCAACTCCCCATTGAGAAAAGCTGTCTTGATATCCACTTGGTGGATCTCAAGATTTTGTGTGGCAGCCACTGCCAGCACAGCTCTCCTAGCACCATAGCTGCTGGTAGGTGCAAAAACCTCACCAACATCTATACCAGGAATCTGTCTGCAACCCTGGGCAACCAATCTTGCTTTAAACCGAGTGACATTCCCATGTGCATCGTTTTTTGTAGAAAAAATCCAATGAACAGGGATAACTTTCTGCCCATGGGGTCTTTCCACATACTGCATAACCTCATGGGTGTCTAAAGACTCCATCTCCTCTTGCATTGCCTGCTGCCAAAACTCCCACTGAGGTGAGCGCTGGGCTTCCCTCAAGTTTGAGGGCACGTGAACTTTTCCCAACGTGACAGAAGGTACACTCTGTACCTTATGCTGTGGTGCAGCAGGGCTGTCAGCCTTACTGATGCTGTTCCCTTCTCTCTCTCTCTCTCCCTGGTTGCCAGAATAAGGTACATTATGTACCTTATGCTGGGACTGGGCAGTACTGCCGGGATTATCTGATTCCTTCTCAAGTCTCTCTCTCTCTCCTTGACTACTGGACTCATGTGCAGCACCCTTACATTCTCGCACCTTCCGCAATGCAGAGGGGAGCAGCAGCTCTCTCTCTCTCCTGGACTCACACTTGGGCACACTACCCAGACTTGCCTGAGCTGCGCCTACAATGTCAGCCTGCACACCATAAGCATGACTAGCCAGTGACTGGGATTGGGCACCAGCTTCCCCTACTGCTGGCATGTCTAACCCACTGCTCTCATCTCTTACATCTGCACCGAACATAGCCTCGACTGTCTCAACCTGCCCCTGCATATCAGGGAGACCAACCATGTTTGGCTCACTCACAATTGCCTGACCTGGGTCAGGGGCATGCAATGGGATGTCAGAATGCTCTCTCCTAGCCACGCGCTGTACATAACGCTGCTCCCTTGTAAGGGTGGTCCCTGGAGGAAGGGGAATTTGTGACTTCCCCTGCATTCGCAACCCCTCTTGTACCTTCTGCATTTTTTCTACCTGGGATTGAGTTTCTACACCCCCCCTGGCCAGATTCTGCATATGCTCAAGCACCGACCACGAGTGCTGAGATGGTTCTGGGGTCCCAACAGTAGAATCCAGGCTGGTGGGGTTTCCTTGGTCATGTGCTGCTGTGGTCCCGTCTCCAGACTGATCCCCAGCACAAAGTCCAGAGGTCCCAGGAGCCCCAGTGGAAAGCGTCTCCACTCCATGGTCATCCTCCTCATCCCAGAACGTGGGTGGAGCAGCAGAGGGAATTGCTTGAGGCGTTGCCAGATTCTCACTGCCAAGGGGGGGTGATATCCTAGAATCATAGACAGACCCAGGCTGGACCTTTGATAGACCCACTCTCTCAGCCCCCCTCAAGTGCTCGATAAAGCTGACGTCCCTACTCTCCTTCCACACTCCATTCCCCACGTACACACGATACGCTTTAGACTGGGGACAATAACCAGTAAACATCCCAGGGATGGTCTTGGGCCCAAAAACAGACCTTTGGCCACTGGGAATGTGCACATGGGCTACACAGCCAAACGTGCGCAGCACAGACACATCAGGTTTGACACCAAAGAATAATTCCATGGGGGTCAGGGACCTGCCTGAAGTAGGACCCACATTGTAGAGGAGGGTAGCTGTCTCAAGCGCCTCCTTCCAAAGGGAGGGGTCTGCTGCAGCATGGACCAACAGAGTCCTTGTTCGCTCCTTCAGGGTCCTATTCATCCTCTCCGCCACCCCATTCTGCTGAGGCGTGTAGGGCGCTGAGGACTCCATCTTAGTGCCCTGCTGAGCACAAAACTCTTTGAATTGCTGGTTCAGGAACTCTGAACCCCTGTCAGTCCTCACACACTTCACAACCGTGCCTCGTTGGGTCTGCCAAAAACGGAGCAGGTCTATCACAGCCTTTGGGATGCAATCCTTTGACTTCACAGGCAGGGAGGCAACTTGGTGTGAACTTTCATCCACTACAGTGACCCAATATCTTTCACCTGTGATGGCAGGAGGTGATATGGGACCCACAGTATCCACATGGACTCTATCGAGTGGGTGATGTGCAGGCCTGGAAGATACAGGGAAAGGAGGTCTGGAGTGTTTCCCTTGTATACACGATTCACAGTGCTTGGGGCACTCAGAGCAGGGAGCAAGGGAGATATTGATTCCTGTAACCAGATCTTCCTTGGAGAACCTCTGCATGCTGCTGGCACCAGGATGACCTAACCTAGCATGCCACAGAGATCTCTCGCTACACACGTGTCCTTTCCTAAGATGAGACGCCTCAGCCATGTGATCAATATGTCTGCAGCCAACTTGCTGCCCTCTGACAGGACTAACAAACTCCAAAAAAAACAGACCTCGTGCGCGGGTGATATCTCCACACCACCCTTCAGGTCCCTTCATGGCTGTGTAACCACCTGCAGTGTCAGTCAGGAAAGATGCTCCATCCTGAATTGCACCAGTGACTGAAATGAGGTTGGTATGCGCAGAAGGAACACACTGCACATTGTGCAGCCAGAATACTTCGTGCCTTGCATTCACAAGGCATACAGACCCAGATGCAATGATTCCTCCCTTGGCGTCTGAGGTTGCCAAGTGCAGAGGAAGAGGCTGTCTATGCATAACTGGATTATGGAGCAATGAGAGATCATTGACTATATGCACAGAGGCACCACTATCTATTAACCAAGATGTGCTGCTAGCTCCATGCGAAGTTGGGGCAAGCACATTGAGAGAGATAAACATCGCCTCACCAGAAGGAGGGGGTGGAGGTGGTAAATGCCACCCCGGAAACGTGTGTTGACTTGTTGGATAGTTATATGCTGAAGGAGGTCCAGGGCTGGAAGCGGATGAAGGCGGGCCACCCCGGCCAGATCCATGGTCCCACCAGGCTTGAGGAGACGACTGTGGGCCTCCCTGGCCCCAGTAAGCTGCAGGCCCAACGCTTGCCGCTTGCATGTTTTGATGCAGAGCCTGCAGCTGCCTGAGCGGTCCGCAGTCAGTCATGAAGTGGCCCTTTGCCTTGCAGAAGTGGCATGTAAGCTCCTCTCTGGGCCTTCTTGCCCTGCCAGGTCCACGCCCCCTGCCACCAAAAGTAGTTGCAGAGGGGCCAGCGGGAGGCTGTTCGTTTGCTGGTAGTGCTGCTCCAACTCCCGGTACTGCTCCCACTCCTGGTGCAGCTCCAGCGCTTGATGACGCTCCAGCTACCCCCCCAGAGGGACCAGCCACTGCTGCAGCTGCCATGGCCTGAGGTGTTCCCTCTGCAGGTGGGTCCTTGTACCCACGGCTGGCTGCGGCGCGCAGGATTCTTTGAATCAGCTCCAATGGCGGCTTGTCGGTTGCCATAACCTCCAGGGACTCGAGCCTCAGCACAGGAGGGAGGCCCTTCACCATCAGCTCCCCAACATTGTGGTCCAAGAGGATGAACGCGTTGTTTCTGAGACTTGTAGCCAGATCCATCATTCTGTAGAGGTAGACCTTGAGTGTCTCCCCTGTCTTGATGCCCTGCTCCATTTCCTTGTACCACTCAAGGTTGATGTCTTGGTTGCTCCCTCCAGTGTGACTGTTCTTCACCCACGCGATGAAGTCGAACGCTGCTTTGTGGCATGAGATCTGAGAATGCCAGATGACTGGAACTGACTGGATCAGCCACTGCTTGATGGCTGAGTTCTCCACCGACCCTGGCATTGGCCTCTCCAAAGCCACTCTGACCCCCTTGGTGTTTGCGCACGCCTCCAAATTTTCATACCAAAATTCAAAATTGCGCCCTCCATCATCAAGCATGACAGTCATCTTTGGATTAGAGGTATTGGGGATGTAGGCTGCCTTGTCAATCTCCACCTTTGGTTCTGCAGTGGCTGATTGTGTCCCGGTCATAGACTGCCCTGGAGTGGCCCCACTGACTTCTCCAGGTTGAGACATTGCTGTTTCACTGCTACTTTCCTTTTCTTTGCCCCTTTTTGTCATACTATTGTCACTTCACCAGCCAAACTTACTCATAAACTTCTGGAATGCAGCAATACCCTACAATTCCCTCCATGTCATGGAAATTTACCAGCCAGTCTTGCACAGTAGTAGCAGATATGTTCCCCTCAGAAGTTTGCGCCGGAGTCCGGCCCGACTCACTCAGTGCTTCTAGACAACGTCTATGAATGATAAAGCACAGCTAAAACTTCAATTATGAATTTCCCAGAAAGGTAAACTGTGAGTAAGATAATGGTCCTGGTACACTCGAGTTCCCTTGCGCCGCTGCGCCATGCTCGAGCTCCTTTGTTGACGCTTACGTCTGACCCATCCGTAGACGACCTTCACTCCTGCTTTTACTTGGCTCAGCTGGAAGGGCGTGGGCCCATAACCTGTAAAAGGTTATGGGCAATCGGCTTTCCCTGTACAAAGCAGACAGATCGTCAATAGACGAAGTTACTCCAGCTACAGTCCGTACGACTGTCTGCTGAGTGCCACACACAACTGTCGGACAAGACTAGCATCTGGTGATGCCCAGCATCTTTCACAACCAGTTCCGTTACATCATTATCTTGTACACAAGCACCGATCAAGCAATCACTAGATAAGGCTCTAGACGGCTACGTTCAAGTACATGCCTATACTCCCTGAAGTCACTGTCCCTTATCTGTTTGAGTGACTACAGGGTACACTAAGCTTGTTCACTCTCACAATAGCAACAATGATACAACACACACTGCCGCACCGTACCTGTACAAAGCAGACAGATCGTCAATAGACGAAGTTACTCCAGCTACAGTCCGTACGACTGTCTGCTGAGTGCCACACACAACTGTCGGACAAGACTAGCATCTGGTGATGCCCAGCATCTTTCACAACCAGTTGGTATTCACTCCGGTGGGGCAGCCTTAAGAGTTCATCCGACAAACGTGTGATCTAGATAGGATTGTACCTTATGTTCGAAAACGTCCAGAATCTGCCGTGTCTCAAGGTACCTTATGTTCTCAATGGACCCATATCCTAATAGTGCACACATGAAGATCACTTAAAGCACAAGGCATTCAATAATAATGTTCAGAACTCAACAAAAAGGCAGTCTCCTGGCCCCGGGGGGAAGGATCATGCCTCCTGGCCCCGCGGGGGGAGGGATCATTCGCCATCATTGGCTGCGCCTGGAGGCCTGTCATGCTTCCGTCTTCCATTATTTCCTTCTTCCTTCTTCACGAGGAGTTGACCTTCGACATCGTTCTTCCACTTTTTTGTTAACTTCAATGTGCAGGTAGACACCCTGGAACCCAAAGGAATTCATTTTTTGATCAAGTGTTCTTCCTGAAGCCATCGTGATCCAGTGATCAATCCGTGTTCTTGGCAATGGCTAGTGCCACGTTGCCACTCTGCAGATTGGTGCCACGCCATCATCATGGGAAAAACTTGTGGTTGCCTATCATGGCTGGAGGAGGTTTGTGTGCCTGTCGTTTCGTGACATGCATATGCCATGTCGTGGCTCCAGGTGGTTTGCGTGGCTTGTGCAATCATGTTATGTCGTGACAGCCCAGCAAACCTCCTGAGGGCCTTCCTTTGATATCCTGGAGCCCTGCAGTCTCAACCATCTCGAGTTACCTGTTGCGTCTGCCATACAATTTCCGAAGACGTGCGTGCGCCAGATATGCCATGCATGGCACCCACTTGTTTCGACCGGCGCCTGTAGCAACATTCAATTCTAAAGGTATGCCCTTATGTGCAGGAGTTGTATACGCTACTCCTGCAGGACTGGCGTATACAAAAGTACATATGTAAACATGTGCAGGAAAATGCATAGTCATGCGTACACCACGTAGCCTTGCTCAGAGATGTGATCTGCATCACATATTCAATCGATTGCATCTACAGCAATGCAAGCTCTGTCCGATTACAAGCTGAGTGAATGTGTGGCGCCGCGCCACCCACTGGCGTGTGGAATACACAAATTCATACTGTACAAGTTTACCGAGCCACGTCTGAATCTACCATACGCGTGCTATGCTGTAAGATACGTGTTATAGCGGCTTGGGCCCAACACAAAACGGGCAGCCCTCTACACGCCGCAGCGCTGCACCTCCTTGTCTTTGCTGAAGGCAGGACACAATTCCCGGAACGCCCATCGCAAGGTGTCAATGCTGGGACGGGCCTTCCTCTTGGGTTCAGATGGACTCCAAGCATAAACTCCGAACTTGATCGTATACCCATTCTGCCTGTGCAAACAACAGTTCTTTGATCAGCAGGCTCCCCACCGCCAGGAATCCAGGAGATGACTGACCAGCCTTCACCTCACGAGGACCCCATCAAGTTTAAAGTTCCAGGGAATTGAGGTAAGAGACCTAAGACTTCCCACGAGACACCGAAGATGCTCGAGCGTTGTCGAATGTTAACACGTATCAGCGCTGATCGCTCGTCTGCAGAAGCAGTTGGACAACGGGGAGTGTGTTAGGAAATAACGCTTACTTAGACAGACGTTCGTGGGAAGTTGGAAGGACAAGGATTGAAAAAAAAAATCCGCTCCTTCAAAGTGGGGGGTGGGGGGGTAGGGAGAGGAGAGGGGAGGAGAGGGAGGGGACGAAAGCGAGGAGAAGGGAAGGCAAGGAAAGAAAGAGGAAGAGATGGGGGGGAAGCCATAAGACAGCAAGGCAAGAGAGGGTGGGAGATGGGAAAGGAGGGAAAGCATTCACTCCACTAGCTAGTGGAGCCCTCCTCCTATAGGGAAGACCTCCCCCTTCTTCCTTGCTTCTCTGTTTCTATGGAGGTAAATTCCGTAGTAGTGAAACGTTCGTGAAACGCAAAAGAATCTTCAAAATCTAGGCTATTACTATCATGTAATGCAGCATATCCCTGTAAAGATGCAAAAGAAGTTCTCAAAAGGTCATGCTTCCGAAATGTGCAGTACAAACATGGTGTGGTAAACCAACGTATTTGCTGGGTCTTCAAGGGAAAAATAGTCTTGACGTTAAAGACTGCAGACATATCAGACAGTGTGACAGGTTGTTAAACTCCCTCAGGAACGTACCACTCAAAGTTGTCCAACAGCGTCCAATAAAACAAGCTCCGGACATCAAACCCGTCGGCCATTGCACGCTTCAGCTGTGCATTGCAAAAGCATATTTAATTAACTACAGCCCGCAGACCTGTGGCGCAAAATCTCATCCCCTAGACCAGCGTAAACTAAAATATCGTCGCGGGCCTCAGCTGCGCTTTCGACGTGATACATGTCCAACGATTTCTATGATTGCAAGACATCGAGGCACAGAACATTTTCAGTCAGTACCAGGGCTGTCCAGTGTCAAAATATGCGCCAGGAAATTTATCCCCAAAATTGTACGCATGCGCAAATGCGTGTTCCTCACCCGATGCAAGCACGCGTCTGCACAACTAACCACACGCATACATAAGCGGGCACGCACGCGTGCATGCTTGCTTACATGCACGCACGCGCGAGTGCGCACACACACGCACACACACACATACACACGCACGCACACACAAACACACACACGCACGCACGCACACACACACACACACACACACACACACACATACACACACACACACACACACACACACACACACACACACACACACACACACACACACACACACAGAGTGCCGCTTTGCTTCGCTCTAGAGATCTTTGAAAGATCTTTCAGCGATTGGATGGCGAGCCCCGCCGCGTGTATGAGT
Organism: Botryococcus braunii; assembly: GCA_002005505.1. Classification (NCBI taxonomy): domain Eukaryota; kingdom Viridiplantae; phylum Chlorophyta; class Trebouxiophyceae; genus Botryococcus; species Botryococcus braunii. Next base: position 255,212 of record KV908538.1, read on the forward strand.
GAAATTATGCTTCAAATACATGCTTTACAGACTCAACTGAAGCCTTGCAGCGGGGGAGGGGCGGGGGGAAAAAGGCCGGGAAACCCGTGGAAGAGATGTGGACTGGGTCATACGGGTGGAATTCATCAGACCATTTTAAGTACAAGCATTAGCATGCACCATCGATGTGGTAACCTAATGCAGGGTCGTGGGTATACGTATATTCGAAACTACATGAACAAACTCGCTCCACAAGCAAATACTTGATGGTGTCTCCAACAGATTCCTCCGTATCTTGATCTTCAAGCGCTTGGCTAGCCTAGCTCTGACTCCACCATCAACATATACAGGATATCTGCTTATAGAAGCAGATGGGAAGGAGGCATACTGATCAGCCCAACGGGCCCGGGAGCTCCATCGTGCTGAAAGGAATGTAGTACTAATGCCTTTCAAAGAAACAATTTAGTTCACTAGCCAGGTACCATGCATGGTGCTTCTGAAACTCTTTGAGATCGTATTTCAAAGCAGGCAAAAAACAGATTCGCGTTCCACCGGTGAGATATTGGCAACGCTCAGTGCATCACCTGTTCGACATGCGAGCGGATAAAGTAGGGGCGCTCCTTATCCGAGGCGTCCGCAATTCCAGTCTCCGTGACGTAGATAGGTTTACCCAACACGCTGACCCCACGTATGGCCTCGTAGAATCCCTCTGGATCAATCGGAAAACCCATGTCTGCATCCCCCAAAACCACGAGGCAAGACTTACAGACAAGTACATTGTCAACGCGTGCCAGCGAACAGGAGCTCTACTCGAAAGTTGACAGAAAAGGGGCTCATGCATATAATGATATGAGGATGATAATTATGATGCATATCATCATATGATGATGATGCATGCGCGCATTATATGTGTCGCGTACATGGTACCAAAACATGGAACTCTATTCTATCGCAAGAAGATGTACTAGGGATTATTCTTGCAAGTTTAAGCCAACTTTGGCGCGCGCCCTTCCCTAGAGCGGGCCGATCAGACCTGCGCACCTGTCATGGTCTGACCGGGATGGCAGCTGGACTGCAGCTTCCAGTTGAGGACGCCCCTACACACCGAGCCGGTCTGGCTGACTTCAAAGCCTAATTTGCAAGCTTCCAACTTGCTTGCAAGCCCCCACAGACAGAGACAGGTTCCTACGTAGGGCGGACACTTGAGGTGATAGCCAGCAGCGCTTATGGCTAAGTAACAGATAGCCAGCAACATAAATGGTAAAGGTTCCTGGTCTCCCTCATCCCCTGCTCAGCAGGGCCTGCTCTACGCCTTAGGCTTAACATTACGCAAAGAGCCACATGGCGGATACCCCGCGTATGCATGTGTATGTACTAGTACTGCACAGCACTGCAGCAAGTGGATTCCAGGGCTGCGGACCACTCCTAAGCACCGTCACATGCAAGCTGAACAGGTTGAGAAAGCATAAAAATCAGAGCTGCAATATTGGATCCTTTGAATTAGCCAACTGATCATGACCATGATGAACAATGGACGGGTTCCAAATAGGAAACCCTGAGGGCCCTCCTACACAGGTTCGAGCAAATATGTTATAAAACATATTAGTATTGACATGTTGCAATATATTCTGCCATAATCATGCATAAATTGACATGTAGCCCCTTCATGTGCATGTTTAAGGCAAGATGCGTCTGATGTGAATTCCAAAAGCAGCCCTCACGGACTACTCTGATTCTTCTTAATTTACAATGTCTCATCTCTTTGACACTGTACATTTCCAGACGTAATGCCCATAAAAACGAAGCTGTGATACGCAGCTTTCTAAGTACTGGCAGAAGAGCCTTAGAACATCATGATGCCAAAAATAAACGTCTACTAAACCGCCCGATCCTCATAGTTCCATAGGGCGTGGGGAAGAACAAAATACCCATGCTGCAGTGTACTACGTACATACGAGATACTGTCCGAATACTCTGCACGTTCCAAGCAATGACAATCATACTTAAAAAAAGGTTGTCTGGGACAGTATGTTTAACAGCAGAGCTCGTGTTTACAACGCAAGTGGTGTCTGCATCCATGGCCACGAGCACGTGTATTTGCTGATAGATTCTGCCTTTCTTTTGTGGTTCTCTCACCTGCACAGCTGGCGTAGTAGTTTCTATAATTGAAGTCATTCTCTCACCTGGTGTAGTAGTTCAAACCAATGAAGTCAAGCCCAGGGGTCTCGCGCTCCTTAAACCTCACGGCTTTCCCGACCTGATTCTTCCAGACGTACTCGCCGGTCATGAGGTAGCGCATCGTCGTCTGGT
>KV908538.1:260000-267500 GCA_002005505.1 Botryococcus braunii
AGTTCGTAGGAGATGGAGATCCCGAGTTTTGATACACTGAGATGCTGGTGCCCAGGAGCAAGTTGGTTCCGCCGTTGGATCGGTCGGACTCCAATGAGATAGGATGGGGGGTGCCCTGCTGTGCTACTGAAAATAATGGTTTGAGATGCACTCTCTGCGGCTTTTTGGGCTGCTCCAATCCACTGAAGATCTGGAGGCTGGGTTTCCGGTTGACCGCATGCGTACAATTAGACGATGTGTCTACTGCCAACATGGCCATCAAAATGGGGCAAAACTATCGCCAAGATTCAAAAGCTATGCACAGACAAGGTCTGGGGCTGTATTGTAACCACCGTAGTTGTCTGATTGTTTACATCAAGACTTGTGAATTCGAAAGAATAACTGCAATATAGAATAATTGATGAACTGAACTGAAACGTTCAAAATTTATTCGAATTTGGAGATAAGTAATGTCAGCAAAGCTCAAACCCCAATGAGGGTTGCGGCTGCAACAGGCTGCACCTGCAAACAAAGGGATGGATTCATCCCAAAATAGGAAATGACGTGGCCGAGTTGCGGTACGGATTACCATTCTCGCCAACCTAATTTAGATCACGAGCAGTATTTGCAGCACAGAAGTTGAGATGGAGCCTGCGTTGTATCCATTATACGGCATCCTGTACGTGCTTCTCCACCCAGATGTCCTTGTGCGAATCATTGGTAGATTTCCCTCTCGATGGTTCCTTGTCTCCGTCACGCTAGAGCGTTGTAGTTGTTGCTCGTGCTGTTCTCTTCTTCAGTCGTTGACTGTTGAACAGGTTTGGTTTTGCTGGAGCTGCTGGTTCCAATCTATTGGGTGAGCGACTGGCTGGTGGATCGTCATCACTCTCAGATCTTTCAGATCGTGCTGAGCCAGCAGGTTGCAGCTACTAAGCCTGTAGGGCCATTAGATGGCGAAGAACGTGAGAAGCTTCTACGTCAAGCTGAAGTGGAAAGGTCGAAAAGGGCCAATAGAAGCCTTCCTAACCTCTCCGCATTGAGTGTTCCGTCAGATCTTCACCCCGTTCTCAAGTGGCTCGTCTGGATATTCACTCCTCCTTCCAGTAATATGCCATTTTTACAGGTGTTGCTTCGCACCACTTGATTGGCCCTTCTCTGCTTTGATGATAGGGGGTTCCCAACCTTGATGAAGGTGCAAACGGTGATTGGTCCTTCTTCAGAGGTTAATACTGCTTTTTCGCTCAGGACAAAAGACCCTATTACATTATTCAATACCTACAGAGATCTTACAGATGTGAGCGAGCTGTACAAGTCATTTGATGGGTTTGAGTGTGGTCATTAGAGAGGTTAAGAGTCGATGAAGGGGAGGTGGGCAACTTTGTTGTCAATACACCGACAGGGGAAGGGTCCGTATTCAAATAACTCATTAATTTTTTGATTGTTTTTGAGGTGTCCACCCGTAAGTATGGATTTTTTCAAAAGCTTTGCTGCTTTGTGGCTTCTAGTAAATAAACCATTGGGCTTATCTGTGCTCCCACCAAGAAACAAAGCTTGGTGCATGAAGCACGTTGTCTGAGCTCCTACAATCCGCTTTCTCTCTCTCTCTCCTGTGGTAAGGATGGGTCTGCATTGACTGCTGTGGGCTGGGAAGGCTGTTGGTGAATTCTTCACTGATAAAACTGCAAAGAGGTGCTAACTTGCAGGAGGGGGATCTTGCATGGGTTGGCCATGTGGGAATGTGGTCCTATTCACGTTGTCTTGCCAGTGTGATTCCTGCTGATATGTTGCTCCGCTACTGTTACATAGCTGCTGCCGTTTTGGCCGAGCTTGTTGATGGTGGTGGTTGTTGTTGATGCAATGGCTGACCTTGTTGTTATGTTTTGGGCTGTTCTGGTACGATTCTCATGCCTGGTAGTGGTGGCTAATGTGGTTGCCGGTATAGTTGATCTCATTGTTGCTACCTTAGACCTGCTCTGGTGTGGTTCTCACTGTTGGTGCGTGTGCGTCCGAGCTGTCCGCCGCCCATCAATTGTCCTCCGTCCTGGCAGATCAAGTTGGGGAGTGTGAGGCATTGTGAAGTGCCAGATGAGTTGGGGAGGAGTGCGAGGCATCGTGACGTGGCGGGTGAACTAGGGAAGAGTGCAAAGGAGGTTGTGAAATGGCGGCCTGTGGCTGTGCACAGTACTATGGGAAGAAGCTGGTCAATGCTCCTGTGAAGCTGCTGCTGCCAGGGGGCCGCTACATATTCGGTATTAGAGACACAGCAACCCTGGGCCTCATGGCAATGACGCCCTACCTCAAGAAGAAAGGCATCGACAAAGGCCAGCTGCGGGACGCGGTTGGGCTAGTCCAGCGATGGCGCTTAAGGCGGTTCGGGATGTGCGCTTATGTTCTGTCGGCCATCCCGATCCTTTCCTGGCTATTTGCTTTCACAAATTATGTTGGCGCTGCCTTGTGGGCCGCTGACTTTGAGCGGGGAGATTTTTGGCTGGTTCGTGCGTGAGGTGGGCCCCTGACCCTCACTCTTTTTGAGCTTGAGGAATAAGGTGGGGAGCAGTGGAATAAGCAGGGGGGGGAAGGTCAGATTTCATCGCATTGCGGTTCAAGGGCATTCGTTCTTGGTAGGGGACACCAATGCGGCGAGGCATTCCACCAGCCTTACCTGCTCGAATTAGTCGTTTATACGGGATGGGCACGTGATACGAGGTGTTCATGACTCTTCTGGGATCCGGACTCGACTTCCTTCTCCTAATTTCTACATCTGTAGAAATCTAATTTTTGTAATTGTGAGTTGCATTGCAAGATCTTTAGAGGCACTCAATGGATCCCGCAATGCTTGAAGAGCACGTGAAGGGAGGACTTTAAGTGCATGTTGATGACAAAACTCCAATGACCCGCAGAAGTTTATAAATGTTTGGTTATACACCACCACAAGATACTGTGGATGGGGGTTACAAAGGAAACTGGAGATCCCTGAATGAGCCTGCCTCTTTTTAGAAGTTACAGTTGTGTGCGTGATATACATTACACGCTTGATACACTAATGTTGCAGAAAGCCGTGGGGCTATCGCTTGATTTTGTCGCCGCCCGTTTTGTATGTATCGATGTAGCTATTGCCGTCGTTGGCGAGCATACGCACCCGTGAGGCGCAAGCATCGTGTGAATGTTGTTGGTGGGTAAGCTTCCCGTGAATGAGTTGCTTAGCAAGCATCACATGGAAATAGTCGTTACACAAGCTTTTTATGTAACGGATCGTTTAATTGTCAGTGGTTGCAATTGGCCATTTTCATCTGATGGTAGTTGGCTGGCTAGCATCACGTGAATATATATACTTAGCTGCGCTTATGCTGAGGGCAAGTATCAGTTGAGGGTAGCAGGTGGGCAAGTATCACGTGAATGTGGTAGGCTGACAAGTATCACGCGAGGGCATGTGCTTGCACGCACCTTCTGAGTGGGCCTCGTCATTTGGTCCTAAACTGGATGTGCAGACCTGTTTGACATTAACCAACGTCGGCATATTTGCCCGCATATCTCCGTTTGCAGGCATCATTATGTATACGTTGGAAGGGTTGCTGGCTTGTCCATGTACGGATGATTTGCTGTACTCATGGGTGAAGCGTCGATGCTGTAGTCACACCCTTGCGTAGGTAGGCAATCTGGCTCATGGTTTAGCCTGTTCATATCTTATCTCAAGAAGCCCAAAGCTTGCGTAGAGTGCAGATTCATGCACTAGAAAAACGGGGGCATTGGAATCAGGCCGGCTTTTGACCGAATTGAGACCGACAATGTGCATGGTGACATGAGCAAGTTTAAACTTTTGCTGATTTCACCTTGGACTTGCAAAGTGATATCAATTGAAGACGCACTCTACTCAAATGAAGATATGAGCCTGATAGCTTCTGAGCCAGATTGTCGGCCTGCGTAGATTTTGTAGATGTGGCACTAGTTATTATATTGTTTTCAATAGCATTAGTTTTGGCTGCCCAGCTACACAGCAGCCGGCGTGCTTTGTGCTGCACGCGCCTTAAGCTTGCACAGCGAACAGCAGTGCACTTCACGTGATGCGAAGAGGCTTTACCCTATCAGCATTGATATTTAGCACTGTGTGGTGCTGAAGTTTGACTAAAATCAAGTTTGTATATGTGTATCTGTACTATCAGATTCATGCATTACCACGTGATTGTAATAACAGTTGTTGTCGGATATATGCGGTCGGCAAGGATGTTTCGTTGAAATGCGTGCCGTTGGGCGCTGTTGTAGATGGGCTGCGATACTAGGCTGGCGTCAGACAGCAACCAGTTAGGCATTATACGTTTGCAAGTGAGCAGGCAGAGCTTTGAAGTTGGGGTCCTATGCGGCATGCTGATTAGCTTCCATGCACAGGAATCGCTTGGTTCCATGCAAATCTTGTCGCAATGCCTGCAGCCACACACTCTGTCTAGAGATCTCGTGGAGGCTTTTGAGTACCTTTGGCTGCGTGTTGAAATCCCCGTGGTGCACGCACTCGAGCGGTACCGTGGTAATTAATTGCTGTTAAACGTCTACACAAAGCACCCGCAGACATCAAAGTACTACCGGTTTTGGGACTGTATTTGCTTCTACGTGAGGAGGGAGGAGAAGAAAAGAGCGAGCTTGAGGGGGCAGAAGTTTCGAAAAAAAGGTGCGAGCTGGAGGGAGGAGGGAAAAGGAGCGAATGAGGCATTTACGGCTTCTTGGGTACTCCTGCTACTCTCCTCGGTTTTCCTCCTTTTCCGTATGCATGTATATTTCCCCTCTCACACCCTACGTAGGGTATGCATGTGACATGGATATACTGTCGTTTTGGCTGCACGGTCAGGCTAGGGTTGCACAGGGAGTGAAGAATCATTTGAAATTTATGCAGCAGAGGCGGTGGTCCAGGCAGAAACACTGTCGGGTACTGAAGGCACGTGTTGGGAGCAAAGCCCTGGTAGAGGCCCGGGCCCGGCAGGGTACCACCCGCCCCCCCCCTCTACATGCGTCTTCAAAGGACATGCCTCCCCCTCCCCCACCCCGTCCCCCCCCAACCAAAAAAAAAAAAAAAAAAAAAAAAAAATCACAGAAAACAGAAAACCCCCGCATCCACCAAGGCCTTCGCTTAGCTGATCCATTCATTGCAATTGCTGTTCAATCTCTCTGAGATCAACGCCATTTTAGCGAGTTCTGGTGCCCTCTCGCGTTGCACCAGGGGAACTTGTGAACACTGGCTGTAGCACGTTAACACCACCAATCCATGAACACTCGTTGATCCACGGAGTGCTCCAGAGCGCTCTACATAGTATACACTCGTTTCGCCGCCACTTCTGCTGTTTCGCCGCCATCACTGTTTGTGTGATACCGAACCTTATGAGTGAGCATGTGTGAGCCTAGGCTCACACATGTCCTGTGTCCAGGCAAGTCCAGGCCTGTGAGGGACGCACCTGTTTGACGATGCGTTACTGTGACAGATTCCAAGTGCCATACTTCTCCCGCAGCCACGCCATGCAGCTCCAGAAACATGGTTTCCAGGGTGCCGGTTGGGGGCAGATGCACGTGGAACACAACACGCTGCCCCTTGGAGAAATCCCCAGTCTGCGACGGGAGAGCAACCCAGGGTGTGACGGCCTTGGACCCTTCGAGCTGGATATATACGCTTCCCGCCGTACCGGTTTGTGCCACCGTCGATGTTTGAACGGTTATTGTGTGCATGGTGTCCTCTATTGGCTTGCTGTCTTCACCCCTGCGATGACATGTGCTGGAGTGCAGTAAGTATTTGCACACCGCATTGCCTTATATAAGTCTACTTTTAGGCTCTGTATGCACCCCTACCATATGGACTGCTAGTACACTGCACGTGCCTTATGTAAAGAGTCCATGTATAGACTCTGTGACAGGCGACATTTAAGGTGTGAAGTGCTGTGGCCATAACGATCTTAAAATGTCTGAACTGCCACATGGAATCGTCAAAGCAGGAAGCGTTTTCCAAGTAATAGTGCAAGCTGCAATTCTGGCGATCTCGTGATCCAGTTGCAAGCTGCAGTTCTGTCGATCACGTGATCCAGTTGCAAGCTGCAATTCTGGCGATCATGTGATCCAGTTGCAAGCTGCAGTTCTGTCGATCACGTGATCCAGTTGCAAGCTGCAGTTCTGTCGATCACGTGGTCCAATCGCGAGCCGCAGTTCTGTGCAACTGCAAGTTGCAGTTCTGCCGATATCGGCAGAACACTATCGATAGTGTTATCCAACTACAATCTGCAGTCCTATCGATCCCACTGAGGTGTGTCGTATGTATGCACGTGGTGGTATCGTGACAATCACTTTCTCATGATCAATATGAGAGAGGCATTGCATGCAGCTGCTGCTGCTGCTGCTGCTGCTGCGTTCCTTCTCATCCCTAGGGCCTCCTCTCGAAGAATGAGAGGCATGGCATGCATGCAGTATTGGGGCCCCGGGTGCACCACGTGCAGTACTTATGGTGCACCACGTGGTGTAACATCCTTTCCTTCGAGATGGGACAACCCGAACATGGTACGCTTGGCGGCAGCCAGAACTCTGGAAAACCCAAGCACGCCTTCAAACCAAATCGGGATGTACGTACAATATATGGGCACCCTGCACAGCTGTTTGAATTTCAAGTGGTGATCGTTACTGGAAAAACGTGATTAAAGTGCATTTAAATACAGAAGTATTCTACATCGATGTAGTGTCAGGCGGCAGCCACTCCCCTCAACAGAAGCCTTCAAAGTCCTACTCACTGTAATCCCAGCGTCATCCCTGTTCTCAAAACACACACCACTTTCGAGGTCTGTATGAGAGGAGCCACGTGGTGCACCTGTCGCACTTGATTGGTGGGCTGCAATTATCATTGACCTTCCAAGCCAGACCATGAAGCTCCTGCTTGATGCTCGCCATCTCCCTGCACCATGACGCCCATCACCGCTGTAAGCTAGGAAACCGGCGAGAGCTCTGTCTCCAGACACCAAACTCGGGAGCTCCCCCACTTGTGCGTCCCGGTTGCAGCTCATCAAGACATGACTGAAGTGCCGTGGGCGCCAAAGGCGGCTGAGCTCAGGCGGCAATTGACGTCCTCACAGGTATACACGCCCCCCCCCCTCCCTTTTTCCCACCCTTCCCCTCCCGCTCGCTCGGCTCGCTCGCCCTTCCTTCATGCCCTCCTCCCTCCCTTGAGGAGCTCCCCCACCTCCCCCTTCCATTGAGGGGCTTTCTCCCCTCCTCCCTCCCTCCCTATTCCCCCGTCTCTGGAGATTGGAACTCCCCATCTCTCCCATCTCCCTCACATCTAAAGAGATTTATGGCCAATCAGCACCCCTTAGGGCCCCACACACAATTACCATACAATCAGCTGCCACGTCGGCAGGGCTCGGCCCCCATACTTATTACTATATAGTAATACCGTATGGTAATAGTATATATGGTAAGTATATATATTATGAACTACAACGCCGTCAGTGCTCGAATGTTCTGCTTACGTAAAGGTAGGACGCCATTCATGTTGCTCCATGC
>KV908538.1:272500-275097 GCA_002005505.1 Botryococcus braunii
CGTCAGGCCTCGTTTTATAGAACAAACTCGCCCCAGCTGCTGAGAGTGGGTGCCTCCCTGAATCGCAGTAGGAGAAGACCTCTACTTCCCTCGAAAGGACAAAAGGAAACGGAGTTCAAAAACGGGACCTTACATATTTGAGGCCAGGCACGTAGTCCGTCACATGAACCCTATTTCTGATTGTCCGGTCAGATTCCTTGACTCAGACAGGAAGGAAGGAAGGAAGGAAGGAAGGAAGGAAGGAAGGAAGGAAGGAAGGAAGGGAGGGAGGGAGGGAGGGAGGGAGGGAGGGAGGATTTGCCTTACCAGCCATCAGGGTTGAGGGGGACGAAACTTGAGTCTCCTAGAGAAGATAGAAAGAATAACATCAGTCCAGCCCAGAGGGCATGATGAGGTGCAAACGGATGAACCCACCTAGAGTTGTTTGCGGCTGGGTTTGTGGTCACAGCTTCAGTGGCCTACTGACTACGGTATCCGTCAGCTGGAGTCAACCCCAGCCGCGAGCAACCCCCTCGAGCTCTCTCTCATGAGTGCAAGAGGTGGCTGTATAAATAACTGTTATTTTGCATTCATTCAGGAAGAGATGGGCAGATTTCCACTCTGAAACCCGTCAAGAATACTGCAATTCCTTTGTTTTCCTCTTCCCACGCGGATGGCAGTTTAACTGTTGCCGCAGTTGCCCTGCATTGTACATCGTCCCTCTTCCTATGTGAAGCAGTAAATGGAAGTATGTTGAAGCCAGTTAAGCATTCATAAAGTTGCTGCCATTAAGAAACTAAGGCTTAAGGCCAAAGAAAGTTCTTAGAGTAGTCAAGTTAGCCACTTTCTTTGGTGGGTAGATAAAGTATTCACCGTACCGTCTCTCTAGTTCATAGACGACAGCGTCAGCCGAAAGAGTTCGGAGTGGGCCACTCCACTCCTGAGATATATGCCTTTCCAAATCACATCGAAATGATGGAACTGGACTTCAAAAACGCGCCATGCAGCCCCGGTTGCTGCGAAAAGATGGCCGACATAGGTGCAAAGTCGGGAGCACGGCAATCGATTCACTCTTACGGGGAGGACTGCCGACGGGGCTGATTGTGGAAATTACAGGTACAATTTCAATAAAATCTCTTGAGACCCCAACTGTATCTAAAAAGAGAACTAAACTGGATCAAAGCCACATCAGAAGTTGCGCGCTCTATATACTAAGATGGCAGGTGCCAACTTAACCTCTTTGGAGGGATGGACAGGTGAAGCCACAGCGTCGAAAACTCAGCTATGTATGCAACTAATACTCAATGTACAGAGGCCAGTTCATGCTGGAGGACTTGGTGGGGGTGCGCTGTGAGTTCCTCTTGATTAGCTGAGTTGGGGAAGATCTGCTGTCTTCAGATGGCTTCCATGATGTCAAAGTCAGAAAACCCTGTTCAAAATCTTATCATCACCCTGTCTTACTTACCTCCCTGGTTGTCTTTGACCAGGTATATCTACAGTGAAGGTGAACCACCTTGGAAGCGATTTCGAGAGCTTGCCGAACTTCGGAAAGCTGAGTAAGCCCAAGTGCTTTGACGATCAGATATGTGTTGCTGCAGCATCAGCACCCTATAACCTGGCTGTGAATGAGTCATCTGTCCGCAAACCTTGCAGGTATGTGGGTTCTGGAGCTCCCACAGACAACATCTTTGTGGAACGGGATGTCAGAAGCGGGAAAGACCTCCTTTGCTGCCTCCATCGATGTGAGGGGCTCTTGCACAGGCAGCGAAATCCTCCTGTGAAGTTAATAGTAATTGACTCCATTGCATACATCTTCAGGTCAGGAAGCCCATGCTCCTCTGCCCCAGACTCTCACTCAGTCTCACTGTAGTCAGCTACTGGTGTCCTTACATCTTCAGGTCAGGGGCCACCTGACCTACTGCGCTTAAAACCATGTCTTAACTTGCAGTCATTCACAGGACTCTGTGTGTGTGTGTGTGTGTGTGTGTGTGTGTGTGTGTGTGTGTGTGTGTGTGGTGTGTGGTGTGTGTGTGTGTGTGTGTGTGTGTGTGTGAGGGAGGGAGAGAGAGAGAGTGAGTGAGTGAGTGAGTGAGTGAGTGAGTGAGAAAGAGAGAGAGAGAGGAGAGAGAGAGAGAGAGAGAGAGAGAGAGAGAGAGAGAGAGAGAGAGAGAGAGAGAGAGAGGGGGGGGGGGGGGGTAGGGAGGGAGGGAGGGGGGAGAGAGAGAGAGAGAGAGAGAGAGAGAGAGGAGAGAGAGAGAGAGAGAGAGAGAGAGAGAGAGAGAGAGAGAGAGAGAGAGAGAGAGAGAGAGAGAGAGAGAGAGAGAGAGCGCGAGAGAGCGCGCGCGCACACACACAAGAGAGAGAGGAGAGAGAGAGAGAGAGAGGGGGGGGGGGGGGGGGGGGGGGGGGGGGGGGGGGGGGGGGGGGGGGGGGGGGGGGGGGGGGAGAGGAGGGGGGGGGGGGGGGGGGGGGGGAGGGGGGGGGGGGGGGGGGGGGGGGGGGGGGGGGGGGGGGGGGGGGGGGGAGGGGAGGAGGAGAGGGAGGGGAGGGAGGGGAGAGAGGGGGAGAGAGAGAGAGAGGAGAGAGAGAGAGAGAGGAGAGGAGAGAGGAGAGGAGAG
>KV908538.1:278953-283953 GCA_002005505.1 Botryococcus braunii
CCCGGCGCTCTTTCCCCCGGCGTACATGCACAATGCACACCCGCGCCGATTTGGCGGGGTTGCCCTCCCTCATTTAGGCCTGCCAATGGGCGTGGGGCATTCAGACCCCACAGTCTCGCAAGCCTTGCGGCTATAACCCCCTGCCTGCCCTCAGCCCCGCAAAAATTCGGCATTCCATCCACCCCGTCAAGATTTGGCCCTGTGGAATTCGACAGGCTGGTCACTCTTAAAGAGGTCAGCATCAGGAGGCGGCAGACTGGTCCAACCCCGCCCCCCCTCCCGTAAATTTTGCAAAATTCCGAGCAAAAATGCTCAAGCCCAAATCTCGACCAAACTGCGGTGAAATTTCGAGCCACCGGCCAAAGTGCCCCTCCTCTGCGGTACCCAGTACCCCAACCGAACTGTCCCTCACCAGCACCGCCACTGCCCACCACCGGCACAAATCCCAGAAGAATGGTTGCTCCCATCTAGGACAAAACTTAATCAAAAACGAATTGCATAGGAAGACCTCTACGGGTGTGAGGGGCCACAGGAAGCTGACTCACAGACCTAGCTCAGAGAGCGGGGTAGGCACAAATCTTGCTATCCTCCAAGCCTTGCAAACCCACCCCGCCCCCCCCCCCCCCCAACCTTAAGCCAGGGCCTCCCAGGAGAAGTACATGAAACTCTACGAGGGCTTCCACATGAGAGCTGCATGCGGGGCGTGTCTAGTGCCTCCCAAAATAGGCTCTATGGCCTCCCAGAATAGAGATTCTCGACCCACCCAAACTAGCACCTCGGCCCTCCCAAAATAGGTTCTCGATCCTCCCAACAAGTACTTCAACGAGGACCTCGGGCCTCCCGAAACAGGTTTGTCAACCCTCCCAAAAATAGACTCTCCACCCTCCCAAACCAGGGTTCTGCACCCTCCCAGAAGAGGGCCCCAGAACCTTTCACAAACAGGTCCGGGAAGCTGCCCGAGCAGGGCCCAGACCCTCTGGAAAACGCCCCTGAGGGGTGGTTGGCAAGTCTGAGGTGTGGTGTGGTGTAGTGTGGGGTATGTCCGCCGCCCTCTGGGAGAACAAATTGATCGCGGGAAGAAGCGGAATGGATGCAACATCCCGCAAAATAGTTTATGTGAACTAGTAGAGCCGAGGCTCCGGTCTCCCATACCAGTGCCTCTGTGTCCCACACCTATGCCTCAGTTTCCAACACCCATGCCTCAGTTTCTCAGACCCGCCCCTTCAGTTTCCACCCTCCTTCCTCCACATCCCACCAAGTTCAGGGGTTTGGGCCTGGCTACAGGCAAACCACCCACATGACACAAAGCGGCCGGGTTTTGGGGAATCCTCCCAGCAGGGGAGGCAATAATGGGCAGGCAAAAGCTTCGACGGCATTCACTCGAGATGGTTGCCGTTGGTCTGCATGTGCAGGAGACCGGCAGTCTCGGACGGGTCCCCTGGGGGTACCGGCATCGAGGGAGGCGCAAGCGCCGGGAAGCAGACGTCCATGCAGTTCTGCTTGCAGCCGCGGTCGAACGGGTTGCGGAAGTTGCCGGTCTCGTCCCGCAGGTACTTGTACCGTGGCCAATTGGCCAGCTCGTTGGTGGTCACGTTCCGCACCACCTGAGTCAGCTGCGCCCCCCGCAATTTGTCACCAGTAACTCCCTCCCTGCTTTGGCATTGGTGCCTTCCCCAGCATTGGTGGTTACATTGCAAACAACATTTGTGCATCCGGCCACAAGTGCGTGCTGAACATGATTGGATACCAAACTACTTTACTGGACTTGCCATCTGCCATAGTGTAGTGTTGCCCGCATTTATGCTCCGACCCTTCCTGCGACTTGTACTGCAACTTGCAGTACATACCCTCCTTGCAAACTGCTCCCCACCCCTCCAGTCCAAGCTCCCCTCAAACGTGCAAAGACGCACGCGCGGGCGCGCGCACGCACACACACACACACACACACACACACACGCACGCACGCACGCACACACACATACACGCGCGGGCACGCACACACACACCACACACACACACACACACACACACACACACACACACGCACGCACGCACGCACACATACACGCGCGGCGCACACACACACACACACACACACATACACGCACGCGGGCGTGCACACACACACACAGAGAGAGAGAGAGAGGAGGGGGGGGAGAGAGAGAGAGAGAGAGAGAGAGAGAGAGAGAGAGAGAGAGAGAGAGAGAGAGAGAGAGAGAGAGAGAGAGGAGGGGGGGGGGAGAGAGAGAGAGAGAGAGAGAGAGAGAGAGAGAGAGAGAGAGAGAGAGAGAGAGAGAGAGAGAGAGAGAGAGCGAGACAGAGAGAGAGAGAGAGAGAGAGAGAGAGAGAGAGCGCGCGCGCGCGGGGGAGAGAGAGAGGGGGGGGAGAGAGAGAGAGAGAGAGGAGAGAGAGAGAGAGAGAGAGAGAGAGAGAGAGAGAGAGAGAGAGAGAGAGAGAGGAGAGAGAGAGAGAGAGAGAGAGAGAGAGAGAGAGAGAGAGAGAAGAGAGAGAGGAGAGAGATGGGGCGGTGCGTTTGGGAGAAGCACACAGTCCATTGCAAGATTATGGAGGGTGCGGGACTGCGGCACACATCACAGAGGCTTACCTGAGTCAATGCAAGGGCAAAAACAGAGAGGCCCACGATGATGTCAAGCACCACAAAGATGACAGCCCAATGCACAACAGCCGTGGGATGCGCCGCAGCCGCAAATGTGCGAACGGCCGCTACCGTCCCAGCTATGACCGTCGCCACCAGCTCCACCCACAAAAAAGCCAGGAACAGGCCCCGATTTCCCTGCACAGGAATCGATCCCCTGCTGTTTCTGCCACATCCTCCTGACATGCCACACTCCCTCCTCTCTTGGAGCCCCGCTTTCGAATACCCCTTTCCCCGTGTAAAGACCCTCAATGCACACTCTCGTCTCCAAACTCTCTCCTCACAGTCTCCAATCCCCATGTCAAAACAAGCCCGGGTTCGGGGCGCGCGACATCTGCCGGGCTATGATATGCCATGCCATTCATCTGCATCCAAAAAAAGTCACGATTCACGATTCACAATGTAGAATCCCATGCACGGGTCTCGGGGGATTGGCGCAAACTCCTTTGCTTGGCATCCTGGCCCTCTCACAGCAGTATTCCACGACATAACAACAGCATCCACTTGACAGATTGTCCCCCTTCAGCCATAACGGCTGCTTCTGGTTGTAACGATTCCCTTCCTTCCCTCTCCCCGGGGGCTGGGGCCGGGGGGAGGGGGGACCAGGTGGTGCGCACCTTCCCGATGGAGTTCCCGACCCACGGGCAGAAGTGGTCGAAGTTTTCGATGCAGCGTTCGGTGACGGCGCAGTGCTTGGCCCGCAGCGGGCGCACGATGCGGCACGTCACACACAGCTGCGACCACTGTCCCGCCCACAGCGCCGGGTTGTCCAGCTGGCTGTACTGCCCCTTGCCACTACGCCCCAGCTCCGGATCGCTGTCCACCTGCACCCTCACACTCTGCCGTGCTTTTTCCTTTTTCCTTTCTTGATTCCTACCCCGAGACCTGTCAAAACACACACGGTCCAAAGCTTGAGGTCCCGCGCAATACACGAGGTCTGTTACTCGAGACTCGTCAAAACACGCGTGGTCTGTTATAAATGACGCATGGTTTATTGTTTGAGATGCGTGGTCCGTTGCCTGAGATTCGCAGAAAAGCGCATTGTGTGTATGTTGAGATCTGTTAAAATGCGCATGGTCTGTTTACCAAGACCTGTCGAAATATGCGTGGCTTGTATCTCCGGGTCATGTGGAAATACACATGGTCTGCTACTGGAGACCCCGTCGAAAACACACATGATTCGTCGGTCGAGACTTTTGAGTGTGCTCAGATGGTCCGTCGAAACGCGTAATCACAAAGGATGCGCAGAAAGAGCTGTTCTGAATGTGGAAGATAGTAGGGTGCACACGTGTGTTGTTCCATGCCTGCCAAACCGTGTAAACTACACAGGGTCTGTAAAAATCAAAAACCTTTAAAAACAAAGACACTCCTAAAATTGCAGAAATGCACATGTGCGAGAATTGAACCTTTGACATTGTCTGAACATGGGGGCCTGTCAAAGCGGTGATCCGCCGCCCCCCCCCCCCCTAGCCCCATATTTTTTCAAACCTACAGAATACATTCATGATGCAGGTTGCCACCGGTCCCCCAAGTCTAATGTACTGGTTAAGGGACCCCAGGGGCCCATGGGGACCTCAACCTTACCACCCACTCCCTCCAACAAGCCAGGCCTTCCCATCCCGCCCACCGCAACCCGTCGGTTTGGGGACCCGAGGGATCAGGGGCGCCTCCCCCCCCCCCCAAAATCCGGCCCCGTCCCATCCCCCCCTCCCACAGTATACCACTGATAAGGTAGGCCGCGGGAGCCAGGGGACCGACGCCCTCCCCAGATCCCCACCAAGGAAACCGCCCCATCCCATCCCTCCCATAAGAAGACCCTGCTTGGGGGACCCGGGGGGATCGCACCTTTCCGCGCTCCGCCAGGAGGCCGCCCCGAGGAATGATGCCCGGGTCCGACGTGGTGACCCGGTACAGCAGCCACAAGCCCCCGAGCCCGCAGCTGACTGCCAGGTAGGCGAAGATCCCCGTGGGGACCGACAGCGGGGGGTAGGTGGGGTTGTGCACCGCTTGCGACACGAATAGCGCCAGCAGGACCAGCACGAGAAGCCATATGGCGGGGCACAGCTGTGTCCCCAACAACCAAGCCAGCCAGGGGTATCTCTTTGCGGCACTCCTGGGCCCCGTCCGCAAAACCACGTCAGACCCCCGCCTTCAGAAACAGTGTAAAATGTGCATGAAACCCCACCCCCTGTTTGCTGTGAAGGCGTGCAACGCCCGCTGTGCAGGCGGCTCAGGGCATGCGCCCTGAGAGGTTGCTGTCGAGCGCACGCACCTGCCTACTTCCTGTGCAAGCCCGGAGGGGCAGAGAACGCAATATGCGCACCAGCCTCACATGCCTTCCGGT
>KV908538.1:288953-294245 GCA_002005505.1 Botryococcus braunii
AGGTAGGCTGTCAATGTCCCCAATACTAGCATGAAGCCTTGCTACCTGATGGAAACTGTGTGCATGGGTTTGACTAAACGTGTAACCGTTTTGTAAACGTGTAAGTGATGTACAAATTATATGTTGCAGGCAATCCTGTGCGTTCTTTAGACGTGGCAGAGTGGGCCACTGGCTACACCCGCTGGCTGGCCCACTTGGGTTATAATCCCCAGTCAGCTCACCCCTGGAGCTTGTCAGACCTGCAGCAAGTCATGGCACGCTTGGATATTCGCATCAGCACCACCACCGGCGTCCCCTTGCTCCGCCTGCACCGAGATGCCTTCACCATGACAATTTTGTGGGAAACATGCTCGCGTGGGGCTACTGCTGTCTCCTGGTGCTTGGATGACCTGTGGCTGACTTCTGGTATGTCCCCCCCCCCACTTTGTCAGCTACTCCTCCATTCCCCCCTTGGGTCTCTGCTTCATGTCCTCTCTCTCTCTTCATGCCCCCTTTTTTTTTTTTTTTTTTTTTTTTTTTTATTTATGCTCACATTCTGTCGGCCTGTGCAGGGACGCCTGCTGGGCCCAGCTTGTACCCCTCCCTGCTGATTCCTCTCGGCGGGGTAGTCTTATTTAAGGCCCTAGAAATCAAGCACAACCTGCACCCTGAGGTGATGATCATCACTCGCAAAGATGACCCCCTCTGCCCAATCCAGCGTCTCCATGCCTTGCTCGTCCAGTCTGCCGCACTGGGTCACCCCATCACCCAGTTTCTTTGCCGCCCCTTGTCCTCCAATAAGGACCATTTCATAGAACGCAGCCTCAGCGTGGCTGCTTTCGAAGAAGACATCGACTTCCATTTTACAGCTGCCAACATCCCCTACCACGCCACCTTGCATGGGAGCAGGCGAGGCTCCCTCCAGCATCACGACCAGCAAGGTCAGACTCTGGAGGCTTTGGGCCGCCTCGCTCAAATCAAAACGCCCAGCGTGACCAAACGCTACATCGACCCAACCCGTCACTTGCCCCCTAAGCTGCCTAAGGGGAAACGTCCTAACAAAAAGGTTCGCCTAACCTGACGTGCTCAGCCTGTGCCTGCCCTTTTACGCTTGGCCCCTGTGACAGAGGCTGGCCTTCTGGGCTTCTCAAACAATATCAAGCTGCAAGTCAGGTGACACTGATAGTCTCCATCCTGCAGCATGTGAGGTGGGAAACGAGAACCTAACACAAACATGTGCTTTCTGGGGGGAACCGTCGTTTCTGCCCTGACTGGCAAATGGAGCAGCCAAGTCTTCCACTTGGCTGGTCTATTGCATACCACCAGTATGCAGTTTTTTCTTTCTTGTGCTACTTTGGCTATTACCTCCCTGAGGCACTCTCTGGGTGGGAATACCCACAGCAGAGGTGTGCCATCTGTGGGGTCTAGTAAACTCCAGGGCATGACCAGTGCATCTGCCCCCATACCCTCTGCAGCAGGGTACCTTGTAAAATACCTTTTCACTTGGTGGAACTTGTCTACTGTTCCTGCAAAGCAATCCCCTGTGGGAAAACCCCATATGCCTCCTTCTGGCAGACCTGTCTTACATATCTGTGTATATATACCCCTATCTAGTGCAAAGTCACTTGCATCATCACACCTAGACAGCAGGTCAGCCACCTGGATTTCAGGAGTGTCTCTTGGTACCCACTGGGCCCTCACTTCCACACCTACCTCAGCTGCAGCCTCAAACATCAGCCTTAGCTCTTTGAGGGTGTGAGTCTTACCATTCATGCTATTAACATTAGACACTGCACCCTGATTGTCGCAGAATACCAACAGCACCGCCCTCCGCAGCTTGTCCGTGTTGGCTCTAATGCATGTCCTGACCAATAGGCATATATTCTTCACCTCCCTGTGACAAGAAGACAGTGCCCCCTTGCTCATGAGCTCCTGTTCCTCTGCTGTGAAACTCTCCTGCATGGGTTGCAGCAGCAACTCTTCTGAGAAACCCCCATAACCCCTAGCAGATGCATCCCCATAGCACACGAAGACTGGTCCCTCCTGTCTCCATGGCTTGCCCTTCTGCCTTTCTAAAGCCTCCACCCAATACAGCAAATCTTCTTCCGTTAACGTTGCTAACTCCTCTGTCAAGCTCTCTCCCCATTCCCGGAGCTCCCCCATGGCTTGAAACAACCTCCTGATGTATAAGGGGGCTAGCCGTACTGCAGGGGCCACACTCACTAACATGCCTGCCAACCTTGCCATGTCCCTCTTGGTACCCCCAGCTGTCCTAACCTTGCCTATTTCCTCCAAAATGAACTCTGCTTTGTCTTGGGGCACCTTGAAAGCTTGTTCCTCTAAGTCCACTATCAAGCCAAGATACTGCCCTTTCTTGGCTGGTTCTGACACACACTTGCTCCTGGACAAGCAAAAACCCAAATACGTTAACAGCAACAGCAGTGCCCTCATGCCCATCCACCCCTGTATGTGACTAGCAGCCAGGAAAATTGCATCATCCACAAACGTGGTCATCCTGAGGCCTCTCTCCCTGAGAGGAGCATACACCTGTAGCATGAACCTTGTGTAGGTTCTGCATGCAGAAGACAAACCAAATGGTAACACAGTAAACACAAAAAATTTTCCTTGAAAACTCAAACCCAGGTACTTTTGATCCTCCTTGTGCACCCTGAAATGATGGTAACCTGCTTTGAAGTCTGTGAGACACAGCCAGTCTCCTGGCCTGGCATACTGTGGCACGTCAGTCAGTTTTTCATACGTGAAACTGACATATTTATCAAACAGGTTAATATACCTAGCGTCCAGAATCAGACGCAACTTGCCCTTTCTATTTGCCACCACCCCCAGCCCACTGCACACCTGTACTTTGTCGCCTGTGACTTCCATT
Organism: Botryococcus braunii; assembly: GCA_002005505.1. Lineage (NCBI taxonomy): Eukaryota > Viridiplantae > Chlorophyta > Trebouxiophyceae > Botryococcus > Botryococcus braunii. The sequence goes on from KV908538.1 coordinate 291,820, forward strand.
AATGCCCCTGTGTGCAGTAAGTCTTCTAAAGACGCCTTGACAAACTCTGCATGCAGCTCAACCGAATTTCTATTAGCAAACTGTACCTTCCCAGGCCTGTCTCCCTGCAGCAGCTCTCGGACCCTTTGCCCTTGCCCTGGCAGTGTGGTCTTTAGTAATTCTACCACTTGCTGTTTCCTATCTTGATACCTAGGATGTTCCGACTGTGTCTTGGAATCTGCCCCTACCCATTCCAGCTTGATCCCGTGCCTTAGCCAGTTCAGCACTTTCTGCTGTTCAGCAGTCAAAGGCGCCTGCCCTTGTGCCCACACGAAATACCTCTCCCAGGCTTTTAGCCGACTATTGGGTACCCCTGCCACAAACTCTTCGTCTTTTAAAGCCCTGTCCCACTCCTGCGCTAGTAGGCGTGGAGATCTTAGCTCAGGCCCTTCACCTGCAGACACGCCTTCCTCCTGCCACGCTCTTAACGCATGCTGCACCTCTTCCCATTCAACATCTATCTTTGGTAGGCCCCTGGCAAGCCCTGTTGCGCATCTGGCAACTTGTGGCGTTTGCCCCTGCTCACTGCCAGTCCCAGCATGCTGCCCTGCTGCTTCTGCCCAACCTGCCTCCCTCCAGCCAGGTTCTCCAACCTCACAATCTCCCATTGACACTCGCTCACCTTTTATAACCTTGGCTGGGCACTCGTAGATGCCATCCCCTGACCTCTGTGGGCAGGGGCATGCTGAAATTTGCAACCCTCTATCCCTGCAGTGGCATTACATTCTCCATCCAGCCACCAGCCCCTGCAGCAGTGTGTGGGCTCTGGCTTGGCATTGGGATAATGGGTAAGGTCGTACCCTCCTTTAAACAATTCCTTGCGTGCTCTCCCACCCGCCGGGAATCCACGGCCTCTCCCTGCCGGTGGCCTGTAGTTGGGTAGTAGCTTGGCACGGATGCGGTACGTTGAACGTTTACCGCCAGCAGTTGAGCTGCAAATTGTTTCTTCCCAGCTTCTGAGGCCAGCTTCCTTAACTGGGCGCAGTGCAGCTCCCAGTGTTCGGCGAACAAGTAGTCCAGCAAGCCAATTATCTCTCCAGCCTGCATCCCGCGCCTTCTTGTACCATATTTCTTTCCTTAGCCTTGCATCCTTGCGCCCATTGCCAACCTTCCTTATCCGTGGGAATCCGAGAGGTCTCCCCACCGACTCTCTCTCACGATCGTCCACCGTCCGGACCCCACTCGCTTGCCTCTGTGCCCACTTCCCCTACAACTAACTATGTTTTTCAAATACAATAAACCCAAGTGTCCCTCTGGTCGCAAGCAGTCATGTTTAGCGCCCCTTCCCTTAGCCCCTAGGGGCTCCAGTCACCTGCCTTGCACCAGCCAGCCAACCTCCTCATCCCAGCCTTTGCAGCCAAGGTTTTTCTCACCCCTGCATGCTAAATGTCATTTTTACCCTGCACCAACCGGTGTGACTTTCCCAGTTATACCCCCTCATGTGCTCCTGACCTTCCTACTGCTTGCCCTCTTAGCCCATCCAGCCTATTAACCTGCAACTCTGGCATTGCTGTTGTATCTGCACTCCCATAATTCCTAAGTGTCTGTGGACGCTTGCTACCATAGAGAAAATTGTATGAGGTTGCTTCCTTGCAGCTCTCTACTACCTGAGCTACCACCTTCTATACGCCTGCAGATGCAACCTTTTGTCTAAGTGCGACGCCCAACGTAGAGAGTCATCCCTCCAGCCTCACCACTGGCTTCATTTAAAAATTAATCACACGGATATAAACGTGCATGAATTTGTGGAAACGTTGTTCTGGCCTGCATAGTTCTGAACCCCCCCCCCCCCCTTCTCTCTCTCTCTCTCTCTCTCTCTCTCTCTCTCTCTCTCTGCTCTTAACCTAGCAGACTTCTGAAACTTGCGCACTATCCCGTGGCTGGCTAATCACTTACCTTTTCCTTGGCTTCAAGCTTCTTCATATCTGAAAACCAGGCCTCTATCGACAAGTCTGCATATTCTCCATTGACCAGGTTCTTGCCCTGCTTGAGCTCATCTGCAGCCAGTACCAGCGCCTTCTTGTACAGGTCCGTCGCGCCCCTTTCCGTCTTCCTGTAAGCCTTACTGCAGTCCTGTCGCAGTTCTGCTGCCCTCCTGGCCAGCTCCCGCCATCTCTCTATTCTCGTTCTTAGTAGCTGGTGCCACTCTCTCCTCCAAGGCCTTGATTTTGTCCCTGGCGCTGCCCTGCGCCCCTGGCTTACCTCAGCCTCCATTGCACTGCCATAGCAGATACCAGCACCTAGCTGGTCCCTTCTGCTATTCCTTGCCTTGTTACCATCTAACCTGCCCAACCCTTGGCACCCCTCCTCACTAGCTTTATTGAGGAGTTGGTGACTGTGATCTTCACCACCTCTATGTGTATTTTTCTTGTACCAGCGCGCCTTAT
>KV908539.1:0-2500 GCA_002005505.1 Botryococcus braunii
CGGTTGGAGCTGTGATCAATGTGGTAAGGCTGCCCATTTCGTGAACAAGTGCATGCAGTAGAGCTCAGGATGCAAGTCAAGACGTCGGTTGTAACCTTGGAAAGGCCAGCCTCGGAGAATATGCTGGTATATGCTTGCGAAGTTGTGGGGTAGGGTGTTGTTTTGGGTATATAGTGGTTATATTTCTGCAAATACCAAAGTATGAGAGCCACAGTATCGAAGCGCGATAGCCTAATCAGCATCTAAGGAGGGATGCTGGGTGATTGCAGGCTGGAAGTATATTCATTAACTTTGGGACGGTGTGCGACCCAAATTCATGCTTTGTACCAAGCAATGTGCAGTGTTATTTTTTCCCGTTAAAGTGACAGAAGTTCGAGTTCTGGGGATTTCACGACATTTGTTGCTTACAGAACGTCATGAAGCTGGGGCACAATAAGAGGGATCTTAGCCCTCTTCCAGAAGAGGACCGACCACCTATCAGGTACAAAAGGAACAAGAGAGGAGCAAATGGCAGAAAGAGCTGATCTTGTTTTGTCCCTCGGCTTGTACACCCAACGTTCTCACACACATCACTCACGTGGCTGGGAACCTCTGCAGGGTGTACAGGGAGTGGCAAGTAGGGATTGCTCTATTTGCTCTGGGAAACATTCTGAACTTTGTTTCCTTTGGTGTGCCCCTGATTACTGTCGCCCCGGATGCATGGCAAGGTTTAAGCGGTTGTCTGCTTGATTTCTGCAACATTCCTGCCAGGCAAAAGTGCAACAACTGTTTTTTGAAATTTGCCTCTTACATCCTCTGTTATTCATGCCTTCTCAGCCGGCTCTGGATCTCTCATGCCTTTTGGGTTTGTTTGTTTGGGTTAGTTTGTGTGCAATGTTTGACCAGCAGCTTGTCCCAGCACGTGTGTGGTAGTTAGACACATTTGTTTGAAATTGTGCTCTACTTGCCATGTCATCAAAGGGACACCTTGCTGTGTTTGGACCAGGTTTTGCGGCACAGTCGCTTCTTGCAGCCCTGGGGTCAGTGCAGTTCATATCTAATGTGATATTTGCGTCACTGGTGCTGCATGAACAGGTAATTTTGTGGTGTCATGTGTTTCATGCAGACTGCCTCTTTCATTTCACGGAATAATCAAATATACCTTTCTTTGTCTTGTGTCTGTAGTGGAACAGAGGGACGTGGTGTTTCCTTTGCCATTCTGGTGTCCTTGTGAACATTGATTTTGTTGATGCTGCTGCAGCCGCCGTTGTTGTTGTTGCTTTATGGTCCTTATTGGCATTTGGTCTCTCGCGCGCCCGCGCGCACGTGCGCGCTTGCTTGCGTGCGTGCGTGCGTGCGTGCGCGCGCGCGCGTGCGTGCGTGCGTGCGTGTGTGTGTGTGTGTGTGTGTGTGTGTGTGTGTGTGTGTGTGTGTGTGTGTGTGTGTGTGTGTGTGCACGCATCGAGTGTTCATGCGTGCGTGTTCATGTGTGCTTCTGCATGCTCATGATGTCGTTTTGTTTGCTTTGTATAGGTGACAAAGAAGATCCTTGGAGGGACTGCATTGATTGTGGTTGGCTGCATTCTGCTAGTTAGCTTTGGGAATCATGACAGCAAGATTCTGACTGTGCATGACATGATTGCGGACTTTAAGAGGTATGGCCCCTGGGAAAGGGAATAAATATTTTATAGGCATTCACAGGTCATCCTGTCCACTTTGAGAAGCTTTGAGAGATCAGAGCATGCATTCTGGATTGCGATTGGCTCCCGTCTCCCTCTCATGTACAAACACTGGAAGAGATGCAAGTGATTGAGGCGAGTGGTATAGGATAGGGACACAGCAGAGCAGTGACTGAGCCTAGTGGTTCAGTACAGGGACGGAGGAGAGGGAGAGAGGCAAGTGACTGAGGGAAGTGGTTTGGGCGAGGGACACATCAGTGACAGAGAAGAGTGGGGCAGAGGCGAGTCAGAGAGGCGAGTGGTTCCGGAGACAGACAGAGGAGTGGCTGAGGCGAGTGGAGGATAGGCAAGTGGCTTAAGACGGCGGCCAAGGGGGGCTACAGAGGCGAGTCCGCATGCAAGAGCAACAGAGGGACAGAGGAGAGTGGCTAAGGAGGGGCAAAGGGGAGTGACAAAGAAGAGTGGGACAGGCGAGGGTCAGAGGGTAGCGGCAGAGGAGAGAGGGGCAAAGGGAGCGCAACAGAGGGGGGGATAGACAAGGGGGATGGGGAGGGTGGCCAAGGAGACGGACCGAGACAAGCAACCGGGATGAATGGCGCTGGTAAGCAACAGGGGAGGGGATGTGAGAGAGTCAGCAGGCAATCTGCCAGGGGAGCAGAGGCACATCTGTGGAGCCCCTGTGGGGGAGGGCAACCGGAGAGGGGAGGCTGCAAGAGGCACGCTTATGGGGCCTCTGTGGGTGAGGGGGCCCCAGGGAGGGGAGCCTAGGAGAGGCACGCGTGTGGGGCCCCTGTAGGTGTGGAGGGGCAGGAGGCTACGGAAGGGGACCCAAGCTTTGAGAA
>KV908539.1:7500-10000 GCA_002005505.1 Botryococcus braunii
CACATGCATCACGTCCCTTTTCAAACTAAGGTAGTTCACGCTCGAGGGATATGCTGCAGAGTACTGCTCCTGGTCAGAGTACTGCAGAGTACTGTTCCTGCTCCTGCTCAGAGTACAACTGCCGAGTACTGCTCCTGGTCAGAGTACTGCAGAGTACTGTTCCTGCTCCTGCTCAGAGCACAACTGCAGAGTACTGCTCCTGGTCAGAGTACTGCAGAGTACTGTTCCTGCTCCTGCTCAGAGTACAACTGCAGAGTACTGCTCCTGGTCAGAGTACTGCAGAGTACTGTTCCTGCTCCTGCTCAGAGTACAACTGCAGAGTACTGCTCCTGGTCAGAGTACTGCAGAGTACTGTTCCTGCTCCTGCTCCTGCTCAGAGTACAACTGCAGAGTACTGCTCCTGCTCCTGCTCCAGAGTACCGCTCCTGTTCAACAACTCCATTGCCTTGATGCACAGGGTCCCTCTTCACGTTCTGTCTTCAGGTTTGGTGGGTCAGACCTAACTTCACGATCTGGAGGGGTATTGCTCCTGCTCACCAGCTCAATCGCCAGGGCACGGGGCTCCTCTTCACATTCGGTTTTCAGGCTCTGTAGGGCAGAGTTCAGTGAACGATCTGGGAGGGAATCGCTCCTGTTCAACACTTCAGTCGCCAATATACGAGCCCGTCTTCACGTTCTGCCTTCAGGTTCTGTAGATCAGGGTTAAGCGGGGGATCTCTCCTGCTCACCAGCTCAGTCGCCAATGCACGGAGCTTCTCTTCACGTTCTATCGTTAGGTTCTGTGGGTCAGAGTTGATGCCAATTGCTCCTGTTCAACAACTCAGTCGCCAATGCATGGGGCTCCTCTTCACGTTCTATCGTTAGGTTCTGTGGATCAGAGTTGAGGCCCATTGCTCCTGCTCAACAACTCAGTCTCCAATGCATGGGGCTCCTCTTGACGTTCTGTCTTCAGGTTTGGTGGGTCAGACTGTGTTTCACGATCTGGAGGAACATTGCTCCTCCTCAACAGCTCAATCGCCAATGCTCGGGGTTTCTCTTCACGTTCCGTATTCAGGTTCTGTAGGTTCAATTTTTGAGGGGGATTGCTCCTCTCAACAACTCAGTCGCCAATTCACAGGCCCCTTCACACATCGCCGTCAGAGATGCGCCTGTCTGTGCAAATTTCCGTCTGATCGGGCCAGTAGGCAAATCAATGTCAAATATTCCCGGGTCTGCAAGACAACGTCAACATGTGCAAACCCGACGCATGTGCAGGCATGTGGCAGCTAACCATGAAGCTGTGGTTGGATGTGAGCCGCTGCGCGGCCACGATCTTTCCAGAGTGGGCAGTCCCCGCTCCCGCACCCCGCCACCGCAGGCACGACACGCACGCTTTGCTCAGGCGGTACTGAAGGGGCGCGCTTGGCGCGCCCCCCTATCGCATCATGGCTATGACGGGGTCATCGATGGTGCGGTGCACGGCAATTTTTTATCAAGGGCCTGAACCACTTCCTGATCCACGTCCTGGACCACTTCCTCAATCACTTAACCAACCTTTTCATCCGCATCCCATGATGTGAACCGCTTCCCTCGTCGATGCTGCTGGGTTTGTGACTCGGCCCCCACACCAGCAGCCCAAGTCAGTAGCAAGCCGACCATTTGGAAGGTTTCGCGTGAACTCTTCACGGCCAAGGGTGCTTTTTCCTCCCTGTGAGAATGGCCCCTGGGGTGGCCTTTCTTTGCTTTGTTTGTTTGTGTGTGTGTGTGTGTGTGTGTGTGTGTGTGTGTGTGTGTGTGTGTGTGTGTGTGTGTGTGTGTGTGTGTGTGTTTTGGCCGGGGGGGGGGGGGATATTTTTGTTTCTTTTTTTGTATGTGCCTTTTTTTGTATGTGGGGGAGGGGGGGCTAGCAAGGAAGTTAAGTAGGTACGTAGAGCTGCAAACCGGGCATGCACAACCGCCCTCGAGTCTGATGTACAAGAGTAACTGTCTATGGCCCACATGGTCACCCACTACCGACTGTGACAACCGACCGTGCCCAGCTCTGCGCGGGACCCACTTCACTCATCTCCTCACTTGCCTGAGCGGGGTCAAGAGCCTACTGTGCTCGTCCGAAGCTGATTTGCAAATTAGTTGGAAATTGAAGTACGTCTGGAGTACACATTGTGTGCCCATGTACCCGCTTTCTAAGGGGAGGGAGGCTCTCGCCCCCATCTTTCTTTTCCTGTGTACTCCCTACCAAGGAGTGTTTCCCAGCATTCTCCACGCAGGATGAGATTGTTGTGAAAGCATTAGCACGTTACACCGAGGCAGTCAGGCGATGTGCTCGTCATTAGGCTATATCTGACTGTCATTGCTTTCCATGCTCAAGCTTTCTGCAACAGCCAACCAGACACATGGAGGTTTCATTGCCTGCAACATTGTTTGCTCTCCATCCAGCCTCGCTCTCGATGGATTGGCTGCTTGTGTACTTGTTAGACGGCCCATGTTTGCCATGCTCGGGGACAAGGCTCAGCAGATGTGC
>KV908539.1:20000-40000 GCA_002005505.1 Botryococcus braunii
TCTCAGTGACTCCCATAATGAACCGCAGCGGCACGGGGGTTGCCAACTTTGTGTCCGTGCAGCAGGATGTGTCGGAGCGGAAGGCTTCTGAAGCGGCCTTCCAGCTTCGGGACCATGCTCTGTCGAACCTGTCTGAGGTATGGCCCTGTTTTGTGACAGGAGCAAACTGGGTGAGGCAGGATGTTAGGCTGTTGAGTGACAAAAGGAAGGCAGGGGCGATTGGCCTACCGGATGTGCATTTTTGTGCGCGCGTGTGTGTGTGTGTGTGTGTGTGTGTGTGTGTGTGTGTGTGTGTGTGTGTGTGTGTGTGTGTGTGTGTGTGTCTGTGTGCAAGTGGGCGCCCAGGGAGGGGGGGGGGAGAAGAGAGGACTTGAGGGAGGGAAGGGGGAGAGGGAAGGAGAGCGCCAGTTGTGATATGTGAGTAGCCGGATGCTTCTGCTGAGAGTTCGCTGATGTTTGGGCACTCTTGTTGCGGTGCCAATTGCCCTCTGTTGAAAAGGCCTACGAAGTTTCTACGAGTATGACGGAGGGTGTGCAAGGTGGACAAAAAGAAAACGGAAATAAAGCGCGAGCTTTGAAGGGGCTTTCCGCCTTAAATCACATGTTGACGAGGATCTGGTAGGTTCTGCAAGTTGGGGTCACGATGTTCAACCTCGTGGGTGCTAGCATGTACTTCAGGTCTTGTGAGTTTGGACTGCGGGAATGCATTTCTCCCCCCCCCCCCCCCCCGGGGTCCTTTCTTGCGGGGAAGGGGAGGCAAAATCTTAGAAACCGCTAAAATACTGGTGGGGGGGTTCAGGGGATCACAATCAGCGACCCGAACTTGCCGGAGAACCCCATAGTGTACTGCAACGAGGCCTTCTGCAGGATCACGGGGTACTCTCGCCAGGAGGTCGTGGGCTGCAACTGCCGCTTTCTTCAGGGCCCTGAGACCGACCCTGTCATGGTGGAAAAGTTGCGGAACGCCATCCGAGAAGGAAGAGAGGTGCATACGGGTCCTTATTCTGCCAGGGTCCCTTTAGGACGAGGTTTGGCTGGCTTGATTTGGTAGGAGTTGAGCAAAGAAGTGTTGAACAGGGTTGGTCTCCAAGTTGCACCGGGAAACGGTGGACTTCCCAGAAGGTGGAGATGGGAGAAGGGTCCTGGCTGTCAGTTCATGGAGGTCGGGAACCGTGCTGAAGGAGTATGGATATTTTGGATTCACTGCTTTCAAGGGGTTGTCTCCAAGTCTCACCACTGGGCAACAGTGCACTTCCCAGTAAGTGGAGATGGGAAAAGGGTCCCGGCTCTTAAATTCTTGGAGGTGGGGAACCCAGTTCAAGGAGTACTAGCGGTGGTTTGGGCCCACTGGTTTAAGGAGTTTGGAAATGGCTTGGGTTTCTAGGGGGTGTGTTTGGGGAAGTACAGTTGCAGCGCTCAGGTGGGTGCGGGGTGCATCACCTCGAGCAACAATCTTGAACTAAGGGATCCTGTTTATGCAAGATGGGCTTTATCATCGAGGCACGTATGTAGTTCTCGTCTAGGAGGTGCTTCTGGAGAGGTTTGAGAGGTGCATCAGGCTTGAACTGTGGGATCCTCTGAGAATGCAAGTCCGGGGTTGGCATGGAGGCACGTGCTTGATTCTCGATAGGATTTAGGTGCCTTTGGAAAAAATTTGAGACGCGAACAGGCCCATTGTACATGTCCAGCTCCCGGGTCTTGTGCGAAGTGGTGATGTACGATGGCAGCAAGAAGTGCAGAAGACCAGGACGTTGCCACCTCACTTCATACGTTGCACAAATACAAGAGCAAATGATGACACGTCACGGACTTGGTTGCATTGCTTTCCATGCTGCTCATGGATGATAAGGTTTAAATGAGCTTTTCAGCTGTGTTTCAGAAAAACGCGTTGGGCCTGTCCCCGCACTGCTCAATTAGGACATGAGGAGCAGGACCTATCCTCTTGTCCCAGCAAGGCGATCAAGGCAAAGCCGGTGCGAGGCTGGAAGGAGGCTTCACGGGCCGGAAATTGCAGTTTGATCCACACACGGGTGGCCTCTCCCGAGGGCAAGTTTAGGAGAAAGCAGAGACGTGGAGAGGGCAGACACGTGAAATGGAGGGGCTGGCATTGCAGATCACAGTGGAGCTGGTGAACTACAAGAGGAACGGGGAGAAGTTTTGGAACCTGCTGAGCATGACCCCGGTCTTCGACTCCTCGGGCAGCCTCATGTCATTCATCGGCGTGCAGTCGGACATTACCGAACTGATCCGCCGCAAGGAGGCGGAGAAGGAGCTTCACGAAGCAAAGGTATGCTGTCGCAGGCCTCCTGGGCTTAAGGAGGTTTGCTTCTTGATGATGTGCAAACCAAGGGCGAGGACCGGCACAGAAATAAAGAACGACAGCCCCCACCCTCCAGACGCCCCCCCCCCCCCCAACACACCCCCTCTCCCGTCACACACACACACACCCCAACCCACATACCGGGGGGGTACGAAAAGAGAAAGAGGGGCGAGAGAGGGGGAGGGAGAAGGGGAGGCCGGCGGTACAATAAAGGAAAAAGTGGGAACAAATCGGAACTGAAGGTGAGGGAAAATAATCTGCTACAAGCATAGTCGCTTTAGCGTTCAGGGTGGGTTTGTGGTGGGGGGGGGGGGGGGGGAGATAGATGAGGGTGTCTGCCAATTTCCAAAATCTTTTGCTTACCACATTTTATGCATGTGCTGGCAAAACTTTATCTGGAGACGGTGATGGGACAGGTTGCAGCGGAAACGGCAACTGAAGCAAAGTCGATGTTTCTGGCAAATATGTCGCACGAAATTCGAACCCCGCTCAATGGCATGATTGCTGTGGCACAGCTTCTCCTCTCCACCAACTTAACTCCTGAGCAAAGGTAGGTCCAATGTAACAGGCTTTGATGTGGACGGGGACATGTAGGGGTGTGTCTACTACTAAAGGTGTGTTTTGTTCTTTTTCCATTTGTTCCCTTCAATACTCATGCTCAGACAGAGGCATACGTTATGGTAGGTCCCCGGTGGCCTCTTTATTTAATGTTGGGATATAGTGTTCATCCCTTGTGAGCAGCCATGCCCCAGATTGGCATTTCTTTGTGCTGTAACGCATACAGACTGCTGTGGTGAAGTGGCGAGCTTTTTCCTTCGTTACTTTATTTCTGAGGAAGATAGCAGCTATTTGACAAAGGACTGGAGGAGGGAGGGAGTGACGACGGCAACTGATGCATATGAATATGTTAAGCCAGTAAGTTTAGCCGCTTGGAAGTGGGCAAAGTGGCATCTTTTGTCTTGCAACGCTTTTTGGTATTGCACCCATTGCAGTTCCAAATATTGCAGAAGTGCAGGGACTGCACAGGGCAGGAAAGGGTCTGCTGATGTTGTATGAGACCTTGGGTCTGGCAGGCTTGGGGAACGCTGGGATGGTGGGTCATAGGTTTCAAGACATAAGACGGCCAAACACAGTTTAGACTGCAGAGTATGTTCCCAACAGGAGGCGTGTCGTTAGAAAACCCGGATGACGATTTATGCGCGAGAAGAAGTCTCGGACCTTATCTGGGTCACATTACTAAGGAAACTGTCCCCAAGGAGACTGAAAGGAGGTGACAATGCAATTGGCAGTATCTTTTCTGCTGTTAAAGTTTGAGTTGGAGTGAAATCGATACATTTCCAGTTTTCCATTTGACGCTCTTGTTAAGGGAGAGATGGCGTAGACACAGGGACATCTTCTGGCATGGAGCATAATGGCCATGCCAATCTCGTCTACATGCCCCTATGGATGCATGTCTTAGCTTGGCCTTGCACAAATATCTAAGGATCATGGAAAATTCATGCAGTGCTCCATGTTGATGCATGGACGTCCGGTACATGGGAATACGGTCCTCCACTTGTGACGGATAGAAACATGCCCATGTTCATGCACTTGTAAAAACATGCCTTTGTTCATGCACTTGTACAAACATGCCCATGTTCATGCACTGGTAGAAACATGGCCATGCTCATGCAGTGGTAGAAACATGCCCATGTTCATGCAGGGAGCTGGCAGAGACAATCTTGGACAGTGGGGACACGCTGGTGACAATCCTAGGGGATATTCTAGACTTCAGCAAGATCGACCACAACAGCATGGTGCTGGAAGCCACGCCGGTGTCCCTACGGGCCACAATTGAGTCCACAGTAGAGATGGTCGCTGCGGACGCAGTACGCCGTGGCATTGAGATCGCGTACGTCGTGGAGGACAGCATGCTTCGCCAGAAGGTTCTCGGCGATGCCATTCGCATCCGCCAGGTCTCTGCCTCACTCCCCACTTCTCACCCCCGGTGGTGCCTTGGCTCCTCCACCCCCTCCATTTCCCTCGTCCTCCCTCCCTCCTCTCTCCCCCCCCCTCTCTCTCTGTCTGTCTCTGTGTGTGTGTGTGTGTGTGTGTGTGTGTGTCTGTGTGTGTGTGTGTGTGTGTGTGTGTGTGCGTGCGTGCGCGCGCGTGTGCATGTGTGTGGGTTTATTGGGGAGGAGGGGAGGGGGAGTAGCGGGGTCTGAGAGAGAGAGAGAGAGAGAGAGAGAGAGAGAGAGAGAGAGAGAGAGAGAGAGAGAGAGAGAGAGAGAGAGAGAGAGAAGGGGGGGGGGCGGAACCAGAGGGAGCGGGAGAGCGAGAGTTGTATTGTTATGCTGTGAGTGTGCTGTGCACACAGAAGCACGCAACTTTGGATGAGGGAGATTCATGCCAGAGGGGAGTGAATCTCCTTGGTGCATCTGTCCCAGGTGAATCTCCCTGGTGCATCATTTCCCAGGCGTGTGAATGCCACTTACTCATGGTGCATCTATCTGATGCCTGACACCTTGCTCGAGTCCATGAAAGGCGCAGTGCTGAGGGGCCCTTTTGAAATGTTGCTGTCGCTGTGGCATTTGGGTAATGCTTAGCTTCTGTTTTGAAGCCGGACAGTGCAGAGAATGGCAGGCGTGGTGGAGGGCCTTCCTCTGAATTTGGTATGGCTGGATTCGTAGGTGCTGGCCAACATTTTGTCCAATGCTGTGAAGTTCACGGAGAAGGGAGAGGTCGTGGTGGAGGGCAAGGTGGAGCCTCCTCCCCAGCAAGACACCGCCGAGGGGCAACACTTGTTCCACATCAGCGTGCGGGACACTGGCATTGGCATTCCTAAAGAGGCAATGTCAAAGCTATTCCAGTGCTTCCGGCAAGGCCACGAGTCCATGACCCGCAAGTATGGTGGAACCGGTGCGTTCCCTTGCAGTTGCTTCCCCCACCCAGCATGTAGCGGCCGCTACATGCTGTGTGTGTGTGTGTGGTGTGTGTGTGTGTGTGTGTGTGTGTGTGGGTGTGGGTGTGTGTGCGGGTGGGTGTGGGTGTGTGTGTGTGTGTGTGTGTGTGTGTGTGTGTGTGTGTGTGTGTGTGTGTGTGTGTGTGTGTGTGTAGCATGTGGGGTGTGGAAGTGTCCGCCAGCCCCTGCTTTTCCTCTGTCTCAAAAAGAGCCTGCCCTCTCTCCTCCCCATTTTTGGTCTTCTCCGCAAGGGGCGGGGAAGGGCATATGGAATGTACTGAGGAGGCACGGCATGGCAGGGCTGGGGCTTGCGATATCCCGGCGTTTAGCGGAGCTCATGGGCGGGACGATCTGGGTTGACTCAAGCCCAGGGGTCGGGTCCACATTCCACTTCACCATGCTGCTCCCGTGGGCGCCCCCAGAGGACCCGACACTGGCATCCGGGGGGAAGGTCCTCCACGCGCGAGCGGCGGCTCTAAGCCATGCTCCTTCTGACCCCGGTCCCTCGATCCACTCCGCCCCCAGTGCCGCGTCCTCCCGCGGGAGCGCAGGAGATGCCCTGAGCTCCGACGGGGCCGCAGCAGCGACAGTGGTCTCGAGCAGTGCACTTTCCGGAGCTGTGCTTGCGACTTCTCCGCAAGCCAGGGATATGCATGCCTTTGCCACAGCAGCGAATGGGCCCGTACCGTGCCGTGCCATGACGGCGGGCGAGGGGTCTACCGGAAGGGAGACAGGGCTAAGGGTTCGAGCTCCTGGTGGTGCCGTAGGGCCCCACTCCGGTTCCCCCGGCGGTCCCGGGGCCGGACGGGGCCTTCGCGCAACCTCTGCTGAGGCCTTTGCTGCGCTCACAGGGGGCATGAGCCAGCGGAACGGGCTCACCAGTCCTTCAGGTGCTGCACACTGGTTGAGGAGGGCTCCTCTAACTTGTAAAACCAGACCGCTAGCAGTGAATGTCAGACTGCCCGTGGTTGCTGCGGCTGGTGGGGCACTTTTCCCTCATCGGCAAAGGAAGCACGGGCTGAGGCAAAGTCGTGACTGATCTTTTTCTCTTGGATGTTTTTAGCATTTGCCCCACCTGCAGCTGTAAGTTGTGCAGATTGCTAGGGCTTGTGCAAAACCCGCAGTTGTGTTGAAGAGGGAGATGGGGTAAAAGGAAACCAAGCAAGGGAGGAGGAAAGATAGGTTTTTAGTCGAGTACAAGTAAAACGAGACAATGTGGAGGCTACTGTGGAGTAGAGAAGTGGGACGGGTGTGAGCCAAGGCTGCTTTCTATCGAGTTCCAGTATAGCAACTGGTCCATGTGGTGTATGCATGCCCACACCCTCATGCTCATAGGGACGCACGAGTACACACACGTCCGTCTCTCTCTCTCTCTCTCTCTCTCTCTCTCTCTCTCTCTCTCTCTCTCTCTCTCTCTCTCTCTCTCTCTCTCTCTCTCTCTCTCTCTCTCTCTCGCTCGCTCGCTCGCTCACACACACACACACACACACACACACACACACACACACACCCCGCACTCACTCTGAAGCATGCTGCCATTGAGCAGGGAGCCTGACGCCTATTGTGAGCGCGGCATCGGCAAGGCGGTTTGCGGCAATGTCCCGTCCAGTGACCGGGCCTTTCTCGTCTGATGGCAACCGCTCGTCGTTGGACATGGCGCGTCCAAAGGGGCAGTCAACGTCTCCCGTGTCGTCCCTGCAGAGCGGCGCGCTCCTGCACATCAGCGGCATGGGGGTCGAGTCCCGATCGCACTCGGGTTCCTCGGGGGGGATCAGCGCCAGCAGCTCCCTGGAGGCCTCGCACCTCATGGAGAACTTGGCGGGAGCCCGGACCCATGCCGCTGATGTCATCAGCGGTGCCGGGATCATCCAAGGGGACTTGTCCCCGCTGCTGACTGGCCATGGTACCCCTCAGGCGTACAACGCACTGCTCGGTGCCATGTCCACGTCCCCAAGCCATGAGGCCGCCACATCAGTGTCGGGAAGCGCTGGAGAGCTGTCCGCCCAGGGCTCCAGCGAGGCCGGCAGTTGCAGGTGTGCCCGAGTCTTTGTATCCCCCTTGTCATGACGCTTGTCAGCTAACATCTGAAAAGTGCCAAACATCCACATGTGCAAGCTCAGAATCCCCCCCCCCTCTTTCATCCCGGGCAACCGGCACACGCGTGCCTCGCTCGCGTGCAAGCGCGTGTGCACGTGCGCGCGCGCGCGCACACACACACGCACGCACAAAGAGGGAGGGGGGGGCGGGCGGGGGGGTGGGATGCACGCAGCTCCCACCTGCGAGTTTTGGTCACTACCCCGCATGCCTAAAATCTCCCCCCCCCCCCCCCAGGGTCCTTTTTCAAGGGGGGAAAAGGGGGTTTACCTTCTGTCTGGAGTTGCTGACTCCTGGATGGTGTGACAGATCATCATTCGAAGGAGCACCCATGGTAGAAAATTCTATCCGAGGAGGAGACCCCACGAGGAGGTGGGGCCGGAGCTCTGCAGACGGAGGAGAATGGAGCGGGCCCTCTGATAATGAATGCGTGGTGCTGAGAGGCCGGCATGCCATTATTGATATCGCACATCGGCCGACTGCCGAACAGGTCGGTCTCGAAGTCACACCTCGTGATTGGATGCATCAGCAGACCGTTGATCTACTGAATGCTCTGCGACAAACGCTTTGCATTGCCAAGAATGCTTGCGGAGTCTGGCATTCCTGTTCTCGAATCTCAACCCTGGCCAGGCAGCCTCGTGCTCTGCTGTTTGGCACCGTGTTGGGCAACGGGTCGGGGCTGCCCCCACAGGGTGGGCCCCTTCACGGTGCCATCCTTATTTGTTCAAGCCCATCACAAAGACAAACCTAGTCAGGGCGCCCTGGCCCCTGGCCGATCAGGTTGCACGAAAGACTGCTTTACAGCGCAAGTGCCTAACGCTTGATTCTGCTTTGAGATCCACACACACACACACACACACAACACACACACACACACACACACACACACACACACACACACACACGCACGCACGCACGCACACACACACACACCCACACACCCACACCCACACCCCCACCCACCCTACACACACACTTCCACCCTCTCCCCCCTCTCTCTGTCTCTCCTCTCTCTCTCTCTCTCTCTCTCTCTCTCCTCTCTCTCTCTCTCTCTCTCTCTCTCTCTCTCTCTCTTCTCTCTCTCTCTCTCTCTCTCTCCCTCTCTTCTCTCTCTCCCCCCTCTCTCCCTCTCTCTCCTCTCTCCTCCTTATACTCATCTCCCTCCCCCCTTTCTCCCTTCCTCCCTGTCCCCTCACACACACGCGCACGCACACACTCTCCTACACGTAGATCAAGATATTAGCCAGTGCGCTCCTCTCATGATTGTCTCGTCTCCTTTGTTACAAGGCAGCCCTGGTGTCTGCTACCGGGAAAAGTGCTGATAACACTGTGCGGGCCCGGGGAGGTGCAGGTGGCACAGTCATGCCGGCTCATAGGAATGCTGGCAACGATTGGCCCAGCCGCACCGCGTCAAGACACGTGTGACTTTGCCATTGTAGGCGTTGAGGAGGCTGTCGCAGCTTTGCGGTAGGCACCTCTCATTTGAATACGTGTGTGGGGTATGTGTGTACACACCTGTGTGTCTGTGGTGTATCTCTCTCTCTCTCTCTCTCTCCTCTCTCTCTCTCTCTCTCTTCTCTCTCTCTCTCTCTCTCTTCTCTCTCCTCTCTCTCTCTTTCTCTCTTCTCTCTCTCTCTCTTTCTCTGTGTGTGTTGTGTGTGTGTGTTTGGTGTGTGGCGTGAGTGGTGTGTGTGTGTGTGGGGGTGGGTGGTGGTGTGGTGTGTGTGTGTGTGGTGTGTGTGTGTGTGTGTGTGTGTGGTGTGTGGGTGTTTATTGTGGGGGGGGGGGGACAGAGGATGTGTGTGCACAAGATCTATTCCCCTTCCGATGTGTGGTGTAGGATATGCTCAAGGCCGACTCCACCTTGCGGTTCCAAGTAACTAAGGTGGGTGAACGGGAGACAAGGGAAGGGAGGACATGGAGGGGGCGAGGGATTTAGCTTTGCATGTGGGGGAAAGCTGAGGACCTTGGGGACTTGGCACAAAGCAGAACAGAAAGAAGGCAAATGGGATGGCACCAGTCAAAGCTGATTGTACAAGCCGCTTGGTGGGACAGGGCTGGATGGAAGGGGAGGCCTGTCGTAGCACTGGGGAAGAAGGATCTGGTACCCATGGACTGCTTCCCCTGGTAACTGTGGTTGCCAGGCCTGTCAAGCATGCCCGCCTGACGACAGCGCTGTTGCGAGCAAATGCATTGATGCGGAGTATGGTACAGAATGTACCGCTACATGCTACCAGCAGCAGCTCTGCTGGCTTGGAAGCTACCGGGAGCCTCAACCGCTGGCCCATGCGCAGGTACAACTGGCTTGCCATCCCGGCCCTCCCGTTCTCTCTCTCTTCTCTCTCTCTTCTCCTCTCTCTTCTCCTCTCTCTCTTCTCTCTCCTCTCTCTCTTCTCTCTCTCTCTCTCTTCTCTCTCTCTCTCTCTCTCTCTCTCTCCTCCCCCCCTCCCTCCCTCCCTCCCCCCTCCCTCCCCCTCCCTCCCTCCCTCCCTCCCTCCTCTCCCCCTCCCCCTCCCCCCCCCCTCCCCCTCCCCTCCCCCTCTCCCCCTCTCTCTCTCTCTCCTCTCTCTCTCTCCTCTCTCTTCTCTCCTCTCTCTCTCTCTCTCTCTCTCTCTCTCTCTCTCTCTCTCTCTCTCTCTCCCCCCCCCTCTCGCTCGCTCTCTCCCCCCACCCCCAAACCCTCTTTTCCTAAATTCTCTTGTGCATTGGCTCTCACACCCCCGCCTGTGGCCCATGTGCGTGTTTTGGGGGGTTGGGGTTTGGGTTGAAAACAGGAGAATGATGACTTTTATGGAGAACAGCGTGTCCGTGTGTAGTCTGGTATCACCATTTTGTGCTTTTTCCATAAAGACCGCAAGAGTCTGAAACTCTGCAACCTTGTATGTGCTCTGTCCAACTGAGCTAAGTTGCTCTTTCATGTTGCACTTGCGGCTATCGCGGTGCAGACTGGCATAACCTGTGTGATTGAGAGTCTGTTTTCCGTGGGCAGGCAAATGAGCAGCCCAGGATACCCGCACTTCAGGAGGACAAGCTTGGACAACAGCGTTCTCGAACGGCCAGGGCCAGCGGTACGCCCGGCAGTACAAGTACCAGAGGGAGAGACTGCGGCAAGCTCAACGGCATCCTCTGGCTCTTTCGAAGTTGGGTCTCCAATCATGGGGGGGCTTCTGGGTCCCTTGGACCCCGACAAGAGCCGCCAACGCGGAGGAGGGCGGCATAGCTTCTGGGCTTACACCATCCAGGAGGATGCAGAGGAGACGTTGGCTTCACTTACCGCTAATGGTGGGACATTTCACGCCCCTTTTTCCCCCTGGGTGTTCATTCAGGCATGTCCAGTTGCATTCTGCAAGCGCCCCACACTTGTAACCACAGTGCTTGCCTGCAGAGATGTGCAGTGATCGGGTCTGGCGACACACCCACACACACACACACACACACGCACACGCGCGCACACACACACACACACACACCCCCCATCACCATCACACTATCATCATCATCATCATCATCATCCTGGGGTACACACGCAGAGGGGGGGGGAGAAAGAGGGAGGGGGGAGAGAGGGGGGGAGGGGGCCCGAGGGAGCGACACAATGCGCTTGTGTGTACACAATGTGCTTGTGTGGTGCAAGCTAGCATGGCCATGTCCGCGTTGCGCTTATGTTTGCACATTTGTTTGTCTCCTGCATGTTCCCTGTGCGTGTGGCCCGTTGGATGTGTCCATGTCTGTCTAGGGGAAAAGAATGTTCTTTTCTCGCTATATAGGAGTGTTGTGCTACGTCTATGGTGCCTTTTATGGGTGAAATGCTACATATTGCAACAAAATGCTTTCGACGATGGGCACATTTGGTTCAAGACGCCCCTTAACAGCAATGGGCAGCTGGTTCCGTATTGCTAGCCCCAAAGCAGAACAGTACAAGTTTACCCAGCACAGCCCCATGCAGTACAGTACCTGCAAGCCTACAGTACATCTGCACTTTACAGGCGCAGAGGAGCAGAGGAGGCGGAGCGGCGAGAGCGACAGGCGAACCAGCACTGAGTCACGGCGCTTGAGTGGGGAAAGCTGGGACGGGGGAGCAACTGGGATGGGGTCTCGTCGGAACAGTGGGGAGCTCAAGCAGCCTTCCCGCCCCCGCAGCTTCGAGGCGAACCGCCTCCCCACTGAGGGGCGTCGCAGCAGCGGGGACCGCCCGCCCATAGCTCCCACCACGCCGTCAGGTAACTCGTCTGATGTTACAAGTACCTGGTGTGCCGAGTACCTGGTGTGCCAAGTACCTGGTGTACCAAGTACCTGTTGTTCCAAGTATCTGTTGTTCCAAGAACCTGGTGTACCAAGTACCTGTTGTTCCAGGCACCTGGTGTTCCATGCACCTGGTGTACCAAGTACATGGTGTTCCAACTGCCTGGTGTACCAAGTACATGGTGTTCCAATTACCTGGTGTACCAAGTTCCTGGTGTACCAAGTACCTGGTGTACCACGTACCTGCTGTTCCAAGTACCTGCTGTTTCAAGTATCTGGTGTTTCAAGCACCTGAGAAAGGTTAGGTATCTACCCACATCCCCCCTGAGGTGCGGCTGGGTGCACATGCATAAGCAATTTTTCATGTGCAATTACTCCCCCAACTCAGCATCAATGCAGAAGTGGAGCCACCTCCAAACGGCTCCCTCTCCCCGTCGGTTGACTTTGTCCTCTTAAGCAGGCTTACATTGCCATGTATCTTCAGAAATTCCCCTCCCGGCTCACTAAGAGGTGACATAGCGGCGGAGAGCGTCCATGGACGATGCCCACCCCGCCTTGTGAAGGCCTCTTGAGCGCCGAAGTGCACTGGTATCTGCGTGTCTTTCCATCCTGGGTGTCCATCTGCCTGTCTGCATTTTGCTGTGATAAGAGAGGACTTTCAATCAAGAGCGAGCAAGCCTGGTTTTGATTTAAGAGCGGTCACTCTCTCTCTCTCTCTCTCTCTCTCTCTCTCTCTCTCTCTCTCTCTCTCTCTCTCTCTCTCTCTCTCTCTCACACACACACACACACACACACACACACACACACACACACACACACACACACACACACTCACACACACACATGCACAGGCGTGCGGGTGGGGTTGGCAGGAAACTCGTGATGCAGGAATGACATGGGTTTGCGGGGCTGCAGCTCTGCAAGCGGCCCTGCAGGACCTGGAGGCAGTGGTCACTCCTGGGGGAGTGGCAGCCCCCCGCATTCTCATCGCTGAGGATAATTTGGTCAACCAGAAAGTTATCCTGAAAGTCATGCAGAAAGTGCTGCCTGATAGCCGCCCTACCGTCGTCAACAATGGCTTGGAGGCAGTCGAGGTCTGTCTCTCTGTACTATCTCATGGCTGTGTGTGTGTGTGTGTGTGTGTGTGTGCGCGCGCGCGCCGGCGTGCGCGTTTGCGTGTGTGTGTGTGTGTGCGCGCGCGCGCGCGCGCGCGCGCTCGTGCAAGAGAGGGGGAGTGATTGTGTGTTCGTTTGGGTCCAGGTTTGTGCGTACGCACGCACAGGTGTGTAGGGCGGTTGAGACTGTGTTGTGTCCTAGACTCTGGCTATCCTGCCCATCGGACGTCCGAGGCAGATAGGAGGTCCCGCTGTGAGCACTTTGGCCCGTAGGCCTTGTCACTGCAACAAGGAGATGCCTGGCTGTTCGTTTATTCACATAGGGGAACCTGGTGTTAACAGGCGCTGGAGAGGGAGGTGTATGACATTATATGCATGGACATCCACATGCCAGTGATGGACGGCTTGGAGGCTTCACGCCAGGTGAGAACTGAGCCCTGTAGTGCTTCCTTGCTTGTTCAGTGATTCATCCGCATACACCCAGGCAGTGGTAGGGAGATCTGGCTGGGTTGGTTGCCCAGTTAGTGTCTTCTCAATGTGAACTCAATATGGTTCTATAAAAATGCGCGTGCGCACACGGGCGAGCGCGGCGCGTGCGCGGGCACGCACACCACACACACACACACACACACACACACACACACACAGAGAGAGAGAGAGAGAGAGAGAGAGAGAGAGAAGAGAGAGAGAGAGAGAGAGAGAGAGAGAGAAAGAGAGACGGGGGCTCATGCCAAAAAGTATTCCGGTGGTAGGAGTTTCGAATTGAGCATATCTGGCAACTTGACATTGACCGGCAAGTAAAACACCATGTTCTCGGTGCACGTTCTGATTGGAGGCACCTCGCACTGTTTAGGATGCAAGTCTCGCCAGCCCAAATTCCCCCAGAACACGGCTCCTAATTTGTTGAGTCACTGCCTCCCAGAGATTATGGTGGCAACAGGACTCTCTCACTCACTCTCTCTCTCCCTCTCTCTCTCTCTCTCTCTCTCTCTCTCTCTCTCTCCCTCCCTCCCCCCCCCCCTCTCTCTCTCTCTCTCTCTCTCTCTCTCTCTCTCTCTCTCTCTCTCTCTCTCCGTCCCTCTCCCTCTCTCTCTCCCTCTCTCCCCCCCCTCTCACTCGCTCTCCCTCTCCCTCTCTCTCTCCCTCTCTCTCTCTCTCTCTCTCTCTCTCTCTCTCTCTCTCTCTCTCTCTCTCTCTCTCTCTCTCTCTCCCCTCTCTCCTCTCTCTCTCTCTCTCTCTCTCTCTCTCTCTCTCTCTCTCTCTCTCTCTCTCTCTCTCTCTCTCTCTCTCTCGCTCTCTCTCTGTGTACATGGTTTGGGGTTTCTCAAGGTCCCTGTGTTACAAGGTTGCTTGCAAGTCAATCTCGCACCCACAGTCTGCGAACCTCTGGAGTCTGCGACCTCTTTGAGTCTGCGAACCTCTTCGACACACAGTAGAACACGCATCATGTTGGCGCGCTGGGTGTGGGGTTTGCAGATACATGAGAGGTATCCCGAGGGTGAAGGACCCCGCATCATTGCTCTGAGCGCAGACACTATGCAGTCCCTACACGAGCGTTGCAAGGCGGTCGGCATTGAAGAGATCATATGCAAGCCGTTCCGAGTGGAGGATCTGCATCGTATGGTCCGTGCACATGGCTCCCGTCGGGTGCGGTACCCTATGCCAAAGGCTGGCGCTCCTCCCGGGTCTTCCCCGGGCCCGGCCTCCTGATCCCCAGGGGGACAGAGAATTGGAACTGGAAGAATTGGAGGGGGATGGGAGGAAATCCATACTTGTGGGAACGAATGTCCCTTTGTGTTACGAATGTCCCTCCCGCCCTTCTGTCTCCCCATAAGTGCATTTGGTTTCCTGATAGTGGGACAATGGACCTATGCTACTCAGAGGCTGCCATTCCTCGGTGGTCAAGCCCTTCAGTCTCCCGGTGATATTCCTGCAGTCTCCCGATGGGACTACAAGGGATGGAGGGGACATAATTCTTTATGAGAAGAGCCTGTGTGTTTGGGGGCGGGGGGGGGGGGTTGTGGAGATCATTGGTGGTCAACCCCAAGGCGCTGTTGTGCGCTCGCATCAAGCTGTATGATGCGAGGGGTGTGTGAGCCTGTGGGGAGATACGTACTGTCTTGTGCGGCGTAGTTGGTTAGGATCATTTCAGGCTGAATTTCTGTCCAGCAAAATTTTGTGTTGCTTAGCCGGATCGTACGGATAATTTCTATCACTTTAAAACAGAAAGAGGAAGGGTGCCAACTGGAGGGAGGAAGAATAGCACTTGCTTGAGAGGTCGTGGCGTGGTCACATTATTTTACACTGTAGACGAGAATTCCTTGATCCGCACGCAGTTTGATTTAATCCTTATTTGGTGGACCTTCTAGTCTGATTGCAACAGGTGCCAAGGTGCTAGCCAGAATTTTCGTCGGACCCTTTTGATTCAATCGGCCCAGACGTAAAGAGTTGGCCAGCGCCTTGGGAAAGAGGCACAGCCTCATTTTTCAGCAAGCTCGTTTTGCCGCTCTTTTTTTGTGTCCATTTCTTGTTTGAGTTTTGTATGGTGTATCTTGAAATTTGAGGAGTCATGGAGGGCATTATTTCTTTGGCTGGGTAGGGAAAGCACGGCCATCAGTGGTAGATAGTAGAATGGTTACAGGGGTCAAGCCCCAGTGAGAGCTCTCGGGGCAATGCAGTAAACTTTTTTCAATTAAGTTTTTTCCTCTTTTTCCTTCCGTATTTTAGCTTTTGATGAATACTGTACTCACCGTGTCTGGTGGTCTGCTGTCGGCGGATTGCGAATTCTTTAGATGTGTGTATGTTGTCAAGAGGCTGTCGTCCGAGCCTCTTGACAGTGAAAGTCAATCACAAAGGCATGTGTTCATACCGTGGCAAGGCTGGTTTAGAGATGTCTTCCCACACTGCCATGTTATCGGTATGGACTTGAGCCCTCCCAAGCGTTGCATTTGTGAATCACAGCAGTGCAAACGGGGTCCCGGTGGGCTGAGCCACTGGCACTTGCAAAAGAAGGGGAGATTACAAAGAGACGAGAGTCACCACATGGGAGCTTGCAGGGGCCCAATGTGACACACGTGACAAATAGGTTGAGCTGATCCAAAATGGAGAGACTTCTATGCAGGGGCGTGAGTGGGGGGGATACATTGTATTTGTCAGCCCACATAGGAGCTGAGAGGTGGCCTGTCCGCTATTTTTCTCCGGGCCGAAGAGGCACCGAGGCTTGGAAACGGTTCTGCAAGCTGAGCAAGGCACAACTGCACTTGGAGTTCCGAGTGCGCACTTTGCAGCCTGCAGACGTGAGACGTGGGGGGGGGGGGTTTCGTATAGAGGGATTTGCATTCAGAATCACATGCGCCACAGCTCGTAGCTCATGTGATATTGGTGGTACGTGGAGTCGCCCCCACATTATTTTTGCAGCGTTGCAGCACTGTGCGAGCACCGCGTGCGGATCAGATTTTGAAGATCCCTGGTTTTTGGTTGAGCTTGCCTGCGATGCATGGTTTGTATTTGAGGAATTCGGAAGACGAGAGGTACTTATAGGTACTTATGGCTGCCTCATTGAGCAGTAAGGCGTTTAGTCTGGTTGCTTGACGCTTTGCTGCGACAGGGTGCGTTGCTGCGACAGGAACTTTACGATGTGAGATACATGACGTGAGATACTTAGCTGCAGAGCTCATGCAAATGCAGATGCATCCGACAGGCACAATCCATAACAGGAATTGATGAAGTTGTTCCCTGCCTGTGTACAGCATGCATGAGGCTGATCCCTTTGCACTTTAAAAGAAATTGCTTCTTCTGCATGAAGGAGAGTTTTTAATATGTAAGGGGGGGGATTTTTCTTGTTTCTTCTTTTTTTTTTCTGCATGCCAGAAAGGCAAGCTAGTTCTAGGAGGCACTGCAGCAACTAGAGGCCGTGGTTCAGAACTGCTTAGAATTTTCCATTCCGTCGGGAAGGCCCTCACTTCGAGTCTCCAGAGCCACCGAGGCAGGCCGACCCGCTAACTTTTGTTTTCTTCTGTGCGGCTAAGCAACTCGTCGCCGGCTGGCTTCAAAGCTCACTTGGACTCTCCAAAGCTGGGTCCGTTGCAATGCGGGATCGCTTCAACAGTCCCATGCTCATTTTCTAGATCTTGTGTGTGTGTCGACGTCTTGGCAGGCCACAGTTCAGCAAATTGTGTGGCGTTGGACGCGCCAAGCCCTCTGCTGACGCAAGAGTGGGTTTGTGTAGGAAGGGAGAAGAAATATAATTTCCCCTGCTGCACACGAAATGCAAAATTTGTTTGGGCGGGCCCCCACTGGAACGCTGCCCGTTCTTCTGCCAAGACCTTGGCTTTTTGGGGCGCTCAGGTGCATGCTGCGCCGACTAAATTTTACTCGTGTGTCAATTGCTGTGAAATTTTGATGCGAATTTGTTAGATGGCATTGCTGCTGGGGTTTGAGTTCAGCTAGTCCGCAGTCGATGGCTGTGGGGCTCTGTTGCACTTATCTCCGTGTGGGAGTGCCACGACTGTGAGGTTATCTCGTAACGCGAAAGTTGTTGTAGTTGGTGGTCTCTATTTACCTTGTGCGGTCATCCAAATTTATGGCTAAGTCTAGGACAGACATGCTACTGTATGTGAAGCACGCATGTACTTGCTATGTGTGGGACGCACATGCCACTGTAAAGTACGCAAGTTTCAAAATGCCTGATTCTTGGAACAGTTGCAGAAATGGCAACGACAACGAAAACGAAGCATGGCTGCAGCGCCTCTTACTTTTTCTTTTCTTTTCTTTTTTTTTCTTTTTTTTCCCCCCTTTTTTTTGCCTTATAGTTGGAGTACAGCTGTGCCTTTAGAATGTTTTTTTTTGGGGGGGGGGGGGGTAGGTACTGTACGCGTCTGCAATCTGGGATCCGAGCATCCCGGGATGCGAATTATGAATGTTTGCTACTAATTGTACTGCTAGGTTGTTCGAGCACGTTCTTGGTGGTCCTGGATTTGGCTGGTGGTCATTATGGTGATGGAGGTGGGGACGGTAGTTCTTTGGTGGTGA
Source organism: Botryococcus braunii (assembly GCA_002005505.1). Classification (NCBI taxonomy): domain Eukaryota; kingdom Viridiplantae; phylum Chlorophyta; class Trebouxiophyceae; genus Botryococcus; species Botryococcus braunii. Next base: position 37,741 of record KV908539.1, read on the forward strand.
CATCTAATGTTATTGTACGCTGGCAGTCAGTGTCTGCAGGGGTGTGTGTGTGTGTGTGTGTGTGTGTGTGTGTGTGTGTGTGTGTGTGTGTGTGTGTGTCCCCATGCCCACACACAGGCACGCACACACAGACACACACACACACACACACACACACACACACACACACACACACACACACACACACACACACACACACACACACACACACACACACAGTCTATCAAAGGCGCTGATCTTCTTCTGCATAGTAGCCCCCTTAACGGCTAGCAGCTGGATGGTATTGCCCTGGTGAGCCATTGGAAATAAAGGTCCGCCGTTGCCGCGTTGAGGGGAGGACCAGGCTGGCAAGGAATTTGGCGGCCCAATAGCAGGGTGTCAGCCATGCCCTAGAGTCTGGGGGACTCTATGATGGCTGCCAAGGGAGATCCTGCATGCTGCAGGACAGCCAGCTTGTCAGCAGGCTGCCAGTTTGGGATACTGGGGAAGTGGATGGTCTGGCGGAAAATTACCCACCAGCTTAGGGTCTCCAAGCCCTAATACCACCTCAAAAGGCTCAGTCAACCTGATGTAAACCCGATTGGGGAATGCGGATTGGCAGACAATGGCTTCGTAGCAATTCCTTTATAAGTAATTACGTTTGTTGCCGATTGCGCCGTCTCAAGCGCCTCTGAGTCGCGTTGAGGCTACATGTTCTAGCAGTTGCAACCAGCAGACGAGTGACGGAATCACGTGCACGAGTGACGGAATCACGTGAGTTGTTCACGCAAAAGCGTATACGTAAGGTGAAATGTAAGTAAAATGTTGAGCAAGAACCAGATAGCGACTGATTACACTGCGTAAGGATTGCGGCTGAACTAACCCTAGGCCTGACTCAGGACAACCAATTGTAGAATCTATCTATATAGATGTACGTCTAATTATGTGCGTGAACCCGAAAGGACTTTAAGATCTATCGCTCTAGAGATTCCCTTGTAACCAAGCAAATGCATATACAAATTCTGTACATGTTTTTTAAGGTTTTGACACATGTTTCAAAACCTTAAAGCACAGCATTAGCATAGCGACCTAGTGTAAAACACAATCATTACCTTGTATCACATATGTGGTACAAGGTAATCATTGTGTTTTACACTAGGTCGCTATTCAAATGCTGTGTTTTAAGGTTTTGAAACATGTTTCAGAACCTTAAAATACATGTACAGCATTTCCATAGCGTCCTAGTGTACAACAGTGGGCACGTTGACACATTCAAATGTCAGACTAACGTGCCTATGAGTACATGCAGTAGATTTTTAATTATTCTTTTAAGGGTACACGTGTGCACACTATGCCGCAAACCCCAGGCCTAGCTATATATAGGCCTGCAAGCTGATTATTGTACATATATACGTAAGTTGTACGTATATTCACGGATAGCTCCCCGGTCCAGGCCAGTGGGTGTTTTACACTTTAATGTATGTACTGCATACCGTTATACACGTTCCTGTGCAGTTGCAAGTTGTAATTTACAACCGTCAGTAAAGTAAAGTAACTGTAATTACTGTAGAGTTAACAGTGTTTGCACTTAACAGTAATTAAAAGTTAACGCAAAATAAGTAACAATTGAAGTCGGCTAACAAGTGGTTATTTCTAAAAGCACGATACAGCTACTAGTATACGTACATATACGTATACTAGTAGCTGTATCGTGCTTTTAGCAATAACCACTTGTTAGCCGACTTCAGTTGTTACTTCTTTTGCGTTAACTTTAATTACTGTAAGTGCAATTACTGTTAACTCTACAGTAATTACAGTTACTTTACTTTACTGACGGTTGTAAATTACAACTTGCAACTGTACAGGAACGTGTATAACGGTATGCAGTACATACATTTAAGTGTTAAACACCCACTGGCCTGGACCGGGGAGCTATCCGTGAATATATATACATGGTATAAAGCACGAGCGGTCTTGGCTGGAGTTAATTCCCAGATTGAAAACAATTTCCATATTCCAAAGGTGGAAATTTAAGACAAAGTAGCTGCGTCTGAGGTTTTAGCAACGCTGGCAGCGGCAGCCTTGCGCATGAGGATGAGGTCGTGCAGGAAGGCAGAGGAGAAGGTGGAGGTTGGCTCGGCGAACAGATTGGACAGCTCGTAGGCGGAGTCCGGCAAAAGCGGATACACGAGGCTCGAGTACTGCGGTACTGCAATGGCGGTCTCCTTGGTGTCCACAGAGGATGCCGTCAGGCTGGTGCCGGTGTACGTGTAGTGGTACG
>KV908539.1:42500-50000 GCA_002005505.1 Botryococcus braunii
ACACACACACACACACACACACACACAATCACATACACACACACACACAGAAACAAGCGCACACACATTTTCATACATATTTGTTGTAGAATACACAGGCACGCAAACACATACACATACACGCACACACGCAGACGCAGACAGATACGCAAACCCAGTGGCCACCTATAGGTAGCTACCCTCCCACAAGACAACACACACACACACACACACACACACACACACACACACACACACACACACACACACACACACACACACACACATCTGCCCGCACGCAGGTGTGCACATTGTCTTAAAGATCAGAAAAATGAGAGCAGGAGAGGTAGCGTGAAGCCGGGAGTGTCTGAGTTGTTGGGGGCAGGATTGGCTTTTGTTGATGACACTGGGCGATCCCACGGCATTCTGAAGATGATCAATCATTGATATCGTTCATTACTTTTGGATCCCAAGTTACAGTGTTGCAACAATAAAGTTCTGAAACCAGTATTGGGAGGTAGTTGCCAATTACCAACGATCCGGGCGCTGGCATGTGCGTAGGTCTTGACTAATGCTGAGGCGCTGCCTTGTTTCACCCCGACTGCCTCCACATATGTCCCTGCAAATGCAAAGACACCTCAAACCTTTCACATGCCCAATGAACCATCACAGGCCCACTTATCACTAACAACATCTACAAGAAATTCCTGGTGTATGGCACGCTCTGTAAAGCCCAGGTGACTCTGTTCAAGGAGCTGTTCAACTCTTTTGTAAGCTGGGGTTTGACCGAAATTGGTGAAATCTTCCAGGGACTGCAGGAAGATAATAGTGAATACTCAAAACCACGAGTTCAGAAGCTACAAGTTTCAGAAATGCCAATGCAAAGCCCTCGTGTTGCGGTGACTCGAGAAACTCAGGAGGAAATTCGAACTCACCATTGCGACCAAGGCCGGTGTGAACGGCATTATTGGCCTCCTTCAGCAGAGCCGCCACCTGCACAAGCCCATCTCCCACAGAAGTAAAGGTGCCAGAGTCACCAACGGTGTACTAATGAGCTCCATCGCACCCACAGCGTGTAATGTACCAAGGGTCGTCCACAAGCAACAGGTACTGAATGCGTGCTCACCCAATTCTGCTCATCCCATTTTTTGCACGCTCGCACACACGCACACGCGCGCGCGCGCGCGCGCGCGCACACACACACACACACACACACACACACACACACACACACACACACACACACACACACGCGCGCACGCACACACACACGCGCGCGCACACACACACACACACACACACGCACACACACACACACACACACACACACACACACACACACACACACACACACACACACACACACACACACACACACACACAAACTCCCATGGCATACCGTGGGGTACTGGTACCGTTGTATATGGGCAGAGCAGTTACAAATAAAGAATATGGAGTGATACCAAACTATGTAGTGTAGACAATATATATTGTCTACATATAGCCCTTAGGCAATGCTCGACCATAAGATTCCAAGCGTTGGGGATACTTGCAGTTTCGATGTATCGCTCTTGCTGCAAAAGGCTAGTTTGCCCTCACCCCTAATTAAATGATGCAATAAGACATGCAATGTCTACCAACGAGTGCATTTATCTGAAAAACATAAACGGACTTGTGCATGTATTAAAATACCAAAATGTGTAAAAACCACATCTATGGCCTGTCTACATAAGGCCTTCAAAGAACTCTTAGAGGCTAGAAAAGGTCCCAATTATACATGAATTTCGATGCATGTACAACTGTTTTGCTAGCCTCTCCTACAGAAGGTCTTCTATACGAGAGGCTAGCAAAATTGGAGTTGTACATGCATCTGAATTCCTCTAGAGGCTAGTACAGTCAGCAGGAGGTAGTACAGCAGAGAACAGAGCGTGGTCGCAAACTACCTGAAAGCCATCAGCGGTTGAAGCGAAGTTGTAAATTTTGCCTGGCTCTCCATGGAAGAAAAAGAGGGAGCCGTCAAAAGCACGAACAAGGGGATCACCAACTATTGGCGCTGGCACTGGACATTCAACCACACCCCAACTTCAGTCTTAATTTCGAAGTACACGCCTGTATACCCAAGATCGTGCTCCGGTGCAACTTCGTGAGATACTTTATTAGTATTTAATTTTGTCTTATAACCTTGTGCATATGCATGTGTTTAAGGTTGTACAACATTTATTTCAATATGACTTTTTGTGTAAAATACATATAAATTGGGTTACAATATACAATAAAATACACATTAGTGCAATCACAAATTTCGACCCGGTGGCCCTCTGGATTGATATAATAAAGCCCCCCCCCCGGGGGGGGAGGGGGGGGGCTCCCAAACTATGAAGAGATGGCTCAAAGCCTTAGATCCTTAAAAGGATCCTTAAGCCCTCAAGAAGGCTTGATGACCTTAAGGCCTTAAGGGACGTCAAAAAACATTTTAAAATGATTATTGAGGATCCTCAAGATCCGGATGCTCAAGAAACGAGGACAACAGCAAATTTGTTTAAACAAGCTTTTGGTTAGAAGCTATAGAAGGGAACTAACTTTAGATTTAAAGCTTTAAATTTAAAGCTCAACCTCATACCTGTAAATTTACAGGTATGAAGTTTAAACTGTATTAGATACCTTTAACAGCATCCTAGTGTGCAAAAGCTTGTGTTTTTACCTTAATTAAACCTTAATTAAGATTGCAAGCTGTGTAAACGTGTCAGCGCTTGTAAACAAGCATAGCTAAAATGCATTTAAATGCTCATCACTGCTAGGCCAGCTCACGGGGCCGGAAAACTGTTTATGATCTTTCAGTAATGGAAGACGATAAAGGTACCATATGGATTCCCATGAGCCAGCTGCAGATTAAGGACACCCAGCAGCGGGAACAGGGAAAGAAGTCTTCGGTACCATCTTCTTTGACCTGCAGTTCCAAAAATGTATTTTTTTGTTTGAAGCTATTGGTCATGAGTTGATCAGTGGACTCGAGTCAGAGCTCATGAGTATCATCGGCAAGAGTACTCTTCAGCCAAAATGGACTCTCATCTGAACGACCATATCTGGATTCGCGCATCAGAAACGCTCTTGCATGCACAGATGGGGTCTAATTTTCAAACATCCAGTGGTGGATTCGTTTAATTTGCAGGAAAGAGCCTTTCTGTTAACAAAGGGGGAGTTGGATTCACACTTTTGCAAGATGTTGCAAACACGGCCGACGCCTCGCAGTTCTTGTTGTAGCGTACTGGTTTTAACAATTCAAAACAAGATAAAGTTTACGAAACGTTTCCATATCAGGCGGCTACTGTACAATGATACATGTTTTAAGTGTCGGGCATACTGGGATGACCCCGGCACGTGCCGGGTGCACCCGACGTCCAAGGTTCCATCTTACTTTCATCATTTGATGAAGGGTTTGCAGGAACACTTACTGACTGTGTTGGAAAATTAAAGAAATTCCTCTATCATCCAGGTTTTTGAAGTTTTGAAAAGTATCATGTTGTCCGCTTTTAGTGTCGAACGTTTCCGGTCTCGTCAAACACACAGAGGTTGATCACAGGGAGTACATTTATTGCAACTGTCGCCATTGCTGTGGATTAAGTAAACCGATATAACAGCATATTGTTTTTCGGTAATATAATGTTTTATGTTTGGGCATACCGGATTTTGTGGGACGCGCTAGCGCCGACTGACGAACCTTGCGGCAGGGAACGCCTTACAGTATTTGATACAGCTTGGCCTCCTCAACTTATAACAAAAGGAATCTTGTAGAATTTTTATCTTTTGACGCATTCTCTAGTTGATACTGGTACAGAAAACGATACAGAGAAACAAGCCTGGGTACCGAAAGGTACGTTTTCACCGGTACTTCGCGAATTGCGAACATCACAAGAATTGTGAATCTCGAATCATTACAATCGCTGCCCCTCCAGTGGAGGGGCTCAAGTGGAGGGGTTCCACACCAATGATGAGGACAGTTGCAATTGAGACTTTCGGTCGGCCTGTTCCTGGGAGGACAAAGGTTCTTTTCGGGACGTCCGCAGTTACGCACACAGTGAATATGACAGGCAAAAAAGACGAATGAAGGACATGATCGAATAATGAAGTGCTTAACTTTCCAAGATTCAATTTCCCCGTTAATGTCTGATTGAGTGGTCCGTAAGGAGGGAGGGGCTCAAGACTGAAGACTCGGCTGGTCGTCTGGCGCATATTACGAGTTGAGCGCGTTCAAAAGTGGACATCCACAACAATTCGGATGTAAAACATTCACGCAACCCACCAGAGGGTCACCACCGCATTCCTCGTCGTTTGCAGGGAACCGTACTGCGTCCACTGTAGGAAGGAAGGAAGGAAGGAATTACATCAACCCAGCCCAAAGGGCTGATGAGATGGAAAACCGAACACCGACGCAGCAAGACACCGAGAGAAACCAAACACAAACCCTAAGAATCAAGGCCAAACACAAACCCAAAGTACCGAGTGGGGAGCCAAGAGCACAAAGGAAGGGCATGAAAGCCCCAGGACACAGAGGAAGGGGCAGGAAAGCCCCAGGACACAGCCCAAGAGTGGGCAAGGGCCAGCAAAGGGCAAGACACAAACCTAAGACCGAAACTGAAAACAATCATAAATGAAGTTAACCACAGACTGAAGGTCATCTTGCCAGACGAACTGACGTAACGACCGAAAGGGGGAACGAAAAAGATGGGGGTAACGGTCCCGGATCGGCTGAAGGGCCGAACAGGAAAAGACAAGGTGGTGTTCATCACCCACCAAACCAGCCTGACACTGATCACAGAACCGGTGGGAACGGGGGATGCCCCGACGACGACCAGCATCAATAGGAAGGTTGTGAACCCCCATGCGGAATCGATGGAAAACCCTCAACTTGGAAACACTCATACGTAACCACAAAAGCCTAGAGAGAGTGGCGCGGGACGGACTATTAAACCACCTAGAGTATGTGCAAAGCTGAGCCCGCTCAGACGGGCAGAGACGAGGAGAGACATGCAAGCCCTCCCAGGGTTGGCGGCCATGCCGACGCAAGAGGTCCCGAAGGGACGGCATATCAATCGGATGAGGGGCTTGACAATCTATCTGATGTCTCTGATGTCACTGTAGTCAGGCTTTTTCTGAACTAAAGGGAGCCGGAAGCCTCTAGGTGGGGGCCAGATCTGTATGTGCGCCTACGCTGAAGGCCCAAACACACTTCAAGGCTGTGTGTGTGTGTGTGTGTGTGTGTGTGTGTGTGTGTGTGTGTGTGTGTGTGTGTGTGTGTGTGTGTGTGTGTGTGTACACACATGCGTGTGTGTGCGTGCGTGCGTGCGTGCGTGTGTGTGTGTGTGTGTGTGTGTGTGTGTGTGTGTGTGTGAAAATGTGTGTGTGTGTGAGTGTGTGTGTATGTGTGAGTGTGTGTGAGAGTGTGTGTGTGTGTGAGTGTGTGTGTGAGTGTGTGTGTGTGTGTGTGTGTGAGTGTGTGTGTGTGTGTGTGTGTGTGTGTGTGTGTGTGTGTGTGTGTGTGTGTGTGTGTGTGTGTGTGTGGTGTGTGTGTGTGTGTGTGTGTGTGTGCACCATTGGAAGAATTACATGTTTGGAAGCCTGGTCCTTGACCTCGTCGAGTGTCGAAGGAAGGACAGTGATGTCTGTAATTATATCCGCTACGGGTTGAGATCGATGGGGTAGGGGTAGGCTGTAATTGAACAAACGGTGGTATATGCTTATGGTGTATTTAGAATAAAGAGCGGAGCCTACGATGTTATGGGCGTATGGCAAAAAACTGAATGTGGCAAATAAGTGGGCTTAAGGGGGAAAGAGGTTAGATAGGATACCATGATGAATAAACAGTTGCAGGATGAGACGCACACACACACACACACACACACACACACACACACACACACACACACACACACACACACACACACACACACACACACACACACACACACACACACACACACACACATACACACACACACACAAACACACACACACACACACACACACACACACACACACACACACACACACACACACACACACACACAACCAACCCCGCGCAATTGAAAGGGAAAGGAGGAAAGGAAATGTCGAGGGTGAAAGGTGGAGCCGAGGGGTACGAGGGAAGCTTCCTTTCACCCTTAAGGGGCCAAGGATGAAAGGAAGGAACGGGGGACTTTGTAGAAATGGAAGTACATGGGAGCTGAAATGCAGCCTGTCAGAGCTAGCAGCAGTAGCCTCATGACATTTTAATAGGACTTGTCAGGGTAGGGTTCAATGGCTGAGCAGCCCACCCCTGGGCTGACCCATCCCATCCCTTCGAAGGGATTCCGGAAGGGATGGGATCCCGTAACAGGGATTCCCGTATTAGGGATTCCCGTCCCGTGCTTTTGAGGAATTACCTTATAAGTTGTTACTTTTGTTGCCGATTGCGCTGTCTCAGGCGCCACTGAGTCGCGTTTAGGCTACATGTCCTGGAAGTTGTAACCAGCAGAAGAGTGAAGGAATCACGTGAGTCCTTCACGCAAAAGCGTAAGGTGAAATGTTGAGCAAGAACCAGATAGCGACTGATTACACTGCGTAACGACGGCGGCTGAATCAACCCTAGGCCTGACTTAGGACAACCAATTATAGACTCTATTTTTATAGATATACGCGTCCATCGAGATATCTTAATTTGTGCGTGAACCCGTAAGGACTCTAAGACCTTTCTCTCTAGAGATTTCCTTATTGCATACGCATATGAGGTACAAGGTAAGGATTGTGTTTTACACCAGGTCGCTATGCAGATGCTGTGTTTTTAGGTTTTGAAACATGTTAAAACGCATGTACAGCATTTGCATAGCGTCCTAGTGTACGACAGTGAGGACGTTACCACATTCAAATGTCCGACTAACGTGCCTATGAGTGCATGCAGTATAATTATTCTTATAAGGGTACACGTGAGCGCACTATGCCACAAACCCCAGGCCTAGCCATAGGTCTGCAAGCGGATTATTTTACATATAAACGTGAGTTGTACGTATAGTAACGGACAACTCCCCGGTCCAGGCCAGTGGGTGTTAACACCTAAATGTTTTACTGCATACCGTTATACGTGTTCCTGTACAGTTGTAATTTATAACCGTCAGTAAAGTAAAGTAACTGTAATTACTGTAGAGTTAACAGTGATTACACTTACAGTAATTAAAGTCAACGCAAAGAAAGTAACAACTTAAGTCGGCTAATAAGTGGTTACTTCTAAAAGCACGATACAGCTATTAGTATACGTATATATACATAGTATAAAACGCGAGCGGTCTTAGCTAAAATTCCCAGATTGAAAACAATTTCCTTAACCCAAAACAATCTCCATAATCAAAAGTTGGAAATTTAAGACAAGGTAGCAGCGTCTGAGGTTTTAGAAACGCTGGCAGCGCCAGCCTTGTGCATGAGGATGAGGTCGTGCAGGAAGGCAGAGGAGAAGGTGGAGGTTGGCTCGGCGAACAGATTGGACAGCTCGTA
>KV908539.1:60000-72500 GCA_002005505.1 Botryococcus braunii
TGCACGAATTTCAACCCCCCGGGGGGGGGGGGTCTCCCAAACTATGAAGAGATGACTAAAAGACTTAGATCCTTAAAAGGATCCTTAACTCCTCAAGAAGGCTTGATGACCTTGAGGCCTTAAGAGACGTCAAGAAACCTTTCAAAAGGATTATTGAGGATGCATAAGAAACGCTTCGTTCAAATAAGCTTTGGGCCAGAAGCTACAGAAGGCAACGATTATTAGGTTTAAAGCTTTAAATTTAAAACTCAAATCTTATACCTGTAAACTGTATATGATACCTTTAACAGCATCCTAGTGTGCACAAGATTCAAACTTTAATTAAGGTTGCAAGCTGTGTCAGGGTATCAGCGCTTATAAACAAGCATAGCTAAAATATATTTAAATGCTCATCACTTCCAGGCCAGCTCACGGGAGCCGGAAAACTGTTTATGATCTTTCAGTAATGGAAGACGATAAAGGCACCAGCCAGCTGCAGATTAAGGACACCCAGCAGCACGAACAGGGACGGCAGCGCCCAGGAAGAAGTCTTCGGCACCATCTTCTTTGACCTGCAGTTCCAAAAATGTAATTTTTTTCTTTGAAGCTATTGGTCATGAGTTGATCAGTGGACTCGAGTCATGAGCTCATGAGTATCATCGGCAAGAGTACTGTTCAGTCAAAATGGACTCTCGTCTGAACGACCAGATCTGGATTCGCGCATCAGAAACGCTCTTGCATGCACAGATGGGGTCGAACTTCCAAACATTCAGTAGAGGAGTCGTTAAAGTTCCAGGAAAATGCCTTTTTGTTAACAAAGTAGGGTTGGATTCACACTTTTGCAAGCTGTTACAAACACGGCCGACGCCTCACAGTTCTTGATGTAGCGTAATGGTTTTTAAAACTCAAAAAAGTTAGTGCAGACGAAGCGTTTCAATTTCAGGTGGGCTACTGTACAATGACACATATTTTTAGTGTCGGGCATACTGGGATGACCCGGGCACCCGACGTCCAAGGTTACTGACTGTCTTGAAAAATTCAAAGAAATGCTTCTAGATTCCAGGTTTTTGAAGTTTTGAAAAGTATCATGTTGTCCGCTTTTAGTGTCGAACGTTTCCGGTCTCTTCAACCACACAGAGGCCGATTACAGGGAGTAAATTTATAGCAAATGTCGCCATTAATGTGGAATTTGCAAAAAGACATAACAGCATAATGTTTTATCAACTGGGGAATATAATGTTTTATGTTTCGGCATACCGGATATTGTGGAGCGCGCAACGACGACTGAATAACCTTGCGGCAGAGAACTCCTTACAGTTCTTGATACCGCTTGCCCTCCTCCTTAACTAAAAAAAAATGGAATCTTGTAGAATTGTTTTGTCTTTTGAGGAAAGGTGTCCACATTCTGTACTTGATACTGGTAGGGAAAAAGGTCCCGAGAAAATGTCTGGGTACCCAAAAGTACGGTTTCGCCGGTAATTCGCAAATTGTGAACATCACAAGAGTCGTGAATCTCGAATCATTACAATCGCTGCCCCTCCGGTGGCGAGGCTCAAGTGGAGGGGCTCTACACCAAAGATGAGGACAGTTGCAATTGAGACTTTCGGTCGGCCTGTTCCTGGGAGGACAAAGGTTCTTTTCCGGCCGTCCGCAGTTACGAGATAATGAATATGACAGGTTAAGGACGAATGAAGGACATGACAACTGATCGATTAATGAAGTGCTCAACTTTCCAAGATTCAATTTCCCCGTTAATGTCTGATTGAGTGGTCCATAAGGAGGGAGGGGCTGAAGACTGAAGACTCGGCTGGTCTTCCGGCGCATAGTAAGAGTTGAGTCACTCGTACTATGCTTGTACGTTTTGAACTTGAGTGCGTTTTCAACTTGAGTGCGTTCAAAAGCGGACATCCACAACACTTCGGATGTAAAACATTCGCGCAACTCATCAGTGGGTCACCACCGCATTCCTCGACGATTGCAAGAAACCGTACTGCGTCCACTGTAATCAGGCCTTTTCTGAGCCGGACGCCTCTAGGTGGGGGGCAGATCTGTATGTGCGCCTACGCTGAAGGCCCAAACACACTTCAAGGCTGTGTGTGTGTGTGTGTGTGTGTGTGTGTGTGTGTGTGTGTGTGTGTGTGTGTGTGTGTGTGTGTGTGTGTGTGTGTGTGTGTGTGTGTGCTATTGGAAGAAATACATATTTGGAAGCCTGGTCCTTGATCTCGTCGAGTGTGGAAGGAAGGACAGTGATGTATGCAATTGAATCCTCTATGGGTAATTGAATCCGCTACGCGTTGAGATCGACGGACTAGGGGTAGGCTGTACTTGAACGAACGGTGGTATATGCTTATGATATATTTAGAATAAGGAGCGTAGCCCATGATATTATGGGGGTATGGCAAAAAAACTGAATGTGGCAAACAAGTGGCATTATGGGGAAATAGGTTAAAGAGGATACCATGTTGGATAAACAGTTGCAGGATGATCATGAGAGGCGCAATGCAGGAACTATGTTGCTACTACAGTACTCCAACACCTACTGACTTCACAGAGTCGAAGCATATGCATCACAGAAAGAAGAAAAAAGACTAATAAGCATGGCACTGGACTCCCTGGCATGAAAATGTTACGGCGCTCCCTTGCTTATGTATGTATACATACATACGCAAAAACTCGAAACAAACATCCTTTCCTACAATAGATGGTTTTCCTACCAGACATGACCCACATGGTTTATATCTGGGGCTTGCCAAACGCTCACACTTCATGAATGTGATCACCGACATTACCGAAGTTCCCAAGAACGTTTTAGAAACCTCTTGCGGAGGTTGCAGTGGGCCATATGTAGCAGAAAAGTGGACCGGACTTTGCCACGAAAGTCCTTGGAGTTGCCGAGTCCAGATGAAAAACAGTAAAGAATGTCCTTAACCGCGAACCACAGGTCCAAGTTTGCCAAGACTGATGCCTCGCAAGGCTTTACCCGGACTCATATCATGCATGTCCTTGAAGAGGGCCCCAATCCTCCGAAAAGCTAGCACTCGAAAGGAGTTAGCGCTGACAGTTGCTAGCAGTTGCCATGTGGGCTTTGAAGCTCACCCACGTGGGTGAGCGTGAATGGGGATCCCGGAGCCACTGCGAAAACGTAGCCAGTTACAGCCACTTCGCAGAACACTGGTCAGTAGCTCCAAGTCATATACCCGGCAGTCTTGGATTTCCCCCTTACATCAGTCATGCCTCCATGGGAGAAGTGGTACTAGTAATCCTATGACCCCTTTGTCACAGCAATCGCCCCAGCCTTGCAAGGACCATACGTGTGCGCAGGGTCACAAGAGGTCTGCAAGCCACACTTTGAGAGATAGCCAATTCGTGCCCCCGGGGGCCCAGAAATAGAGTCTCCATATGCCTGTCGCCGGTGTTGAGGTCTACGGTGGTGAATGATTGCCTTGGTTGATTACCTTTGCCACATGCCAACTGCACTGTCAGTGGTGAGTGGCAGAATTAGCGCATCTGCATGCATCAGCACTGCCAGGCGGGAGGAGGAGTCGGGAGCAGGAATCTCTCCATGCGGAAGAAGATACATCACTGTCCGAGAATTCGATGCGGCACTCTTCAGAACAACCCCAGTTCTGTCCGAGGCACAAAGTCCAGGCATTGTACCAAACCTCCTGTCAAAACCTCTGTGACAGTGCGCATACCGAGACCAAAGCACCTTGCTGCATCGGATCCTGCCCTTGTCATGCTTCATTCCCTCGCACAGCCAGGAGCTTCTGATCTGTTGTTAGCTGTACCTCTTTCCCACCAGCAGCAGACCTTGGTCCCAGAGCCCTTTTGCTGCCGTCTCCATTACCAGCTCTTAAATCCCATCTACCAACAATGATGCCGGCACCCCACCTTCCAAAAAACATTCCAGCATGTTTGAAAAACTGGACATCTGTCGGGCCCTACATTAGTATCAGTACTGATACAAAGACAGGGCCAACGATACTTTTCTGGGGATTAACTACCATTTCAATCGCTAGGATACTCTCCAAAGCATATCCAGGCATGACTCGCACTGTGGAAACTGCTAATGGACTGCACATATAGTGATAATGTGCTCTTCCAACAAGCCTGCAGGGGGTTCAGCTGAACCCCAATTCCGAACCGCTCCACTGAAATTCAGTAAACAGGGTCGATTAACATACCAAGCGATGGCCCCAACCTTCGAACAGGACTCTTGATAGCAGTCCCAATGTGCTATTGCCAACTTTCAACAAATACTCGGTGCCTTGTGCTGCTCCCAATATTAATATATAAAAAATATATATATAAAAATATATTGCCAGAATGGAAATGCAACTTATATTACAATATGATAAGGATATCACAAACATTTTCAGCAAGAAAATGCGCTAAACTAAACTTGCAAAGGCAGAGTTATTAATAACGCCACTGTCTGTCTTGGAGACTGAGCATATAACATTGCATCCAGCTATTGGACTTCCAGTGCAGCACTGTAGATTTCCAGTCATCATACATAGTCCCGCCATCTGTGACCACAGGCAGTGCAGTTAAAAAACAGTGTCATCCCTTCTTCTGTGGAGGCTGAGAAGAACACAGCTTCGTGATGCCCACATTCCGGGCATGTCACGTCCTTCGTTCGAGGCAGCGTTGGATCTGCCCGCACATCTTGCAGGATGACAGTCCTCTCTCGCTGGCTGTGCTGTATTTCATTCCTGCGAGACCAACAACATCGTACTGTTGAGAGATTAGTCCGACGTTAACAGTTCAAATTTTAGGCAAAGAAAGGCTTAAGGCTGCCAAGTGCTTCCATGCAAAAAGAAAATGGACGTACCTGTAAACACACCAGTTCGAAGGATCTGCGTCTTCCTGGTAGCCGCAGTTGCGACATACAAAGACGAGGACGCGTCGATCCTTGTCCTCTTTGGGATAGAGCAGATCATTGCTTTCAGGGCAAAACCGAAGTTTTGGCCCCGTCGACATAATAGCCAAGGCTTTATTCGCTGCTCCTGCTGCTGCCACGGAGATGCACAACCCAAAGCGATGGTACTAACTAAAGTCGATGTCAAGAAAAATTAAGCCCTTGAAAAAGTCTCTACCATTTGATCGATCCGGAATTCCCTGCATACAGCGGCATCGCCGGCCTGCTCAGTAAAGTTTCGGGCCCTGTATGCACGCTCCCTGACCGTTTGCTTCACTGTATGCCAGAACACCCGTTTATGGCTCTCTTAAAGTCGTCCAAAGGCACTCATTTGAGGGTAAAATTGGTTAACTTGACATTGCAACCACGCGACTGAAACCCAGTTTGCACATGTGTACTGCTGCGACCTGTACGGCGCTGTACTGATGCGCAGAGGGAAGCTCGGGAGCAATTGTGCTATGTACGCAGATGCCCCGATCGTCTTCAAAAGGAGCATCTTTCCTTGACTCTCAATATTTCAAATCGGGAGCCTCAAATACCAGGACACACACACACACACACACACACACACACACACACACCACACACACACACACACACACACACACACACACACACACACACACACACCACACACACACACACACACACACACACACACACACACACGCACGCACGCACGCACGCATGCAGGCAGGCACGGAGAGAGAGAGAGAGAGAGAGAGAGAGAGAGAGAGAGAGAGAGAGAGAGAGAGAGAGAGAGAGAGAGAGAGAGAGAGAGAGAGAGAGAGAGAGGGAGGGAGGGACTGTGTGTGTGTGTGAGAGTGTGTGTGTGTGTGTGTGTGTGTGTGTGTGTGTGTGTGTGTGTGTGTGTGTGTGTGTGTGTGTGTGTGTGTGTGTGTGTCCCCATGACTGATAAGGGGGGGGGGGAGAGAGAGAGAGAGAGAGAGAGAGAGAGAGAGAGAGAGAGAGAGAGAGAGAGAGAGAGAGAGAGAGAGAGAGAGAGAGAGAGAGAGAGAGAGAGACACACACACACACACACAGAGAGAGAGAGAGAGAGAGAGAGAGAGAGAGAGAGAGAGGGGGGGGGGAGGGAGAGAGAGGGAGCGCGGGACCAATGAAGGTGCGTTGAGCCGTCCGGCACCCAGGGAGACCTCAGTCAAGCTAATGGAAACAACCGCTCCTATCTATCAAGTTTGAATCTATGTCTTTAGCCCAGCTTGATAGCCCTACGAGCTTGTTCACCCGTTGTTTCCCATGAAGTATTATAGATGGTTCATCCGTGATCTGGAGTCACGTGCTTGTCCTCATTAGTCACCTCGTCTGCAGGGTTTACTAGCCCTCCCGTGGCAATGGTATTTGCCCTTCCCGGGACGGGACGTTCTTCGAAGGGACGGGATCCCATCCCTTCCGGAAGGGATGGGATGGGTTAGTGTTGTGTTAATTAATTTTATGCCTTTCCCTCAGAGGAGTAATAATGGCAAGTCTCCGTATGAAGACAATACCAATTAGGAAAGAGAGGCAGAACCCTGAGTTCTGCCAGGCAATACATGCATTTGAACGAAGACTATCATAACGCAAGTTACAGACACGTTTGTAGAAAGGAGGCATATGGGGCAAGCACGGATAGGGAAGGCACTTGGTTGGAACTATAGTGGCACTCCGGGTGTCTATCAATCAGTTGCTAACCAGTCCTTGACTTGTATATGTCCGTGCCTACTTAACAACGCACAAGTAGGAGGACATCGTCTAACACCCTCCGTGCCGCCACCATGCAGGTGACTTAATCCTTATTGTATTCCTGGATTTAGCACTCAGATGAACATTGTTAGAACATGTTAGACATATAGAGTTGAGTTTAGCTCATCGGACAAAGTAATGAACACGACCTGGGTGAGAGCAGGTTAGGCGTGTTTGAACTGCGTCACCTTGTTAGGAGAGATGAGAGATATTGTAACACTTGGTTGGAACTATAGTGGCACTCCGGGTGTCTATCAATCAGTTGCTAACCAGTCCTTGACTTGTATATGTCCGTGCCTACTTAACAACGCACAAGTAGGAGGACATCGTCTAACACCCTCCGTGCCGCCACCATGCAGGATACGCCAAGCCCAGAATATTTCAGGTTATGGGCCCACGGGCTCGGATGCTGAGAGTGGGTGGCGCCTAAATCGGAGCTCACTAGACTGTGAATGGCGAAGAAGCGGACAAAGCAAACAGCCAGGAAGACCACCAACCTCAACGTTCCAGCGCGCTTGAGATCAGGACCTCCGTCATACAACGAACTAATCAGAGAAGGAGGACAACGTGGAGACCGCAATCCTGACGAGAGAGCCTTTATCGTCAAAGACTACATCTTTCACCTTCACGTTGGCTGTCCGTTAGCTCAACCCACCTGGTTCAGAAGTAAGATCTTGCTGCTACCTTGCGAGTACTGGAGTTATAAGACAACTGGGGAATTATGACTTCCAAGAAGAAAGGATCATCAGCTAGTGGAGCATCAACGTCAAGCAGTGAACCAGCCTCATCCACACCCATCAGAGAACCGTGTACTCCCAGCACCTCAAGAGGCAGCGGAGATGAGCTGCCCAAGATTATCCCAACAAATGTCAAGGTACACATAAAACTGAAGGAACGGGGGACAAATATTATTGTTTGGAAGAATGCATTTTTGGCAGCAAATGAGTCAAAAGGGTCTTTGCCTGCCATCCTGGAGGCTATGCCTGGTACAGCACATGACGCAGCCGCAATGTTACTGATTTATGAGTCAGTCCCAGAGGAATGGCTGGGACCTCTGTCTAATCTGCCCTCTGCTTATGATGCATATGAGTTCATCTGCAGAAAGTTTATTGGTGGATATAATATCGAGGCCAATGCAGATTGGCTCCAAGAAATGAGCCAGGGAATGAAACATGACGAGACGATTTCGCAATATGTCAACAGAATGATCAACCTGAAGGCATGCCTTGACAGGAACAACCATGCTCTACTGGATGCACACGTTGCAACCCAGATTGTGCAGGGCTTGCCTGATGCAGCTAAAGAGCCAGGAATGATCACAACTGCTGCAGCACAACCCCTGGAGAAGCTGGCTGGACTTCTGCGCAACACAGCAGCTGCAGTGGGTTTTGATGAATATGCTCCTCGCCAACCAAGGGTTTTGGCTCTTGGACAAGGCTCCAGTGGAGCCAATACCCCACCAGCTGCCAGTGCAGTCCATCAGCAGGCCCAACCAACTGTCTCTGAGGCCAAGTCCGAGACTAAGGGCATCTGCAACTACTGCAATAAGAAGGGGCATTACTGGAGGGACTGTCGAAAGAGGAAGCGGGACGAGGAGACCCAACGGAACGTAGTGGCAGCGGTCCAACAATTGCAGGGAATGTGGCCACAGGGACCTCCACATATGGGTGGCCCACACCCTCCTGCAGCCCAGCTGGCGCACCCTGGACTGGATGCCTTTCCGGCATGGTTCCAACCCCCAGCTCCCCCACCTCCACCACCTGGAGGTATGCCATACATAATTTCCCTCAACATCCTGAAGACTCCTGTCAGAAATTCGTCTCTGCAATCCTGGCTGGTGGACAGTGGAGCATCTGTACATCTGGTGAATGATGTGACCCTACTACATAATCCAACTGTGCATGCCAAACCCATCCCATTACATCTGGCCACTTCAGATGCCACTGGAGGAATTGTAGCATCAGGCTCTGTCTGCATCCTCAGTCGAGTGGGAGTTCCCCTGTGGATACATCATGTTCAGTGTGTTCCTTCTGCAACCTCAAACATACTGTCAGTATCTGCAGCATTGCGGGATGGGGCAGTCTTTCGCACAGATGATGTTGGAGCGTTCACTGAAGTCTGTGGTCCAAACAGCTGGAGGTCTCGGATCAGTGCAGAGAAAGGGCTATTTTATATTCATCAAGTTGTAGCTCTGAGTCCCAGTGTTAACCACAGAAGAATTTCAGCTGCTGTGAAGTCCAAAACCCCCACCCAAAACTCACACAACTGTGCCAGACGATACCTCTGGCATAGCAGAATGGGACATCCAGGTGAAACATGGATGCAGCGCCTAACCAATGAGGACCTGGTCTCGGGACTTGATACATCCCTATGTCCCTGCTCCAATTGTCCAGTCTACTGTGAAGCATGTATTGAGGGAAAGACGTCTCGGCCTCCATTTGGAATAAGCAGTAGACCAGCTGTTGAACCACTTGACAGAGTACATATTGACACTGTGGGCCCCATTTTTCCTGCTGCAGTAACTGGTGAACGTTACTGGGTGACTGCTTTGGATGAGTCATCTCAGTTAAAGGCGGTCCTGCCTGTGAAGTCCAAAGATGCCATCAGTGCTGCTGTGAGGGACCTCATTCTATACTGGCAGACCCAGAAGAAAACCAAAGTGAAGTGTGTCCGGTGTGACCGTGGAACTGAATTTCTGAATGCCACGTTCAAAGAATTTTGTGCATCCCAGGGGACTAAATTGGAGACCTCAGCTCCTTACACCCCGCAACAGAATGGAGCGGCTGAAAGAGCCAATCGCACCCTCAAGGAACGTACCAGGACTCTTCTGGCTTTTGCAGCTGCCAGTCCAACGTTGTGGAAGGAGGCCCTGGAAACTGCATGCACCCTACTGAACATGGGTCCCAGTACCGGGAGGGACCGCACGCCATCAGAATTATTTTTTGGCTACAAACCAAATGTAACCCCACTGCGTACCTGGGGTTGCTTGGCCTTTGTGCACATTCCTGATGTCCAGCGCTCTGTGTTTTCCCCTAAAACTGTGCCAGGGATGCTTACTGGTTACTCAGCCTCCTCCAAAGCCTATCGGATCTATGTGGGAGGGGGTATCTGGAAGGAGAGCAGAGATGTGGTTTTCGTGGAGCACCTCAGGGGAGCCTCTCGGGTTGGCATGAGCGTTTCCTCAACACAGTCTACAGAGTTTCTGTGTCCTGAGCCCTCTGCAAGTGACACTCCCCCAGTCTTTCCCGGCACCTCCCCTGGCACAACCAACATCAGCCTTGAGACAGATCTTGATGACCCACACAGTGAGCCTGAGTACCTGCCAGCCTCCAGCAACCTCCCCACACAGCCTGTCACAGGACCCCCCAGTGAGGCTGAGCCCGAGCCTGAATCCAGAAGACTGTGTGACCCAGTGGAGATGGATCAAACCCTGGAGGCAGTACAGGACTTAGCCAGAGGAGTGAGACAGGACTCCCACCTTCGACCGCAGATGGAGCGAGCCCAGGAGGTCCTCAGACCAACTAGGTCTGATTGCCGCAACCACCAATTGGATGGCCTGACCCGGGCTCAACGACACGAACAACGCACTGCCGCCAAAGACCTCCTGCTGCCACAGGAGAAGGGAGAGAGCAGAGAGCGAGAGGGGTTGACTGAATGTGACTCTCTGTCACAGGGACCAGGGGAAGTGCAGCTAGAGGGTGATTCACATGAGGGGCATGAATTGCATGTGAGTGCAGTGAGGGGGGCAGCTACATGCAAAGCTGCAAATGGTCCCGGGGAGCTGAGCAGTATGGGTGGGTCTTGTTCAGTGACTGAGAGAAATGTAAGAGATGTGACCATGCAGAGTTCTTCTGGCAACCCGTCCAGTCAGAGCACTCCTGGACGGGACTGTGGTGGCAGCCACCGGTCAGAGGAAGCATCATATGCTTTCTCTGCACCAGCCAAACATGATTGTGAGCGGGAGACAGGATCTGCATCCTTGACTCCATGTAAGGGACGAGAGGAGGAGGTGAATCAGGAGCACAGACATTGTGGAGACAGACCAAATTACAAGTGCTCACTGAGAGGTACCTGTGCCTGGGAGAGTGATGTCAGAGATGTGAGGTCACTCCCAACAGTGACATGCAGTCGGTCTGAGAGGCATGTGGATCACATAAATCAGGGGAAGTATGCAGACACTCTGCCATATCCCGATGTTGCTTGTGAGAGACCTGAAGAGTCTGAACTCTTGCAGGCATGTCAGAGTGTGTCTGAGGAGGTGAATCGGAAGTCTGGACAATGTGAAGGGATTCCAAATTACAAAGACTGTCCGAGAGGTACCTGTGCATGGGAGGATGATGTGAGGGATGAGCAGAGTAACTTGTGCAAAGCCAAGTGTGAGTCCAAGCGAGAGCGTGCTATGAGAGAGCATTCTACTTCTACTGGAGAGCCTGTGATGTGTAACTCAGCGAGTGTCAGTGGAAGAGTAGTGGGTTCTGGACAAAGTGAGAGAAAATCAGGCAATTCAGAGGAAAAGCACACAGGTGTCAGATTTGGGAAAATTCACGTTCCCTCTAATTTGAGAGAAGCACAGATGTCTCCCCAGTGGGAATACTGGAAGGCAGCTATGCAGGAAGAGCAAAATTCTCTAGATACTCATGAGGTCATGGAGTATGTTCCGAGACCTCGTGGACATAAGGTTATTCCAGTTCACTGGATATTTTCAGTGAAAATGGATGCACATGGCAATGTTGTGAGATTCAAGGCCAGATTAGTGGCACAGGGATGCAGACAAATCCCTGGAGTGGATGTGATGGAGGTCTTTGCTCCTACTAGTAGCTATGGAGCTAGAAGAGCTCTGCTTGCTGTTGCTGCAAGAGAGGGCTGTGAAATTCATCAGGTGGACGTTAAGACCGCCTTTCTGAATGGTGAGCTCGAGGAGGAAGTATATGTAACGCAACCTCCTGGCTTTGAGAATGGTGATAAGAATATTGTGTGCCGATTGAGAAAGGCGTTGTATGGCCTGAAGCAGGCTCCACGTGCCTGGCACAAAACCCTGAATGACAAACTTGAAGTCATGGGGTATGAGGTGTGCAAGAGTGATGCGGGAGTGTATGTGAGATGCTCTACTGATGGAGGAAAGTCCTATGTGCTGATCTATGTTGATGATCTTCTGATAGTTTCCAAGGGCATGTCAGAAATCGAGAGAGTGAAGGGACTTCTCAAGAAAGAATTCACCATCCATGATCTTGGGGAAGTGAAGGATTTCTTGGGATGTCAAGTGATGAGAGATAGAGATAAAGGGCTGATCACCCTGAGTTGCATCCCTAAAATCGATGCACTTGTAGAGAAATTTGGCTTGGATCTTGAGTCAGTGGGACCTGATACTCCCATGACAAAAGATTTCGTAATGTCCCAAAGGCCTGCACCGAGAGATGGGAGCGACAGCATTGGTGCTGGCAGTCCACTACCTCCAGGTCACCGTTACTGTGAGTTAGTAGGGTCTCTTCTGTATATAGCCAACACCACACGTCCCGATATAGCTCAGGCAGTAGGTGTATTGTCTCGTTATCGCATATCTCCCACCACAGCACATTGGAATGAAGCCATCCGTGTGTTGAAGTATCTGAAAGGAACCCGAGATTTGGTTCTAACTCTCGGAGGGGGGGAGATAGAGCTAGAAGGCTATGTGGATGCCGACTATGGAGGTGATCAGGATCATCGCTTCTCTACCACTGGCTTTGTCCTCACTGTGTTTGGAGGAGCAGTAGTGTGGGGAAGTAAAAAGCAATCTGCTGTTGCCACTTCAACAGTGGAGGCTGAATTCATGGCAGCAAGTGCTGTTGTGAAGGAAGCAAATTGGCTGAGAGGTTTCCTGGAG
>KV908539.1:77500-82500 GCA_002005505.1 Botryococcus braunii
TGACACTGCCCACTGGCTGTCCCACCGGGGACTGTCAAGCAATCGAGTACTTTAAAAGAAGGGAGGCAGAACCTCCCCGCCTCCCTCTGTTAAGAGGCATATTGGAATTGGTGTTGGCAGGAAGATCTCTGTTGGAGCGCTGGGTCATCCATTTTGAACCATCCGAGACCCGCGAGACAGATAGCAAGGGCCACAGCGCATCTTATCAGATGAAAGAAATATACAAACGCTTGGTGACCCCCCTCAACTTACGCTCTCTCAGCGCCCAATACAGACGCCAACACGCAGGGGTTGAGCTATGGCTACACCAGCTTCAGTAGGCAGACCACAGAGAAATTTAACGTGTTTCATGGATATGACAAAGTCGGCCTGGTACCATGGGCATGATGCATATTTAGGAGAGCCATGGTGTTGCAGCCTTAACATCGAACATGTATCAGTAACATGTAACAGCTGTGATGTAACAGTAACAGTACCAGTAACATGTAACAGTCGTGATGTTGCAGCCCTAAAATGCAAATGCAATGATAGGTGGATGATGCATTATGCATGATATTGCCTTGATGGAACAGATTTCCTGAACGCGTGTACAACGTTATTTGCATCGACAACAAGTTTGCTACAGGCCTGATAGTACCAGGCTCCTTCCAGGCATTATATAACCAGCATGCTCCTCACAGTGTATTAAGGCTGGAAAACAGCAGATAGTTCCTTACAGCGTACGGGGCCTTGCAAGCAATAGCTCCTCACAGTGTATTGGGGCTGCAAGCAGAAGTTTCTTGCAATGTAGTATAGGGGCCTGCAAGCAATAGTAACTTACAGTGTATGGGGGGTTGCAAGCAGGTAATAGTAATGCGCTCCTTGTACAGCTACCTCCGAATTCTTCCTGCACATCGCTTGTACCGAGCCTATCAGGTGCTCCATGACCCCCCGTCTGCTGTTGCTCCCCCCAGCTGCTTTATCCGTGCTTCGAAGTGCCGCCTCCCACTTGCAAGAGCTTCCCTCCAGTGCTTGCATGCTGGCAGGTTTGGGAGATGTCGCGTGTGCATAGGTTCGGGATTTAGGGCTTCTAGCAAACCTTCCCCCCTTAAGTGCTCGATCTGTTGTTCACCGTCCAATGGATGCGCCAACTGCTGGCTGTAAGGTGGCATCCGCACGTACGCCTGGAACGATTGCTTAAGGTGTTTGTGCTTAGAACAAACACCGGCCGCTCATACGAGCAGCAAAGTCAGCGTGCTCAGAATTGCACGATTGGAAGTGCAGATGACTTGTAATCCTAGCGCTCCTGGATTTACAGCTGCATGCAATCCGTCTGAAGTAGTCGTTCAGGTCTGACGGGGTGTTCTTGGGATTTGGGAGTGCGTAGCTTGGATGGGCATGTTGATTGAAGCTGTTGGTTGGTTTCGCAGCGCAACAGCGTGCACTCATTCAGCCTACAGTACCGTGTCTCCCGGGGCGATCCCGCCACCGCCATGGAGAAACTACCGAGCCACCGGATGAAGAATTTTGCTTTCAAAGAAATCGATGTTCAGCATGGGAAACTGCGGATGGCGGTGGATTACCGCACCTCCCTCCAAATGAATTTTCTGGAGCAGACGACCGCTCCCCTGGCTCGCCCGCAAATCATTGCTGACTACATCGGGGGTCATACGGGCTCCCGCCCAGGAGACTCAAGTGCAGGGACCGGAATGAAGTCCCACCTCTCGGCGTCCCTGCAACTGGGGGACAAAATGCATCTTCCAGACCCTTCCTGCAGCCCTCCTGTGACTAGCGGTATGTCCTTGCCGGCCCCTGGTTAGGGTCCCCTTGTGTACACACACACACACACACACACACACACACACACACACACACACACACACACACACACACACACACACACACACCCACACACACGCACACACACACGCACACACACACACATGCATGCGGGGCAGGTGTGGGTATCAGCGCTGAGCAAGTGACCGGCAAGCATGCACACGCGCGCGCCTGTGCTGTGCGTGCATACACATGCACGGGAATGTGTGTGTGTGTGTGTGTGTGTGTGTGTGTGTGTGTGTGTGTGTGTGTGTGTGTTGTGTGCGTGCGTGCGTGCATGCGTGCGTGTGTGTGTGTGTGTGCATGTGTGTGTGTGTGTGTGTGTGTGTGTGTGTGTGTGTGTGTGTGTGTGTGTGTGTGTGTGTGTGTGTGTGTGTGAGTGAGCAGTGAGTGGTGATGGTGTTCATGATTCGTGCCTTCAAGCACCAAGGAGCCTTACATGCTCAGGCACAGGTTTGACGCCCTGTGGTGCCTGCTTGGTTCTGAACATTGCAGTATGGAGGGAGATCGAGGGTGTGGGATTGAAACAACTGCTTTGTGTGCGCATGTTAATCTTTCCCCAGCTTTATATCGAAAATGCGCTCCCGCTCCAAGGGGTTGGAAAAGGGGGGATGCTGACACTCGGAAGTGGTGGCAGGGGTTGAAGCAGTGCGTTCCAAGACCGAATCCCTCCTCCATGTTCTGCAGACACCGTTGCAGAAGTCTTTTTTTGGTGATGGAGACATTGCAAGGAGCCTTTGTCAATCGCATTCCCAACTCCCGTGCGTCGCAAAGGCACATTTGGGCCCCGCGTGTCGGAGGGAGGTCCTCGAGGGACACTCTCTGATATCTGGACGGGTTGGGGATGTGGGGAATGGGGGTGGTGTGAGGTATGGGTGCGGGGTTTTGGGTGGGTAGAGCAGAGCTGGGGGATCCTTGGGGCGCCTGAGGAAGAGCAGGGATGGGGGATGCTGACTCTTTGAGTGGGGGCGCAGGGGCCGGGATCCTGCGGGCGCCGGTACTGCCCCGGCAGCGCCGATTCTTCCAACCCCAAGTCGCGGCGTCCACGCCTGGAGCTGTGGGAGGCGGCGCCCACCAGCCTCTTCTCCAGCAGCAAGGCTTCCAGCCCAAGTCAGCCACCTCCGGACCCGCTCCCGCGGAAGCGACCGGTTCCCTCGAGAAGGGGAAGGCTACCTTCGGTCTCCCGCTCCCCTCCAACGCGTTGTTCTGCAGCGACCCCCCGATGTTCCCAGCGTCCTGGGGCAAGAGCTCTCCTGGTGCGGCGTTTGCCCCGCAAACGCCAGGGACGTCGTACCGGGGGCTGTCCACGCCCCCGAAGTACCCCACAGGGGGGAGCGGGGGGGAGCGACCTCGCAGCGGTGGCGGGGCAGGGCCTTTTGCACGCAACGCAAGTGGTAGCGGGAGCAGCCAAGCGTCCGGTCCCCCCTTGTGGGGCTGCAGTCCCCTGGGCATTACCAGCGGCGGAGCACTGAGCGGCATGCCTGCACCGGTGGTACCGGCACCCAGGGATCATGGCCTGCCCCGCCGTACCAGCAGTTCTGCCTCGGAGGACGTGGTGCCTGATTTGGCCGGTCCTGGGGTCCCGGGGCGTCAGATCAGCGCGCCGGTGGGTGATCCCCCCCCCCCTCTCTCTCTCTCTCTCTCTCTCTCTCTCTCTCTCTCTCTCTCTCTCTCTCTCTCTCTCTCTCTCTCTCTCTCTCTCTCTCTCTGTCTCTCTCTCCGCGCTCACGCACGCACACACGCGCACACACACACACACACACACACACACACACACACACACACACACACACACACACACACACACACACACACACACACACACACAATATCTGGGGGGCAGCCTCCAGTGAGCATTCTCTCACTTGCGATCCACTCAATTCGCAGTGACCTCGAGTTGCACCTCTTAGTGAAGGGTGGCTGGGGTGCAACAACCCACTGAGAAGGAGCTGTTGATGATTAACCCCTGAATGACTAACCCTTGAATGGAGTTCTTTTGGGCTGACCCACCCGACCCCTCAATGGGTGAGCATGCGCATGCGCAGGTTTGCATTCCTGGGGCAGCCAACCAGCGGGCTGTGTCCTCAGATCACTTGTGGGCCCTGGACCGCGCAGCCCCGACAGGAAAGACAGCGGCCGCGCCGCGCACGCCTGCGTCCGCTCCTGCGGCATCCAACATGCCGGTCTCCCCTGAGATCGGTCCCCAAGAGCCCTCCAAAGAATCCAAGGGCCCCTCCTTCGCCTCGGGAAGCGGTGGGCTTCCTTTCCCTCTTTGGGCTGAAGACTCGTTGTGGTTGTTGGTGTTTGTCCCTCATCATGAGTGAAGCGTGTTCCTCCGTCGCCCTCTTTGTTTGCACCCATGACAATGCACGTGTTCCCTCTCCCATTGGGCACATGTACGCATGGGCGCACGCGCGCGCGCACACACACACACACACACACACACACACACACACACACACACACACACACACACACACACACACACATGCAGGCATACACAGGACGCACAGATACGGACAGGCGGCAAACGTACACACACAGAGATGCACATACATGAAGACAGTGCTTGCTGGAAGAACCATGGCTCCGGAGCAGAGGATGTTGTGGGGATAAGTAGCCTACTTTGGAGGTGATGCGTTTTGGTGGAAGGGAAGGTGGCTTGATGTCTTTAAACGACAATGAAGACCGATGGCACAAAGACCCCAGTAGTTTGGGACCTGTCTGTATTTGCTTTCGAGATCGCGTACACAGGGTGTCCCTAGGCTCTTGGCAGTCTCTACGTGTGTGTCTACTGAAGTCTACCTGCCCTTTTGCATATCTCATCATGCCTATGGGCTGAGCAGATGTAGTTTCTTTCCCTTACAAGAGTGGGACTAAAAACACCAACCCATCCTTTCATGTGGTCACACGTCACACCCGGCGAGCAGCCAGGTGCCGACCCACACCGGAAGCGTTAATGGAACTGACCCAACGCATGACAGAATATGCCTCCGCATCTTCTTGTGCAATGACGGCCTGGCTAAAAAGCCCCTGGAGTCTTGTCAACAAAACTAGCGCATCAGTTTCTTTCTCCTTCTTCTAGTGTTTGCTCATAATCCAGAGTCCATCCTGGGGACCCATCTGCCATTTCAATCTCACTGCTGTTGTTTGCTATCTTCTAATTATTTGTATGGCAGAGT
>KV908539.1:85000-95000 GCA_002005505.1 Botryococcus braunii
GTGTGTGTGTGTGTGTGTGTGTGTGTGTGTGTGTGTGTGTGTGTGTGTGTGTGTGTGTGTGTAAGTGTGTGTGTGTGTGTGTGTCTCTCCGTGCGTGCAAGTGTGCCTCCCCCTCTCTCCCACCCCCCCTCCTCTCTCTGCGTGCGCACGCAGCTGTATGTGCGCGCGTGCCCGCGCGCGGGCAGCTGCACTCGTGGGCCGTTGCAGACTCCCACAGCTGTTTGCAATGAGTTTTCTCAGCTGGTCGTGGAGCTGAGTGGGAACAATCTGTGTGTCCAAGAGGTTTTTGCACCGGAGGGGTTGGGGGGTTGGGGGAAGCGGGGAAATTTTGTCCTTTCATTGTTATTGTTGTTTTTTGTTGTTGTTGTTGTTGTTGTTGTTGTTATTCTTGTTGTTTTTGTACCTAGCACAATATGCACGCTTCCAAATTTGGGGCTCAACATGACACTAATCCGCATTTGGTGCAGGAGCAGCGGTGCCGGTGGCCACAGGGGACGAGGCAGTGGGAGCCTTTGTGCGGCTAATGGCGGGAGCCCCTCCGCTGCGCCGCCACTCTCCCAGCGCGGGGGGCCTCCCGCCGCCATCTCCCGGCGTCTCGGCCTCTGCTGCCTTGCCCTCCTCCCGCGAGATGAGCGTTGCTGCTGGCCTTGAGCAGCTGGCCCGCGTGAAAGCCCGCCTGCAGGAGCTGTCTGCCTTGCCTGCACAGTCTTGAGAGCTGTCTGCCTTGACCTGCACAAGCTTGAGAGCTGTCTGGCTTGCCCGCACAGTCTTGAGAGCTGTCTGGCTTGCCCGCACAGTCTTGAGAGCTGTCTGGCTTGCCCGCACAGTCTTGAGAGCTGTCTGGCTTGCCTGCACAGTCTTGAGAGCTGTCTGGCTTGCCTGCACAGTCTTGAGAGCTGTCTGGCTTGCCCGCTCAGTCTTGAGAGCTATCTGGCTTGCCCGCACAGTCTTGAGAGCTGTCTGGCTTGCCCGCACAGTCTTGAGACCTGTCTGGCTTGCCTGCACAGTCTTGAGAGCTCTCTGCCTTGCCTGCACAGTCTTAGGAGGGGCACAGTCAAGGCCCGTGCTGCAGTTGCTGTCTGCCTGGCCTGCACAGTCTTGTGGCTTTTGCAGGGTCAGACGGGGACGTGAGTAGGAGGTGGGTATGGTGAGTATGAGGTTGGACGTTGCGTAGGAGGTGGGTACGAAGCGAGCCAAGAGCCACAGGCTTCTGCTGGGGCAATGTTTGGTTGTTCTGGGGGACTGGGGCCAGGGTTGGTGGAAATATGCCTGTGTGGCTGGGGGCATGTTTGGTTGAAATATGTCTGGGTTGCTGGGGGCATGCTCGAGTGATACATGCGTGGGCGGCTGGGGTATTAATGCGTGGGCGTGTCATGAAGTTGACGTGATCAAACTGCAACTTGCTCTTCTGGCGAAGTTTTTTACGGAGCTATCGAGCACTCCAGAGGAGGGCAGGGACAGGCGAAGCTGCTCGAAGCAAGTAGGTCGCCCCAGGGGGGGGGGGGGGGGCAGATGGTGAGCTCACCCACCCGACTCAAGGTGGGAAGCTTTTAGGAAGGCGGGACGAGCTTGTACCGCACCCTTTTGATTCCCGATCCCTGAGGGCTTGTCATGTGACTAGTCACAAGTACATGAAGTGCAGCCATGGCAAGCTTGCCATACTGAAGGGAGGGAGACCTGCACTGATCGGACATAGTGAGCGCCAAATTTCTGGCCTTTTACAATTATTCCAATCTCATTGGGTTGGCTGCACCTGGTAATAGTGGGCGTTTTTTCCACGTGGTGTGATTTTGAACCCTTTTCCCCCTTGCCTCTCGAAGCCAGACCAATGAGCTCTTGCTCTTGCTTGTGTGAGGGATGGGGCTAATTCCGTGCACAATTCTGTGCGCGCTCGGGTAAGAGATGGGGTTAATTCCATGCACGAGTCCACGCCCAGTTGTGTAAGGGATGGGGTTAGCTCCATGCACAATCTATACACAACTGTGTGAGGGATGGGGTAAGTTCCGTGCGCGATTCGGTGCAATTGGCTGAGGTTTGGCGTTACTTCCATGCACAAGTCCATGCACAATTGTGTGATGTATGGGATTAGTTCCTTGCACAAGTCCGTGCACAATTGTGTGATGTATGGGATTAGTTCCTTGCACAAGTCCATGCACAGCTGTGTGAGGGATGGGGTTAGTTCCGTGCACAAGTCCATGCACAATTGTGTGTGGGATGGGGTTAGTGCCTTGCGTAGGCCATGGTGCCGTGTGGAAGCCAGTTAAACCCTAAACCCTTGAGAGGCTTTTAGCCTTTCAGTGATGCAAGGCACCACCTGTTATGCCAGGCCCTTCAATCAAGCAAGCAATCAATCGCTTTCCCCTATTACCTGCGGGCTTTGAAGAATTTTCCAATGGCTTAATGGGGTCAAAGAGTTTTTCATTGGACCCCTGGATTGATTGTATACCTTGGGGTGCATCTCCACGTGTGCAGGGATGCGGGCGCATGCGCATGAAAGTTGCAGGGAAGGACGGTTGCATGAAAGTTGTAGGGGACGGTTATCAAACTCGGATGTGTTTTAGAAACGCAAAGGGTAATCTTGGGTACCCTGATGTACATTGGAATGCGGTTCGACATTATTTGTACAGTACATTTTTTTTCCTTTTTGGACCGAGTACAGTACACTTTGAAGATGTCCAACTTTTAGCACTCAGGCATTTTGCTCAGCCACGAATTTTCTAGCAGGCATTGTGTTGTAATTTGTCGAAAGTCGTGACTTGCATACCAAAAACCTGAGATCTGCTTGCGGCCCACTGTAGTCACGTGAATTTCAACGAATCGGTAATTGTTGTTGGTGACTGTACCGGGTGTCGACATTCCTGAAAAACAGCAGGGGGGCGTGGGCACAGGGACTCGGGGAGTAAAAGAAACCAGCACTCACAAGCATGTGCCAGCATGTGTGAGACATGGTTTCCGGATTAGATATACTTCACTTTCTCAATAATAGACAATAACTTCTTCGACAGCTGCAGCTGTCATCATGTGTTGCTTGCATATTGCTTGTCATGCTGATTAAGCTCTGGCAACCCCGATGATCCAAGGAGTAACCAAGCATAAGCTTTGCTTCCTTTGACAGAAGTGTTCTGAACGTGGCTTTGTAGGCGTAGTACCCACGTGCAACTCGCCACAAAAGGCGCCTCTTCCCAATTAAAACCGGTGCGTACATGAACGCAAAATCCCATAGCTAGGAAATATTTACAAAACCGCATGCGTGCACCAGACATACTCCGAGATGCAGCAGGTACCACGTGCACCATGCACATGTGCTACGGACCCATCCTACCAATAAGGAAGCGGGAGCGGACCCATAAAACATATCAAATTTGCGGAGTCAGAACAGGTAAGAGCATGTCACGAAGGTGTTAACATGTTTCTGCAAGCTGAGTGCACGTGACAAACCATCTGCACTTGCAATCCCTTGACAACCCACCGTCCAGCGACTTGAGGCCTCCCTGTACTTCTCCCGGTACCTACGGGTACCCTGGGCATGCATCCTGCGAGTCCCACCCGCGGTGACCCGCTACCAAGCCCTCGTGGCCGGGACTTACACGCACTGAACATTGCCTGATTTGGACAATCGCACCGCCAGTTGCCAGGCAGTCCACGCCTTATGGACACGAGCCCCTCCACGGTACAGAAGCCTGTGCTACCACATGAGCACGTGGCCAAGCGACCGTGACCAAGCTGGCCGTGTGCCGATGCGTGAATTCGCCAAAGACCACGCCCGAGACTGCCAGATTCGACAGTGCCTCTCGAGACGCGTCGTGCTGGCCCTACCACACGCTCGGACCCTTGCGCACATGAACCGCACTTCACCCGAGGGGTCCGGCCTGCAAAGGGAACAGCCAACCTCGTGCAGCATGGCGTATGAGCTCTCAGTATGCAGGCTGAAACGACAGGTGCGGGGGCAGCCTTTAAAAGGCCACGTGAGAAGGGCTTGCCCTCGTGTCTCGAACAAACTGCACCTCCACTTCTAAACGGACCAGAAGGGGGCGGCCTCTGGCAGTCACGTGATGAGGACACGTGGCCTGGCCAGGGGGATGCCCGTGGGCGACGGCTTGTGGGTTTCGGGAAGCTGGCTGCCGCAACATCTCGAGGCCTTGGCAGCGCTCTGACGCCCTGGCCATGTGCACCCACGTGACCTCAGATGCG
Organism: Botryococcus braunii; assembly: GCA_002005505.1. Lineage (NCBI taxonomy): Eukaryota > Viridiplantae > Chlorophyta > Trebouxiophyceae > Botryococcus > Botryococcus braunii. The sequence goes on from KV908539.1 coordinate 89,192, forward strand.
GCCGAAGCGGGAAGGACAGAGAGACACACACACACACACACACACACACACACACACACACACACACACACACACACACACAGAGAGAGAGAGAGAGAGAGAGAGAGAGAGAGAGAGAGAGAGAGAGAGAGAGAGAGAGAGAGAGAGGGAGAGAGAGAGCGCGCGCGCGCGAAGCGCTCAGAGACTCAAGCATATCTGTGCATGTGCGTCGGGCATGCGGGGTGTGATTGAGGGGTTGCTACTTCCCTCACCTGCCCTCGCGTAAATGCTGAGCAATCTCCACCTGAGACGAAGCCTGAAAGTACGAGCTCCTACGAATGTCTGATTTGTGGGCGAAAGAAAATATCATTGCTAATATATGTGTGCCCCGTGGCCAAGCTGAGGACTCACATCCCAAGTCTATCTACCTGCCCCCCCCCCCCCCCGTCCGCTCTCTCCCCACTCTCCACCCACCCCACCAGTCTGCCGTTCTCCTCCATTTTCCTTTCTGTCTGAGAGTATGCGTATGCGCGCGCGGTGTGTGTGTGTGTGTGTGTGTGTGTGTGTGTGTGTATCTCTATGTTGTGTGTGTGTTGTGTGTGTGTGTGGTGTGGGTGTGGGTGTGGTGTCTCTCTCTCTCTCTCTCTCTCTCTCTCTCTCTCTCTCTCTCTCTCTCTCTCTCTCTCTCTCTCTCTCTCTCTGTGTGTGTGTGTGTGTGTGTGTGTGTGTGTGTGGGGTGGTGTGGGGTGTGGGGGGGGGGGGGGGGGGGGATGGGTGTTGTTTTAGGTATGCGGGCGCCCGTACATTCAAATGTGTGTGTAGGGAGGGGGGGGAGGCGCACACTCGCGCCCGTGTGTTTGCGCATGTCTGTATGTCTGTGTGTGTGTGTGTGTGTGTGTGTGTGTGTGTGTGTGTGTGTGTGTGTGTGAGAGAGAGAGAGTGTGTGTGTGTGTGTGCGCGCGCGCGCGCGTGCGTGCGTGCGCGTGCGCACATGCCCCCACATGTATGCCTTTGCAACCTCCTTGTCCATCCCACCTTTCTCTCTCTCCAAGGCAGACGCCATCCTTCGTCAATCGCCATACCACACAGACACCCACACCCTCTCCCGTCTCACACACACATACTGACAGACAGACACCCCCCACCCCCCCCCCCCACACACAACCCCCCCCCCACACACACACAACCCCCCCCCCCCCCCACACACACACACACACACATACACACACACAAACACACACACAGAGAGAGAGGGAGGGGGGGGGGGGAGAGAGAGAGAGAGAGAGAGAGAGAGAGAGAGAGAGAGAGAGAGAGAGAGAGAGAGAGAGAGAGAGAGAGAGAGAGAGAGAGAGAGAGAGAGAGAGAGAGTGGGGGTGGGAGCGGGGGAGAGGCGGAAGGGAAAGGAAGGGGTGGTAACCTGAATCAAACATTATGTCAAAAGAGACATGGGTATTTCCAGTTTTTCTGTTGGGGTAAGAGGGGGACGGGGGAGGGGGAGGAGAACCTGAAAATGGGGCCCCCACGCCTGATCAGGATCCCGGGGCCAGGCTGGAGAGGGAGGCGGAGGAGGCATTCACCTCGGACTGGCGGGCCCACATGTCGGCAAAGAGGCCCTCCTTCGCAACCAGCTCAGCGTGGCTCCCCACCTCCACCACCTGGCCCTCCTGCAGCACCCCAACCCCCGCCTTCCCGTGTCAATCTGCATGCCACATGTCCTGACACTCTAGCTGATGGGTTTGCGTGGGTTTCCGGCAACTTTCTCCGCATGCAGGATTGGTGGTGTGTGGTAAGGACAGGCTTCACTCTTCATTCTAGTTCTCTTCCTAGCGAGTCGGGGACACCCCCGGTTGTGGCAAATTTCGGACTGAGCTACGACCCCGTTGGGGTTGCCAGGCATTTATCCAAGGCATTTATCCTGGGCAATTATCCAGGGCATGGACCCAGAGCATGGACTCATAAGAACACGTTATCCAACAAAGTACCGTTTTGAAGCGAAGGCGGCGGTAAGGAATTTCCCTTTCTTCCAACCTAGCCAACAACACAGACTGAGACACAGACATCAAGCTATGGGCACGCGTGCACCCATATGGCTGCATGTATACACGTAAGGGGAGAGGAACCAGACCTGGCCGACCAACGGGGGGATGACTGCACCCACAGAGCAAGGATTAAAAAAAAATACAAAAAAAAAAAAAAAAACAAACAAAAAAAAAACAAATGTAATAAAAGAGGGCATCATGTCCTGGACTTTTGTCCTAGATATGTGGACGTGTGGACCGGCACAGGGAATGCTGACGTGGCACAAGGGGGGGGGGGGGCAACCTTGAGGACCACGATGATGTCAGCGTCCATGACAGTGGACAGTCGGTGGGCTACGATGATGGTCGTCCTGCTCTTCCGCATCCCATTTACCGCCTGCTCCCCCATCCATCACCCATGATCTTATAAGATCCGTGACTTTAATTAATGATCTTATAAGATCCGTGATTTTAATTGATGACCTTATAATATCCGTGATTTTAATTAATGATCTTATAAGATCCGTGATTTAATTAATGATCTTATAAGATCCGTGATTTTAATTAATTAATTGATGATAATTAATGATCTTATAAGATGCCGGCCATCCTCTTCAACTCCCCCATGCAAACTCTGGTCCATCAAGATCCAGAAGCATTCGGGACTGTTAAGCGATTCGATGATATCAACTTGAAGATTCACAGACCCTCCGGAGGATCCCCCACCCCTTCTCTCTCACACCCACACAACCCCCCCACCCCCACACACACACACACACACAGCTTCTCTCTAACACACCTACATAGACGCACACACACGTAGTCCGTATAAACATGCGCACGCGTGTGCGAGCACACACAAACACACACACACACACACACACACACACACACACACACACACACACACACACACACACACACACACACACACACACACACACACACACACAATATGCCAAAAAGGCGAGAGGCAGGGGGCATGAGAGTGTGAGAGGGAGAGCGAGGGAGACAGCGAGGGGGACGGAAGATGCTGTTCGGAAAAACTGCTCAAGGGGGAATGGAGCCTGTCACCATCCCACGCTTGCCAACGGTCCAAAAAAGGCAGTACGATCCCACAAAAGCTGCTCAAGCGCTCCTTCAACTTGGATGTGACACGACAGTATACTGTCGTGTCACATACGTATGATCTCACAAAAGCTGCTTGTGCGCTCATCCAACGTGGATGTGGCTCGCATGCAGTCAAGCCTAAGAAAAACCTCTAAGATGTTAGTTCCAAGGCACGGACAACCCTAACATGCCTTCTTGGCCAATCCAGCATGTGTTTTTGGCTAACCCAGCATGCCCTAAGAAGCCTAACCCTAACCCTAATATGCCTTCTTAGCCAAATCAGCATGCGTTCTTGGCTAACCCAACATGCCCTGCCAACCCTAAACCTAACACTAACATGCCTTGTAGAAGATCTTGGCCAATCCAGCATGCGTTCTTGGCTAACCCAACATGCCCTAACAACCCTAACCCTAACCCTAACATGCCTTCTTGTCCAATCGAGCATGCCTTCTTGGCTTAACCAAAATGCCTTCTTGGCCAGAGCCAAGCCGACATGCCATCGTGGCGAAACCAACATGCGTTTTGGCGACGTAGGAGAGCGATTGAGGAGAAGGCGGGATGGCGATAGTAGCAGAAGTATATGTATAACAACAACTATCATTAGAGGAACTACAGTAGCATTGTGTACCTATAGTAGCATGCTCCTATTCGTTCTGTGAGCATGAAGGACGATGCAATCTCCTCCTGAAATTTCCCACTGGAATCTCCTCCTCCGTCGAAGGAGGCGCAACAGTCCTCAAGCAAGCCTACATAACAGGAGGAGCGCCGGAAGCGTAGGGAAGCTACGGGAGGAGGAGAGACGGGGAGGTGGAGGAGGAGGAGGTGGAGGAAGAAGCAGATGATGTTATTGATAGTTATGGTGATGGTGATGATGATGATGATGACGATGATGATGTTGATGATGATAATGAGGATGATGATGATGATGATGATGGTGATGGTGATTGATGATGATGATGATGATGGTGAGGAGGAGGTGGAGGAGGACAGCTGCAGCAAGGGAAATTTGAGGAGCACTTGATACACAATGGAGAAGCTCCCCTAGGACGGGCGAACCTCTTTGATCTTGTCCTCGGTCAAAGAGTCCAAGGCGGAGGTTGCCTCATCAAGCAACAGTACCCGGGGGTCTTTGAGAACGGCACGAGCCACTGCCACCCGCTGCTTCTCCCCTCCTGACAGGCGGAGGCCCCTCTCCCCCACCACCGTGTCGTATCCCTGCCGCAACCCCCAACCCAATTTCCCTGCTGATGGGCATGCGTGCGCGCGCGCGCGCGCGCGCGCGTGTGTGTGTGTGTGTGTGTGTGTGTGTGTGTGTGTGTGTGTGTGTGTGTGTGTGTGGAATGTGCGTGCATGCGTGTGCTTGTGAGCAAGAGCGGGGCAATGAGTCACCAAGCCGGTGTGCTCATCGCTGCTGTGGCCTTGAGAACAAAAGTCAAGTTGTCGAGGAAACCTTAGGAATCGGAAAGTCCTCATCCTTCAGAAAGCTCTCCCCCGTTTCATCCCTTGATCCTCCCCCCCCCTCCCCCAAACACCTTCCCGATTAAGCCGCCAATCTCCCCCTCATCCCTTCCCATCACGCCTTTTTCTTATAAATCCCTCCCGCCCTCACCCCATCCCTCCCCACTCTTTCCCCCCTCCCATATCCTCCCTCCCTACCTCCCTCCCTCTCGCCCTCCCCCTCGGCTCACTTCCTCCCTTCCTCCCTCCCCACTCCCCCCCCCACCCAGGGGGGTCCTGCTGAGCGCTAAGACGTCCGCACGCAGCAGGGACGTGCGGTCTAAAAACCTAAACCCAAAAGATCCCGCCAAGCAAACCTTGGGGAAGCGAATGCTGGAGATGTGGTCGTGGATGGCGGCGGCCTGCGCGCCCTCCTCCACTTCCCCATCCGTCGCGCCCGGCCTCCCGTACCTGCGGCAAGTCCAGCGGGGTCACATTCCAGCCCAAAATTAGCCGCGATCGGGACTGCCCCGACCCGGAAAACAGATTTGACAATTTGTGCAATTTGTGCATTTTTGTTTGGGCAGACAATTTGTGCCAGAAATTTGCTCATGGTATGAACCAAAAAAGGCCACACAAAATTCGAGCACGCCATAGTTCTCAGTACCTCCGCCAAAACACGTCTAGCAAACCTGTTGCACGGTTCTTCTGGTCTAATGTCTCACATATATGAGGGGGAGGGGGCGCTAATATATACTTAGCACCCCCTCCCCCCTCTCAGACACAAGAAAGAGACCGTGCGAGCGTGCATGAGGGAAAGAGATAGAGGGCTGATGGTTAGTTGGGGGGGGGGACAGATTAATATGTTTGGCATAGAGGGCGGGGTTTGTGTTGGGGGAGGGGGGGGGGGGGACCCTTAGAGTCAAACAGGTAGAGGGGCCCCGGGGAGTGGAAGAGCACGTCACCCAAGTATGAGGGAAGGAGATACAAAGATGCGTAGGATGGAATCAGATAAATGCACAATTAGAAAGTGTGGAAAAGAGGGGCACGGGCAGAGAGGAAGGGGACCGAGTGGGGTGGGAAAACAGTGAGCGCGCCTGTGCGCGCACACACACACACACACACAAACACACACACACACACACACACACACACACACACACACACACACACACACACACACACGCTCGCGCACATACACACACACACGCTCGCGCACATACACACACACACGCTCGTACACACACACACACACACACACACAC
>KV908539.1:100000-110000 GCA_002005505.1 Botryococcus braunii
TTGCTTCCTTCCATGGACTTAGAAAAGGACAGAAACTTTAGCTTTGCACTAAGGTAAATGGGAGTTTTAATTCACGAAAATGATTAAGGGGCCGTTCCAGCGCTTGGGGGGTCAAGACGTGCGCGCGCAATTGGCACTTGTGTATTACGAGTTTTGAAGTTGTGAGAAAGCAAATGGGATAAATAAGTTATGTCAAGACGTGCGCGCGCATGTGGCAACTTGGTATTACGAGTTTTGGGGCTGTGAGAGAGCAAGATGGGATATTAAGTCATGTCAAGACACGCACGAGTCTGCGGCACTTTCCCATTCAAGTTAGTGGCTGTGAAAAAGCATATGGAAAACTAACTTACCAAAGTTAACTAATGCGTCGTTTCGACGAGCATACATGTTGTTGTCTCTCCTATTCATCAATCTGTGCCCCAAAGCCCCAAAACCAAGCATTTGCGCATTAATGCTCCTGCAAAGATTCTTTGCTGGAACAGTTATCGTGACGCCTTGCTTATTGCAATGGCTCTCTGCATGCAAACGAATGCTCAGGAACACACACACACACACACACACACACACACACACACAACACACACACACACACACACACACACACAACACACACACACACACGCACACACGCACGCACGCACGCACGCACGCACACACACACACACACACACACACACACACACACACACACACACGTGCGGGTGTGCGTGCACGAGCAGCAGGGGCGTAGCAAGCCAAATTGGGGGGGGGGGGGAGCGAGGGGCACCTTTGAATTTCATTTCGGCGCTTCGCGCCGTAGATGGTGAGGGGCACGTAGAGCACCACAGTGGACAGCAGAATGACGGCCACCCAGAAGTGGAGCTTGGTGGCCAGGTAGGTGACGCTGATGATCACATCAAACCCTTGCGGTACAATCTGAGTCAGCAGGGTTTGCAGCATGGACCTCATGGCCCACGAGCCCCTGTCCATTATCCGCATCACCTGCAGCCGCACCGCCAAACCCTTGCAGTACAATCTGAGTCAGCAGGGTTGTACGGCATACTTCTCATGGCCCCCAAGCCCCTGTCCATTATCCGCATCACCTGCAGCCGGACCACCAAACCCCCTGCGGTACAATCTGCGTCAGTAGGGTTTACTTTGCTTGAGTCCCTGCCCATTATTGTTCCTATCCCTTGCAGCCACACGGCCAGACCCCCGCGGTACAATCTGAGTCAGCAAGGTTGTACAGCATACTTCTCATGGCCCAGTGGCCCCAATCCATTGTTGCCATCATCTGCAGCGTACAAACCAAGCCCCGTGCGGTACAATCTGGGTCAGCAGGGTTGTACAACATACTTCTCAAAGCCACCGAGCCCCTATCCACTATCCCCAGCATCTGCAGCCACACACCCTTGCGGTACAATCTGGAGAAGATATCTCTGAGCGGCTTTCCTGTCCATTGCAGAAACTCTCTGGATGCATAACTAGCCTCGGGGTAGATTAGCTAAGTATGGAAAAAAGAAGACTTGGGGATGGGTGCCTACCACAAGCAAAAGTTTGCCTCTGTACATGTCGCATACAAATCTGGGGCAAGGCTTTGCAGGACTTGTTGCCAATCAAGGCTTAGCACAAACAGGGTGTTACAATTTCTTGCAAGGGCAGGAATCTAACATGACTTCAAAAACAGCTTCGGTGGAACTCAATTGGAACAAATTAGTACTCTGACTTACAAGGGTATGGTACTTGGACACGCATTTTCCCGCAGGTACCGAACTTGGACAGACTTTGGTTCGGCTTGGTCACAATACAGCACTTTTACAGGTTGCGGCACAGAATTTGGCACGTATTTAAACAGTGCAAATTGAGCCTCTATTGCGAACATACCCATCCACGCCCCCCCCCCCCCCCAAAACGCACACACGCGCACACGCACGCACGCACACACACACACACACACACACACACACACACACACACACACACACACACACACACACACACAGACGCACACATGTGCGCGCAAGCGCTCACAGCATTCCAATTCCCCTCCCCCTCCCCATCATCTCTCCTCCCCCTGCACCTGCCCAGAAGTCTGCAACACAAAAGTGGGCTAAAAATTGAAATGGCAGAACTTAATGCGTTTGGTGGGGCTTGAACCCACCTTCCCCGTCTTCCGCATCAAGTGGAAGGTCAGATCCATCTCCAGCATGTGGGACAGAACGTCCAGATTTATCCTCCTGCCAGATGGACCACATTAATAATTATGGATAATGTATGGCTTATGGTGAACGTACGTTTAACCCCGGACCGTGACAGTGTATATATAAAAGCAAAAGAATCATAACCGAGGTCATAACCGTAAGATTAACTACCTAGATACCTCAACTAAGGGTTGCCAAAAATAAAGCTCCAGACCAGGAAGGCACACCAGCCTGAAACCTCAACTAAGGGTTGCCACAACTTTAAACTCAACCACAAACGCTCGCCCTCCTGAAACCTGAACTCAGGGTTGCCACTCATTATCTCGACCATGGCGTTTCGCCCTCCTGAACCCTGAACTCAGGGTTGCCACAGCTTAAAACTCGGTCAGGAAGTCTCACCCTCCTCAAACCTGAATTTAGGGTTGACAAACTTTTTAAACTCAACCATGAAGTCTCAGCCTACCCTCTTGCCCTATTCTCACTATACCGCCTCCCATGTCACATATGGTGCCATGCAACGCATGCCCATGTGAGAATGTACGAAAAGAAAGAGACATACTGTATGTGTGTGTGTGTGTGTGTGTGTGTGTGTGTGTGTGCGCGCGTGTGCGTGTGCGTGTGTGTGTGTGTGTGTGTGTGTGTGTGTCTGTGTGTGTCTGTGTGTGTCTGTGTGTGCATGTGCGTGTGTGTGTGTGTGCGCGCGCGCTCTCTCTCTCTCTCACTCTCTGTCTGTCTCTCTTTCTCTCTCTGCGCGCGGGGGCGCGCGCGCGCGCGCGCGCGTGTGTGTGTGTGTGTGTGTGTGTGTGTGTGTGTGTGTGTGTGTGTGTGTGTGTGTGTGTGTGTGTGTGAGTGAAAGAGAGAGGAGGTGGGGGGGGGGTGGGGAGGGGTGCAAGGGAGGGAGGGAGGGGGAAACAGACTTCAGTCTACCGCTCAGGGACCCTTTTCTGCTCAAAAAGTTAAAATAAGTGATAAGTAATAAGTAACAAGTAATAATAACTTTTAAACCCAAAGGAAAAATGAAAATGAAAGTTAAGAAAACGTGGGGAAGCAGGCGTACTTGCTGCCAGACTGGGTGACGGGAATCCACAAGAAGGTGCGTGCTTTGCCTAGAAGATCCAACTTTGGCACGGCATTCACTGCCAAGTATGCGGCGACCCAAGGCAGCAGCACCTGTCCTCACCGCAGCAGTTAATGGACGAGCATAGCAGATAGTCGACACACTGATGCTCTTGTTGGGACAAACCTGGGACATGGACAAATGGTTGACGTTGGGAACTTTGTGTATGTTTGGATGTTTGTGCATGTGAGATGATTGGGATGTCTGTGATGGACTTACGCTTCTGTTCGGATCTGAGTCTGAGCTGGGGAGATATTTGGTAAATACTTCCTCGGCTGGGGTGAAAGCTCCTGCCACCAAGACAAAGAGGGTAAAAGAGGAACATGCCACGCCATTATAAGCAGGAGGACTACGGAGTTTTCATGCTGTGTATGCATCCTGTGTGACACAACCTCGAAGTTATGTAACAGAGGACGAGGGTTCACTTCCCCAGAAGGTTCGAACCTCAGGTCATCTTTTTTTTTCCCAATATTTTTTACCTCTTTTTTTTCCCCCTTTCATTTGTTTTACCACACAAAGCCTGCCCACCAATAGCAGACTTGGTGGGCTTGACAGTAACTAGGGACAATCTTCAGCTCTTCTATATTTAACATCAAATAAGACTCCTTTCTTTTAATCTATCCCCTTTTTGATTCAGCCTCTTTACCCTTCCCAAGCTCCCACGTTTGTGCCTTCTAGCCTTTCCTTGTAACTGATACCTTAGCCGCTCAGCCCTTCCAGCCTATCCTGTACCCCGTTATCAACCGCTCCTACTACTTCCCACTTTCCCTCCTTGACTCTTTAAGGACTGCGTCTTGCCACGTGTCGCCTCTTCTCTTGGACGGGATGGAAAAAAACTATGATTTCGTTAACTGTTCAGTAGAAGTAAACTATCAGCAAACAACGTGGTGAGTCACAGAAACTTAAAAAGCGACTGCTTTGTAGGTACGGGAATAAGGACTTAAGCCTCTCAAGCAGTGAGAAACTGATGAACATAGCCTTTCAACTAGAGAGAGACTGATGGGCATAGCCTTCCAGCAAGTAGGGAAGGGATGGACGTAGGCTTCCAACTAGTGAGAAACTAATGGACGTAGCCTTCAACTAGTGAGAAACTAATGGACGTAGCCTTCAACTAGTGAGAAACTAATGGACGTAGCCTTCAACTAGTGAGAAACTAATGGACGTAGCCTTCCAACTAGTGAGATATGATTTCGAGGCTTCTTCTGCAGAGAAAAAGGCAACAGACGAATGGAGAGCGGACAAACAGACATGTGCATCTAGAGATAATTCAAAGAAATGCAATCAAGATAACTCAACAAGTTGACGTAGCGGCTGAAACTAACGAAAGGTGAACCTGCATAAGCTGGGTTAACTCTGCTGAATACCATGTTTACGAACAAGAAGTTGAACGATGTATTATTAAAGTACACATATGCAGTCAAAAACAAATACAAAATATGAAAGCGCGTGTCTCGCTCGTTCTCTCCCTCGCTCTCTGAGTCTGCGTGTGTATGTGTGTGTGTGTGTGTGTGTGTGTGTGTGTGTGTGTGTGTGTGTGTGTGTTGTGTGTGTGTGTGTGTGTGTGTGTGTGTGTGTGTGTGTGTGTGTGTGTGTGTGTGTGTGTGCTGTGTTGTGCTGTGGCGCTTGGTCTATTGCATGAGAAATCTGAGACAGATGGGCAGCCCTTATTGGTATACTTTTCCGCACCATTTACTCTTCTCCACAGCCCACCGCTCCCCTAAATTACCCAACTGCACTGCACAGCGCTTGGCACCCAAGCGCGCGCGCACGCGCGCCCGCGCGCACACACACACGCACGCGCGCGCACACACACAAACACACACACACACACACACACACACACACACACACACACACACAGGATGGTGTTGGTGTTCTGGAACAGACTATCCGCGGGGGGGGGGGGCGGAAGCTGCTTCTATTTCTGAAATGGAAGGAAAAAACATTTGTTCTTGCCACATTCGTGCCACACGTGAGGCGCTTACACTTCATAAAAAGAAAAATCCTATGTATGCTGTCCCATGTATGGGGGACGGACACAACCTTCGGTTTGACCTGGAGGTGAGAACCTGGACGAGGGTTCAATGTCCCCGGAGAGTCACTTTGCCTTCCTCGGTTCTTTTTCCCCCCCTCCCCCCCCTCTCTTTCTCTCCCTCTCTCCCTCCCTCCCTCCCTCCCTCCCTCCCTCCCTTCCTCCCCCCCTTCTCCCCCCCCCCCCCCCCTCTCTCTCTCTCTCTCTCTCTCTCTCTCTCTCTCTCTCTCTCTCTCTCTCTCTCTCTCTCTCTCTCTCTCTCTCTCTCTCTCTCTCTCTCTCTCTCTCTCTCTCCCCCCTCTCTCTCTCCCCCCCCCCCTCTCTCTCTCTCTCTCTCTCTCTCTCTCTCTCTCTCTCTCTCTCTCTCTCTCTCTCTCTCTCTCTCTCTCTCTCTCTCTCATATATTTCATTTTCTCCATTCTCTAAGGCCACCCCCGCCACTCTGGCTGCCCCCTGGGGGCAGAGGGGGAAGCTCAGAGTCTTCATCTTGTCCATCCCTCCACACCCGCCCCCCCATGTTTTTCCTTTCCTTTTTATGTTCTTCCCAGTTTACTCTCATGCATGTTTTCCTGGTGTGACTCCGTCTTCCACGATCTTCCAAACCTGAACCCACCCTTTTCAGAGAGTCACAAAAGCAACTATAAAAACAGTTCTGCCACTCCACATTTTTATGTAACTTCAAAAAGTCTAGTAACATTGAAAAATTTGAAACACTTCATACTTTCACCATAGACATTTGATAAAAACATTTCATATACGAAGCACTGAATTATAACTTTACCTTTCAAGCCCTTTGATCTGAAAGGTTCAAAACTGTTTTGGCCCCTTCTCGCATCCCACCGTTCACTAGCATCCCACCGTTCCCTAAAGAACTTTCCATTCCACTTCACAAAGCTTAGCACACTCTCACCCCTCCCCTTCATCACGTGGCCCCCAGGATGGGGCTCGTCCAAAAAGACTTTCTCAACACAAAAGAGTCAACTAGTAAAAAAGGCAGCTGAAAGAATGGAAAATTTGAGTTTTGCATAGGCTGGGATAACTCTGCTAAAACCCCTGTTGACCAACAACCAGCAAATCAATGTACTCCAAAAGCACACATACGCAGCCACAAGGGACATAAAATGGTAATGCGTGCTTTGTGGGGGGCGTTGGGGGGGGGGGGGGTTTGCCGCTTGGTCTAATGCATGGAAAATCTGACAGATCAGGGGCCCCTAGTGTTCTGCTATTCCTCACCAGTTTTTCCCTCCACAAACCACCCCGCCACCCATTACCACACTGCCCCGCACATCATTTCGCACGTGATCACACACACACACACACACACACACACACACACACACACACACACACACACACACACACACACACACACACACACAAACACACACCCCAGGTGGTGGTGGTGTTCCGGAAGAGTCTTTCCAGGGGACGGCAAAAAAGTCGGGGGCAGAAGCTGCTTCCATTTCTGACCGGGAAGGAAACAACACTAGTCTGGCCGCATTTGTGCCACATGTGAGCCGCTGACACTTCATGACCAGAAAAATCATATTTGTGCTGTCCCATGTATGGGGGTCGGACACAACCTCCGGTTTGACCTGGAAGGTTAGAAACTGGACGAGGGTTCAATATCCCCGGAGATTTGGCTGATAACACCTCAGTGTTTTTTGTATTTATTCATTCATATATTTATTTGTTCATTCATTCATTCAATCATCCATTCAATTATTTGTTTGTTTGTTTTATTTTATTTATTTATTTATTTATTTCCCCACAGCCACCCCCACCGCCTCTGGCTGTCTCCTGGGGGCATACATACGGGCAAGCTCAGAGTCTTCATCTCGTCTATCCCTCCACACATTGTCCTCCTCACCACGTTTTATTCCCTGTTCACCTTCTTGATGTTTTGATTGTAAGGCCCCGGTCTTCCACAATCTTCCAAACCAAAACCTACCCTTTTCAGAGAGTTATAACAACAATTTTCAATACAGCTTTGCCTTTCCCTCATTTTCATTTACCTTTAGTCGAAGATTCTGAACGCAAAAAAACAACTCGAAGAGTTTGAAAAAGTTGAAAATTCTGAAAAATATTGAATAATCTGAAACTTTAAAAAGTTTCACAATTGACATCTGATTCAAGACGCCTTTTTAATTCCGTAACTTTGGAAAAATGAGGGCTTCAATGGAAACTTTAAAAAAAAAAAAAAAAAAAAAAAAAAAAAAAACATCCTTGCATTTTATACATAAAACAAAAAAATATAGAAATCATACTTCTACCTTTAAACCTTTTGATTTAAAAAGTTCGACATTTTCTCGAGCCCTTCTCACATCCCACCGTCCTCCAAAGCACATCTCCACTTCACTTAGCCACTCACACTACCGGCATCACCCCTCCCCTTCATCGCAGAGACCCCCGGGATGCGGCCTTTCCCAAAAGACAACGACGCCAAAGAGTTGCAGCCTTCGAAGGGAAAACCACGGAGGTTCCAAGCATTGCAAGCAGATTTCCTTATCAGCTTCAACAATAAACTCAAACATTAAGCATGCTTCAATGTTGAAGCTTTAAAGCTTCAACATTGAAGCATCCGTCTGCATCCGTCTATCCGTCTGCATTCCATCATGCCCTCTGGGCAGGATTGATGTAATTCTTTTTCGTCAAAGAAGGGACTCCAGGTGCGACAGACAGGCAAACCACATCGCAAACCCCGGTGCAAAATAAACAGCTGGTTCAATACCCGAAGAAACATGTACATTAATAGCCAGCTACATGAGAAACATGTACAGCACTAGGCCCCCACAGCAGAAACATGTCCAGCACTAGTCAGCTACACTAGAAACACGTACAGCACTAGTCGACCACACAGGAAACAAGTACAGCACTAGTCAGCTACACTAGAAAAATGTACAGTGCTATCCAGCTACACAAGAAACATGTACAGTACTATGAATGATTACAAACCACGCTCGGCCAACCAATAGAAGCATGCCGAAGTGGTAAACCGGGTAGATTGGGTAAATTGGGTAAATCAGGAGCACAGATTGGGATGTGGGAGAGACCTGTGCCAGCGGGAGCGGGGCGTGGCTTTGGGCGGAGGAGATGGCGTCGATCATCTTGCCGTACAAGATCGGGACCGCCAAATTAAGCACCCGACCCAGAGCGATGAGCGCCAAGTACGCCACCACACTCAGCTTCAGCTTCAGGCTCTGCTTCCCATAAAAAAATTGCTAAGCAATACTATGAAAAGGCAAATTGATTTGCTCAAAAGAACTGGATAAGACTTTTTTGTTTGGTAGCAATTGGAGCTGATTCCCACATTCCCCACACAAATCTCACCGCCCGAACTGGACCCGTGAATGGGTTGGTGGGGGCTTCGGAGAGACTGTGTGTGTGTGTGTGTGTGTGTGTGTGTGTGTGTGTGTGTGTGTGTGTGTGTGTGTGTGTGTGTGTGTGTGTGTGTGTGTGTGTGTGTGTGTGTGCGCGCGCGTGCATGCGTGCGTGCGTGTGGGCGCGTGCCAAAATGCGGGGATGCCAGGTAAGGGGCAAGTTGGATTAAGGCTGTGGTGAGGGAGGAAGGGGGGGGGGAGTGGATGATCGTTTAGAAGGAACTTCTGCCATGGGTGTATGTGTGCATGTGCAAGAAGCCATGTCTGCGTCTGAAGGTCCAACTCTTGGGGACAGGGGGGTAGGGCTGTGTCGTAATGTCTGGACTTGAACGCTTGCAAGGTTTGTACACCTGTTAAAAGGCCATACACAGTGAGCGAGCCAGAAACTCCCTCCGGTAGCCCAACCCACCTCTTTGTCTCGCGCGCGTGCACACACACACACACACACACACACACACACACACACACACACACACACACACACACACACCACACACACCACACACACACACACACGCGCGCGCGCGCGCGCGCGCACCATGCGGCCCCACACACGCAGGGGGGGGGAGAGAGAGAGAGGAGAGAGAGAGAGAGAGAGAGAGAGAGAGAGAGAGAGAGAGAGAGGGGGGGGGGGGCGTGGGTGGGGGATAGAGAGGGATAGAAGGTCAAGTACACCTCTGGTTTCACATATTGAAGAACTTTGAGCATGATCTTGCGGTAATCAGGTTTCGGGACGTCATCTGGAGTTGGGAGGCCCCGTCCCGCTTCGACGTCCGGCCTAGTAGACTGAAGCAAGGGCTCCGATGTACCGCCTGCTTCTGAAGCTGACTGCCTCCTGGTCCCCAAGCATAACACCCTTTGAAGTACAATTCACTCAGGCCCTTTAAAGTACAAGCCCTTTGAAAATCAACTCCCACAAGCTACAGCGTGGCCATGTTGTATTGTCATTCTACAGTGAGCTATGACTACGAAAGCACAGTCCCGTGGTACCAAAATCCCAGCTGAAATCCAGACACATCTGGTACCCCACTCTCCCACCTGGTACCCACAGAGGCCCCTTGGACCCGCACTCATACACATGGTACCCCCACTAACACCCGGTACCCACACTCACACTGGTGCACACACAGGTGCCACGATCACCCAGCACCGCGCTTCCCCCTACACACCCAACTAATACCATTCACCCACCTAATCCCCCTCACTTGTACTTGTACCCCCACTTACACATGTACTTGTACTTGTTACGCGCACTAATGCCCGGTACCACCACTTACACATGTACTTGTAC
>KV908539.1:120000-132500 GCA_002005505.1 Botryococcus braunii
ATCTGGCGAGCTTATGTTGGGAAGAATCTTCAAACGCTCTAAACAAGCTTAAGTATTGCTCTTCCAAATAATGAATGCACGGAGCCCTGGGATAGTGCACCGGCTAAGCATACTTTGGCTTATTTACAAGCGCTCCAAATCTCAAAAGCTCAATCTCCATGAATCGGGAATTAAGTGCCTTTTAGTCTCAGAATTGATGAGCTTCACGCACCTCAGCAAGTGGTTCTAACCTATGCTTCTTAAGCTTAAGGCAGCTCTGAGGAGGTGTGAGGTGTGGCACAGGCTCCCTTCTTAAATGACTACGCCACGTAGCACTTGCGTTCAGAAAACACAAAGGCTGCACTCATTATGAAAACAGTACTAGTAATTCTACAAGACATACAATCTTTCTGGAAGCAGAGGTCCGTGGTCTTACCTCTCTTGTTGTGGATAAAGGTACAGCCCAGCGGGCGCCTTCGCGGCATCTCTCTCTCTGTGTGTGTGTGTGTGTGTGTGTGTGTGTGTGTGTGTGTGTGTGTGTGTGTGTGTGTGTGTGTGGTTGTGTGGTTGTGTGTGTGGTTGTGTGTGTGCACGCGCACGCGCAGGCATGTGTCCGGCCTTGCGCACTAGCTTGTTTTGTCTGTCTGCCTCATGGCTCAATCTTTGAGTCGGGCGGCTGGTCCATCTAGCTGTCTGTGTGGCTCTTTTACACCTTTCGTGCCTGCTTGTTTTCCTTTCCTAACCCTGAACCCCTTTAAGTTAGACCCTGTGGCTGCTAGAACCCCAAGACTTCATGTGGCTGCTAAAACCCTATCTAAAAACTCCTTGGGCTGCTTACAGCACATCTTTTAAGTTCCTGTGGCTGGTAGAACCCTATCTCCAAACTTCCGGGGCTGCTTACATCACATAATTGAAGTTCCACTGGCTGCTAGAACCCTATCTCCAAACTTCCGGGGCTGCTCACAGCACATCTTTGAAGTTCTCCTGTGGCTGCTAAAACCATGTATCTAAACTGGTAGTGCTGCTAAAGGCCGTTGCTTTAACATCCCAAGAATTCTGGGACTGCTTAAAGCTCTTCTCCAAGCTTCAAGTGAGACTGCGAAATGCTTTTCTCCAAGCTTAAGGTGATGCAAAGAGCCTATCTCAGCATCTCTGGATCCCTTCCACCCGCCCACTTCCTAATTTGGGGGTGAGCCGGCGCGGGCAGTGTGACGCTGGGAGACGAGGAGGCGCGGAGGCGGGGGGGCGGGCGCAAGAGCATTCTGGAGAGGGCGGCGCCCCCCACCTTTGATGTGGCCATCGAGCTCCTGGACACGGCCTGCTGGCGCGTCCACACGGATGTTGCCCTCGCCGTCGACCGCATCCTTGCAGGTTTCACACCCCCCCCCCCTTCCTCTTTTTGGGATTTAATGAATGTTTGAGGAATTGGATGAACTTTGATTTCCTGCAGGTTTTCTTCACCCCTCCGCCCGCTTTCATCTTTTGAGCTCCTCACCCTCTTGTGAAGGATTTCTTGAATGATTTCCTTGAAGGGGTGGGGGAGGTTCTCCCCCCCCCCCACCCCCTCCTTTTGAGCTTCCCTCTTTTGAGGAACTCCCTGAACGTAATCATCGAAAGAGGAGGGGCTTGAATGAACCCCCCCTCCTCTCTTGAATTGTTTTCTTGAAGGTTCTCCCCCCCCCCTTTCCCAGCCCCTTTTGTGTTGAGGAATTCCTTTGAATGAATTCTTTGAAGGTCCCGCCCTCCCTGGGTTAGAACAATTCCTTGAAGCTTCCCTTGAGGTTTCGCTCCCACCGCTCTCCCCCCCACCCCTGTCTTTAGGAAGTTCTTGCCTCCCTCCCCCCCCCCCTCCCCCACCTGTCTTCAGGAATTCCTTGGTGGTTCCCCCGCCCCCCCCCCCCCTCCCCGGCGGGGCTTGAGGAATTCCTTTGAATGAATTCCTTGCAGATCTCCTTCCGCCCTCTCCCTCCCACCCTCTCTCGTGCAGTTGAGGGGCTGTGGGATTACCTCCATGCCTGCTTTAATTCCTAGAAGGTCCCTCTTCACAACCCCGCAACCCCTCTTCTGCAGCTGAGGGTCTGTGGGATGGCCCCATGGCTCTACCAATGCCCTGCACGTGTCCCTCTGACCCCCCCTCCCCCCCAAAAAAACCTTTTTGAACATTTTGTTTCGGGGGTTACTGATCAGTGTAAATGAGCCAATCATTTTCGTATGTTCAGCTGATCGATCGAAAAGATAAATAAGTATCATCCCCCCCCCCCCCCCGCGCCTAGCCTACGGGGTTTAGGGTTTGACACTGATCTGACACGACTGGGACAATTGTCCCAGCCTGGACATCGACTTCGGTTCCAGCCACCGATTTTGTTGGCCGCTCAAAGAAAAGCCGAATCAAACACACCTCCCGAGCCAGCTGAGGAAGATCTTTAAACTAGATAAAGCTACATTTGTCCAGCCACCGAGGCATGATAAGTTGTCCACAACGCCCCGAGTGACTATTGTAACTTCTTCTAGTAAAGAATTCTTCCATAGCTATTGGCCAAAAAATCCTGCCAGTACGACCGACTCCGTCCGAGCCACCTTGGACATCGCCCAAACCATCTATGGACGAATTCTAACTAAACATACCCAAAATTGCAAAGTGATGGGGTTTCACGACATAGCCGGCTTGAAATGGCGAGATCGGATCGCTTAGAGCGCCCAGCCATTCTCAATTGGCACGTGCGTAAGCTTCTGACTTTCAACAGAGCAAATTCAAGCAGCGTTTCAGGGTTGAAATTGAAACCCAAGAGGTAACTTTTTTCAAAACGCAGAGTTCTCTGAGTGGACATGATGCAATCAGCAACACCCACAATGCCAGCACTAACAATAGCAGCCATGTGCATCAAGCGGTAATGGACGCTGTTGCTAGCTTGAATGCCCATGAGAGTGCGCTTTTGGCACGCCTAGCATTCCATGCAGCCGCGAGCATCAGCCTAACCCTGCAAAGAATCCGTAGACCAGCTACCTGGTGTGCGCAATGCTAAGGCTAAAGTAGAACAGCGCTTCAGCCCGGGACGAATGGAATCCTTTCCGAACCTCCCTTTTTCTAACAACATTTCTTCCGAAGGGATTCTCGGCATGAAGAGGGCATCCCACAGGAAGCGCAGATGCATATACGGTAAAATCTTGTGGAGAACTAATGCTGATATAGCTTTAGTTCTCCACAGAAGTAATGGTATCTCTCATCCGATGTTGCTGCCATGCCTGCCGACAGGCCAATGTCTTGCAGTTTACTCTTACGGAAGCAAGGTCCTTGAGCTCCACTACTGAGAAATGCAAGGAAATGGCAAACTTGAAGTATAACCACTTGGAATCTCAGCAAGCAGAGGCACTAATAAGGAGAAGCTTACCCGGGAACGCACCGAAGCTTTGCAGGCTACGCAGCCAAGACGAACCAAGGAAGATATTGATGCCATCCTGCAGCAGCCGAGTGCGGCCGGATCATGCGCAAGCAGCTCTATGCCCTGATGGATAATGAAGACATGATATTGGCGGCCTACAGGCTGAAGGACGCCGGGGCAGGATCTAAAGATGCCTACTACAGCATTGACCTGGAATGCGTGGTCCGCTTGGAGGCCTTGAATGCTAGAGATTGCCGCCAACTCTGGGATTTGAGGACTCTAAGCTGGCCAAGCACTCTAGGTAAAGGCTGTAGTAGGTAGCTTTGGATCCTCCCCTGGGGTCCTTTAGCCAATTTCATGTTTTCATGATCCATCAGAGTTTTGAGGTGCTTGCGCATGATCCTGGCAGCATCCATCTCCTGCGCAAGTTGAGTGCATGCACGATAGCAGCAAGCTCTTCCTTGGTTCGTGCTGGCTGCATGGCCTGCAAAGCTTGGGTGCGTTTCCGGCGGGCCTCTCTTCTATTTTGCCTGCCTCTGCTTGCTGGGATTCAAAGCAAATCATACTTCAAGGCTTGCCAGATCTTTGTTTTCTGTGGTGGATCTCGCTTCCGTATAAGCAAACTGCCGGGCCTTTGTTCACCTGTCCGGAGGCATGGCCACAACAATCAGATGATATATCATTAGTTCTCCACATGATTTTACCATATGTACTTTAGCGCTTCCTGTGGGCTGCACTCTTCATGCCGAGAATCCCTTCGGAAGAAATGTTGTTAGAAGAAGGCAGGTTCGGAAGGATTCCATTCGTGCCGGCCGGAAACGCTTTTCTTCTTTAGACTTAGCATTGCGGACACCAGGTAGCTGGTCCACGGATTCTTCGCAGGGTTAGGCTGATGCTTGCGGCTGTATGGAATGCCAGGCGTGCCAAAAGCGCACCCTCATGGGGATTCAAGCTAGCAACAGCGTCCATTACCGCTTGATGCACATGGCTGCTATTGTTAGTGCTGGCATTGTGGGTGTTGCTGATTGCATCATGTCCACTCAGAGAACTCTGCGTTATGAAGAAAAGTTACCTCTTGGGTTCCAATTTAACCCTTAAATGCTGTTTCAACTTGCTCTGTTGAAAGTCAAAAGGCTATGCATGAGTTCGGGACGTGCCAATTGACAATGGCTAGGCGCTTCAAGCGATCCGATCTCGCCAGTTCAAGCCGGCTATGCCGTGAAACCGCATCCCTCTGCAATTTTGGGTATTTTTAGTTAGAGTTCGTCTATAGATGGTTTGGGAGGTGTGTTTGATTTTGATCCGGTGATATCCAATGTGGCTTGGACGGAGTTGGTCGTACCGGCAGGATTCTCTAGGCCTCTTGATGTCAGTTTTTTTTTTCCTTTGTTTTTTTTTTTTTTTTTTTTTGGTTTTTGGGGGTGGGGGGAAAGGGGGGTGGATTGCGGTGTTATATGGAGTCTCGCCCGTTCCAGAAAAGACCAGACCCAGGCAAAAGAGTCGTGTTCACAGAGCACAATGGCGATGACATCAACATCGATTATACCAATTTCTTAACCCTTACCCAATTTCCTGATCCCGCGCTACTGAGGGAACTGTGCATCCTAGTGCCTCGCCCGTTTCACCAACACCCCGTCGGCCATTTAAGCTCATGTTCCGCTTGTAAATCCCGAATTCTCCTGTGGACTTCGTCTGTGATTTCATTTGAGTGACCAAGGTTACAGTTCCATCAACATTTCTTGGGGCGATAAAAAAATGCCAGTTGCCAGTTAGCAATATGGCTGGGACTTGAACCCATGCATGTGCTGAATGCAATGATCGGACATGTACCTATAGGTCGTTCCAGATCACACGAAAGTGAACCTCCTGCAGTTTATGAGGCCGAGCCGAGACAGTCTTTGGAAACCATACAGATGAAGGACAAGGTCGCTGTAGGACTTAAGAGGCATTCTTTGTTTGATGCATGCTGACTTGTTCGTTCGTGTGTGTGTGTGTGTGTGTGTGTGTGTGTGTGTGTGTGTGTGTGTGTGTGTGTGTGTGTGTGTGTGTGTGTGTGTCTGTGTACACGCGCGCGCGCGTGTGCATGTGTGTCTGTTTGTGTGGGGTGGGGGAGGGGGGGATGTGCGCGCGGCCACGCGTGTGTGCGGTTGGTCATGGCCGTGGTTGTTGTCGTTGTTGTTGTTGTTGTTGTTGTTGTTAAGTTAGGGGATGGAAGTGATGGCCATTGCCGAGGCCTTTTAAAGCGAAATATGAATTAGGGATGGATCGTTCAAGACAACCTCTCAGGCGCCTTTTCCATTGCCCGTCTCATTCTGGTCAGTCCTCACAGCCAAGCCATCCCAAGCATTAAAAATTTAGAACTCTTGTTGCTGCTAGGCCCTGGCTGGCTAGCCCTGGCATTCTTTGGGGAATGCTCAGTTCTGATCGGCGAAGATTGTCCCTCTCACGAGGGACCCAAACCATTCTCTAATAAATAATATAACGAGTAGTTATTAGCAGCCATTGTGTTCCAAAAGGTTTTCTGTCTGATGAACCCGGCCTAGGTCAACCTAAGGACCCGGTTGGCGAAGGCCCATCAAATTCGCTTTAATAAAAATAATGATTTTCCGCGCTTGGAGCAACCTTAGGACTGGATTTGGCCCTTGATGCCCACATGGACCTTCCGTGCCCGAAGGACTGAGTTTTGGTTTATTACATAAGAGGAAATCACAACCCTCGAAGGACTGAGCTTCACTCTAGGACTGCGTTTAAATCTAGGACTAAGGTTGAACATCTAGGACAGAGGTTAAATCTAGGACTGAGTTGAATTCTACGACTGAGGTTGAACATTTAGGACTGTAGGACTGAGTTCAAATCTAGGAGTGCGTTTAATTCTAGGACTGAGGTTAAATCTAGGAGTGCGTTTAATTCTAGGACTGAGGTTAAATCTAGGAGTGCGTTTAATTCTAGGGCTGAGGTTGAACATCTAGGACTGAAGGTTCAATCTAGGACTGAGTTTAAATTTAGGACTGAGGTTAAATCTAGGACTGCGTTTAATTCTAGGACTGGGGTTAAATCTATGACTGCGTTAAATTCTAGGAATGAGGTTTAAGATCTAGGACTGAAGGTTCAATGTAGGACTGAGTTTAAATCTAGGACTGAGTTTGAACCTCTAGGACTGAGGTTAAATCTATGACTGCGTTAAATTCTAGGACTGAGGTTTAAGATCTAGGACTGAAGGTTCAATCTAGGACTGAGTTTAAATCTAGGACCGAGTTTGAACATCTAGGACTGAGCTTAAATCTGAGGAATGAGTTCTAACTAGGACCGCACAGGAGGGTGAGTTTTCTAAGCACGGGAGGCTGAGTTTTGCGATCGCGCGCGCTGTTGGGCGGCAATTGGCGGCGCGGCTCCCTTGGGGGGGGGGGGGGGTTTGAAGGTTTAACGTTCGATTCTTGGGTTATGGGGTTTTCTCAGTGTGGGGGTTGTGATATCATTTTATTGTAAAATATTATCTAGGACTGCGTTCGAGTCTAGGACTTCGCCCGAGAGCGGGCCTCTCCTGAAGCAAAGTATCATCGAGGAGCTCGCTTTGCGAAGGAAGAGCCCTCCGAGTTTAAATCTAGGCAGAATTGATTACATAAGAGGAAGTCCAGGACTGAATTTGAGACTCCAATCACTAGAAATGGCAGTTCCTTCACATGGCCATCCTATGTCTTTCCAGCGCCGCACAACGTGTCCAAAGCAGGCACGGCTCTGCATGCTCCCACAGGCACCCACGACATGAATCAATGAATGAACACACGCCGCACAGTACACATCATGATGGGCGGGATGTGCTGACACCAGGCTACTGAATGAATGAACTCACTTCCCAGACATCGCGGGTCTTGCTGGCCGGATTTGGTGGCACCATGCTACTAAATGAATGAACCCACGCCGCACATTTCCCGCCGTGACGGGCGAAATGTGCTGACAAGCTTGCTACTGAATGAATGAATGAACACACGCTACACATTTCGCGTCATGATGGGCAAATGTGCTGACACCATGCTACAGAAAACCCACTGGGCGCGCGGGTGCAGATGTAGACCCGGGAGGGCAGGTCCGGATCCTGGAGGCGGACGGGACGATCAGTGTGCAGGACCATCTGCCAGAGCGGGACGCGGGTTCGAGTCCCGGGGACAGCTCCCCGCCGCTGCCATCGACTTTTTGGGATGACGAGGCCGCAGCGCGGGCGGCGGGCTCGGGAATGCCGGGCCCCCGCATGCAAATGCAAGCGGGCGGAAACCCCGATGCGGTCCGGGTCTTTGTGTATGCTTTGGAGGAGGAGCTGGTGTGGGCCGTGATTGAGGAAATGGGGTTGAACGAGAGCATACGACTCACTGGGTATGCCCACCCTCCCAAAATTCCTGGGGCTCGGGTTCGTCTTGTTGGGATGCGGTTTTCGGAAACGGTTTAGGGTTTGAGCAGAGGTTAGGGTTCATTGTGTCGGGATTCGCGGTGCGGAATTGTTGTGAATCATGACGACCATGGTGTTGCATTTATTTGTGATCTGACTTCAAGATGCCCGCAAGGGTTGCATGAGTAAGGCAGCGTTTCCGACAGCAAACAAGGGGGTTTCTGGTATCAAGGCGGGCATTTATAAAGCATCGGGGCCTCAGTTCGGAACAGAACTGTTCCGAATCTGTGTTGTTCGTGATTTAGAGCTTCGGAGGAGGCGTGATCCTCGAAGTCATACTGCATTTGGGTTGCTGACTGACTGACCATTGATGGTGTCTGTCCCGGTACCCCTGGGACAGGTACCCACATGTTTTTCTTTGCTGAGTGACCATTTTAAGTCACCTGCTGAGGTAACTTCGGAGATGGTGAGGAGTCCTCGCGACCCGCTCGAAGGTCGATCTGGTGTTCGATAGAGGTTCCGCATCCATGTCGAACCTATTAGGAGTATTACTACCTGCTACCTCGGGTGTTTCCGATCTTAAGCCTGTTCGTTTACGAATTGAGGCCGTAGCTTCAAACCAGCTCATGGGTAGATCAGCTTGCACGTCTTCCGTCTAAAATGCTAGTGGCCACAGCTATTTAAGCAGTCGTGTTTAAGGGATGCCTTGGACATGGATGTTCTACATCTCCGTTGTTCCTTGTGGCCGCATTAAGTCAGTGCATGCTTGCGGCTGTTTATTGCGAGTGCGTCAAACTCGACTGGCAATGCAGGTGATGTCACTTTTTTTAGCTAGGCTTGAGAAACACCTTAACACACCATCAAATAACAAGGCTTGGAACTCCTACGTCTCCGTCGTCTCTTGTTGCTGCACAAAGGTAGTGCTTGCTTGACAGCTGTTCACTGCATGTGCATACGAGTAGACTCACGTGAGTCTAATTCGACTGGCAATGCAGGGACACACGTGATGATTTGATTATTGCTCCGTCAACTGTGTAAGTCTGCCATTGTCTGTAATTGACATGGCATCGGCGATGTCAATTACACACCATGGTCGGACTTGCACACTTCACGGAGCAACAATCAGATCATCACGTGTGTCCCTGAATTGCCAGTCAAATTAGACTCACGTGAGTCTACTCGTATGCACATGCAGTGAACAGCTGTCAAGCAAGCACTACCTTTGTGCAGCAACAAGAGACGACGGAGACGTAGGAGTTCCAAGCCTTGTTATTTGATGGTGTGTTAAGGTGTTTCTCAAGCCTAGCTAAAAAACGTGACCTCATCTGCATTGCCAGTCGAGTTTGACGCACTCGCAATAAACAGCCGCAAGCATGCACTGACTTAATGCGGCCACAAGGAACAACGGAGATGTAGAACATCCATGTCCAAGGCATCCCCTTAAACACGACTGCTTAAATAGCTGTGGCCACTAGCATTTTAGACGGAAGACGTGCAAGCTGATCTACCCATCAGCTGCTTTGAAGCTACGGCCTCAATTTGTGAACGAACAGGCTTAAGATCGTAAACACCCGAGGGAGCGGGCGCAGGTAGCAATACTCCTAATAGGTTCGACATGGATGCGGAACCTCTATCGAACACCAGATCGACCTTCGAGCGGGTCGCGAGGACTCCTCACCAACTCCGAAGTTACCTCAGCAGGTGACTTAAATGGTCACTCGGCAAAGTAAAAAGTGTGGGTACCTGTCCCAGGGGTACCGGGACAGACACCATCAATGGTCAGTCAGTCAGCAACCTAAATGCAGTACGTCTTTGAGGATCAGGCTAAGTCACCGAAATCTCTAGATCACGAGTCGAATCAGCAATAGTCCTAGTGGTAGCAGTTTTGAATCACTATCACTACTATTGTTGTCAATCCTGTGTCACTGTTGTCGAGTGTTCTTCTTTCTTTTTTTTGGGGGGGGGGGTGGGGGGGGGGGATTTCCCCCAACCACCCACTGAGTTTGATTACCACTTCCAACAGTCAACCTGCAACGCACCTACTCCACTAGATCCTGTGACAACTGCCACCCACTGAGTTTGATCACCCCTCTCACCATTTAACCGACAATGCACCTACTCCACTAGATCCTGACAACAACCGCCACCCACTCAGTTTGATCACCACTTCCAGCAACCAACCGGCCACGCGCCCGCTGCAGGTAGCCCCGTCGACAACCACCACCCACCAGCAACCACCCACCCACACCAATGACCACGACGAAAACAACCAAGAAAAGGCAACGATGAAAGTACCCAAGGCCTCCAAGGCCTTATTTTTACTTTATGAAGTAACCGCAATTATGGAAAATTCATAGTAGTATTAATCATAAAACACCATTGGCGTTGGTTGGACAGGAACATCAGGGAGGCGGACGTGGTGCTGAGCGTGCGGAGCAGGGTCCGGGAATCCAGCTGGGTGAAGGATCAGGCTCGCCAGCTGGGGCTCCCCATTTACGCCATCAAAACGGTACTCCGCCCTCTGTGTGTGTGTGTGTGTGTGTGTGTGTGTGTGTGTGTGTGTGTGTTTGTGAGTGTGTGTGTGTGTGTGTGTGTGTGGGTTGGTGTGTGTGTGTGTATGTGTGTGTGCGTGTGCGCGCGCGCGCGTGCGTTGTGTGTGATTGTGTGTGTGTGTGTGGGGGGGGGGGGGGGGGTCGGGCACAACCCCGGGGGGTGTGGGCATGGTGTCTGGTGTTTTATCTGACATCCTTGTCAGTGTCGTTCTCCTCTGATTCTTCAGGCCTGAGCAACTTGATAAGCAAATCCAGGACTGGCTAGACATGATCAATAGCAGGTTGCAGGGCCACTTGTTGAAGGAATTTACTAAACTGTGAACAATTTCGAGTATATACATTGTACACCTGAATTATTGCACTGTGTATTTCTGCTTGAGCTCACCGTCCAAAAAAAAAAATAAAAAATAAATAAAATAAAATAAAAAAAATAAAAAAAAAAACTCTGTACAATATAATAAATTCACAGTGCATGCGAGTACATTCAAATTCTTTGATTTTCTTAAAGTCCCAATGGTTGGTGGTCTCGAGCAAGTTGACGCAAATGCTCACAAGCAGGCAGGAATATGCAAAAACACATCCTACGTTTGTTCACAAACACATCCGTACGGGGCCAGGCGTCCGCGGGCCACGTGAACAGGGCGGTGAGGGCGCTGCTGGGGATTGATCCGAGCGCGGGGACCTTGTTTTCGCGGGGCGGGGACGCGGCAGCGCCAGCCGGTTCCGATCCCTCAGCGCGGGAGGCTCCCTCTCGAGGGACCCTGCGGGAGCCATCTGCCACTCCGGCCCGCCCCAGCATCATTGCCAAGGTACTTGCTCCTCACGTCTTGACAGCCTGTTGCTAAGTATGGCAACTGCTCTGTTAAAAACTTGATCGAGAAATTTCGTTAAAATTTTACTCAATGGTACGCGGTGGAAATTTTGTGGTAATTTTACTCGACAAAGCTTTACTCGATGCTAGGTGGTCAGTACCCTAAGAATTCAACCCCCTCCCTTCTTCCGATGATGTTGCTGCCGTCGTCCTTGTCCATGTGATTGACTGCGCCGTTATGATTGAGGTTACGCGATGTGTCACAGAACCCTTGAACTGTATACATTTTTTGTGTTTTTCCCCCTGGGGGGGGGGGGGGCTCTTGTTCCCTCCTGTCCAGGGAACGAGGCGCTCTCATGAGGGGACGAGGCGCTGTATGGATGTAGCATGAGGGAATGAGGGGGTGCTGTTGGGGTGGGATGCAGAGCGTGGCACAGAACCGGATGGAGGCGCTGGATGAAGCCCGGCACGCAGTGGAGGAGATTGTACTGCCTTGCGGTCAGCCCATCGAGCTGCTGCCTCGGACCCTCGAGGTTCTGGAAGCCCAGGTCCGCCCTCGCGCCCACTACACACTCGAGAACAGTTTCAAACAGTCGTTTGTGAAAAAGAGTGTCATTCAAGAAAAAAGGTGAAGCATGCCCCCGTAACTAAACCACCAGCACCATCACCACCACCAGTCATAATATGCCAGCGGAACAACGGAACGTTCCGGAACAAGGACTGTTCTGGTGTTGGCTGGTCCTATCTTTAGGGTTTAGGAGGGAGCGTTGAGGTTCAGGGATAGGGCTGGTCTTTTCTTTAGGGTTTAGGGTTAGGGTTCAAATGGAATAGCGAAACAGCGGAACAGTTCCAGCCGAACAACTATATGTTCGGTTGGCATACTCTCCATGATCATCATCACCATCACCATCATCATCATCATCATCATCATCATCATCATCATCATCATCATCATCATCATCATCATCATCATCATTATCATCATCACCACCATCATCATCATCCGCAGCACCGTTTCCGTGAAGTTGTTGGGGTGGCATGCAGGTGGAGCTGGTGAAGTCGTACCAGTTGGCACACGCTCTGGTGGGAGAAGGAGCCAGCAGTAGGCTGCGCATATTTCCCCAGACCGCCAAGGGAAACGCCCTTTCCACGTCATCATGATGATGCGGAGCCGAACAGCACCACTTTAAACCCCTTTCCACGTGATCTTAATGATGTGGCACCACACCAACACCATTTGCGTGGTTAGAGTCATTGGATACGCGAGGGTAGAGTTTATGCATTTGCGAGCGTAGAGTCAATGAACTCGCGAGGTTAGAGTCATTGGATAAGCGAGGTTAGAGTTTATGTATTTGCGAGGGTAGAGTCAATGAACTCGCGAGGTTAGGAGTCACTGG
>KV908539.1:142500-145000 GCA_002005505.1 Botryococcus braunii
ACGCCCGCGCCTCTCAGGACGCCCCACGACAAAACGCTTTCCTGGCAGAACTGGCAGAACTTGGGGGAGGGCGTCACCTCGTCAGACTGGAGGCAGTCGTGGGCGTGGCCAGATTTGGCCATGGCGGCGGCCAGGATGACGTTGCAGTTGGCGCACCAGACACGCGCCCCGGGGTGGTTTAGGCGGAAGGCCTCGGCGGCGGGGGCTTCGTACTCGATGGCCCAGCGCGTGTGCGCGGCCCCCGCTTGGTGCAGCCCCTCCGACAGGCCCCCGCACCCTGCAAAGATGTCCATCGTCGCCAGCGCGATCCCGTCGTGCGGCCTGCCCCGACAGTGCGAGCCTCAGTGTGTTGCTGTTGTCGTCGTTTACTTATTTATTTGTTCGGTTATTCACTTACTTGTTTGTTTTATTTTATTTTATTTCATTTATTTGCTTCATATATTTGTTTATTTAGCCATTTACGTTTTATTTATTACTTATTTTATATTTTGGTGCAGGAAGCAAGGATTGATTCCTGCTTCAGAGGCCCTGGACAACCTCGAAGGGAGCGGAGGGAGGGGGACAGCAGGGAAACGCCCCGCGCTTGTGCGTACACGAATGTACGCGTGCGCGCACGGATGTATGCGCCCTCCCGTGCACACACACACACACACACACACACACACACACACACACACACACACACACACACACACACACACACAGAGAGAGAGAGAGAGAGAGAGAGAGAGAGAGAGAGAGAGAGAGAGAGAGAGAGAGAGAGAGAGAGAGAGAGAGAGAGAGAGAGAGAGAGAGCACGCTGGAGTTACAGCCAGAGACTCAAGTGGGGTGTCTATGCAAGGAGAGGTGAGAAATGGAGGGGGGGGGTGAGCGATGGAGCACCTGCCGTGGCCATTCATGACCTGCCCAGTTGATCCGATAGCGGCCTTGCCCTTGTCTGCGGGACCCTTGCCCTTATCTGCGGGACCCTTGCCCTTGTCCTCAACAGCCATGGCGGGGCCCTTCCCCTTGTCCACGCCAGCATTTGCTGGTCCCTTGCCCTTGTCGACAGGGGCTTGTGCAGCGCCTTTGCCCTTGTCGATTGTGGCGGCCCCAGCCGGGCCCTTGGTCTCGTCCTTCGGTCCCTGCGGGACCGGCACCCCCACACAGAGGCTCAGGAAGAAAGAGCGAGCTAAGAAATGCTGGGTACATGGAAAATCGGGAAGTTAAAAAGCGGGATTAAAGCGTCGGAAGATCCAGACGCTCTAATTTGGATTGTTCACAAAAGACAGAGCCCTGAGAACAGTTGCATTCGTTATAGTTGCATTGTGATGAGGTCACCGCGAGAGTTTGGGATCAATTTTGGGGAAAACAGGACAAAAGAATAGTTGAATGGGCAAAGGACAAGGCGCGGAGTCGGACGGAATCGCACCGATGCTGAAGAGAAGAGGCCCGATGGTGGAGCCGTCCAGGTTTTTGTTTTTCTGCTGTATGTAGCGGTACACACGAACGTGTTCTTCCCTGCCCAAGAGCAACAAGAAAGCATGAGTTTCACTCTCCACTTGGATATGGATGTAAGTTTGTGTGCGTCTGTGTGTGTGTGTGTGTGTGTGTGTGTGTGTGTGTGTGTGTGTGTGTGTGTGTGTGTGTGTGTGTGTGTGTGTGTGCGCGCGCGCGCGCGCGCTACCTCTCCCAGGTGCTGTGCGACCTTGTGGTTGACTGTACATTGGTCGGTCATTCATTGCATTGCCATCCTCTCAAGCCCTAGTGCGTGCTCGTAGACCTTACATTCCTTCCTTCCTTGGGTATACTGGAGGATCGCGTGAGTGGGTTGGAGGATCATGTGAGTTGGTTGGAAAATCACGTGAGTGGGTGGGAGGACCACATCATGCGGTGAAGGATCACGTGAATGGGTTGGAGGATCACCAGGGTGGGTCGGAGGATCACATGGGTGGGTCGGAGGATCACACGAGCGGATAAAGGACCGCAAGATTGGGTAAAGAATCGCAATGAGGGGGTGAAGAGCACACCTGCAAGAGATGCGTTTCCGACGACGTGGCATTTGCCGATGACGTCGTCGGGGCGGAGGGTCTTCTCCTCGTCGGAAGCATACACCTCCCACCAGTCAGCGGCGTAGGCCTTGTCAGCGCTGATGTCCTCCGGTCGCCAGAAGCGCCTCACCACAATTCCAGAAGGCACCTGCCAAAACCAAAACCGAAACTGTCTCAGTGCGACCACGCACTGACGCAGCATCACACTCACACACATCCCCCTACACCCCCATCCCCCCGCGTCCACCCACACACACACACACACACACACACACACACACACACACACACACACACACACACACACACACACACACACACACACACACACGTGCGCATATGCAGACAAACACACACAGACACACACGCACGCACGCACACACACACACACACACACACATACACACACACACACACACACACACACACACACACACACACACACACACACACACACACACACACACACA
>KV908539.1:150000-152500 GCA_002005505.1 Botryococcus braunii
GGGAAAGTGCGCAAGGGCAGGAAGAGCATGGGAGGAGGGGCGGGAAAGCGCGCAAGGGCGGGAACAGCATGGGAGGAGGGGCGGGAAAGCGTGCAAGGGCGGGAACAGCATGGGAGGAGGGGCGGGAAAGCGTGCAAGGGCGGGAACAGCATGGGAGGAGGGGCGGGAAAGCGTGCAAGGGCGGGAACAGCATGGGAGGAGGGGCGGGAAAGCGCGCAAGGGCGGGAACCTCCCATGTACTTTACGAACCTCACATCCAAGCACCGGAGGGGGTGCGGGAAAGCATGCAAGGGCGGGAGCCGCACATCTTCGATACGAACCTCGCACCCAAGTGCGGGAGGAAGGGCGGGAAGCCGAGCAAGGTTGGGAAGCGGGGCCAAGCAGGAGAGAAGGGGCGGGAAGGCAGGGCAAGCACGGGGAAAGGGGCGGGAAAGCAGGGGCAAGCAGGGGAGGAGGGTGGAAAGCGGGAAAAGCATAGGAGGAAGGGGCGAAAAAGCGGGGGCAAGCAGGGGAGGAGGGCGAAAAGCGGGAAAAGCATGGGAGGAAGGGGCGAAAAAGCGGGGGCAAGCAGGGGAGAAGGGGCGGGAAAGCGGGCCAAGCGCGGGACGAAGGGGCGGGAAAAGTAGGCACCTGCAGCAGTGGGAGCCATTGATGAGAAGTAGGATTGCCAGATGGCCTTCACCATGGCAGTTGCGGTAGCGGTCATTGGTCGGGCGCGGACAGCGGCTCGATCCCGCATGGGGTTCGCTCTCAGGTTCTTCAGTTTTTTCTTGGCTGCATAGAACAACTGCAGCCCCCAGCCCGGCAGTCCCACCGCTCAGGGTTTTGTCGATCAGCGTCAGTCGGTCGGGGTTTGCAGGAGGGTTTTCCGTTTGCAGTAGGGTTACATGCCTGCGCTTGGGCTGAATTGGGTTTGGGCACCTGCGGTAGGGTTTGTATCAAGGGTTTGGATTAGGGTTTGCTTCAGGGTTTGGCGGCACATGAAGGGGCCCTGCTCCTTGCTCTGGCGGCGCAGCTCCAGGGTACGATGTACTTCACTCAATCATGTACTTCACCCAACCCTGTACTTCACAAGATCCTGTGATCCATAAAGGGGAGCCAACGTGGCTGTGGCGGCGCAGCTCCAGGGCACAAGTCACATCACCGAATCATGTACTTTACTCAATCATGTACAGCACTTTTTCATGTAATTCTCATTGAAAGGGAGGTACCCGCAGCTAAAACCCTGTAAGTCACAAATCATGTACTTCCCTGAAGCATGTACTTCACTTTGGTCTGTGCCTCAGTTAGCCGTGTACTTCGAAAGAGAGGGGCGGTTCACCTTGCTGTGCCGGCGAAGCTCCAGGCGCTGACGCAGACTGCCCACGAAGGCAGCGCGCTGCACATTCTTGTTTGGGAAGTTGCGGAACTGGTTCAAAATGATCTGCCCATGCACTACCACAAACCTCTCCACCACACCCTCCTGCGTTTCCCCCCGCACCCCCCCTCCACCTTTTCAGCCCTCGTGCCTGGTTGTTGACATGAGCTTCCAAATGTGTTCGGGATGATCTGGCCGTGCACTTTTTTTTTTTTTTTTTTTTTTTTTTTCCGTACCACAAAGCTCTCCACCGCACCCTCCTGCATTCCCCCCCACCCCCACCCCTCTTCCTCCACTTCAGCCGCGCTGCCTGGTCGCTAACGTGCTCTCCCCAAACGGTTTGGAATGACACACGCACACGCACAATCACAAACCACTCCACCACATCCCCCCTCCCCGCCCCCCCTCCTCCGCTTCCGCCCCGGCGCCTGTTATTGAAGCAACCTCCCCAAGCTATTTTGGAACGATCGGCCCATGCCCAAAATCTCAAACCCCTCCCCCGCACTCTCCTGCATCCCTTCTCCCCCCCCCCCCTCCTTCTTCTCCTCCTCATCTTCTGCCCCTGTGCCTGGTTGTTGACATAAGCTTCCAAAAGAGTTAGGAAGGATCTGCCCATGCACACCTCACCCCCGCCTCCCCTTCCACACCCTCCTACCCCTACCACACCATCCTACCCCTTCCACACCCTCCTACCCCTTCCACACCTTCCTACCCCCTACCACACCCTTCTACCCCTTCCACACCCTCCTACCCCTTCCACACCTTCATACCCCTACCACAAACCTCTCCACCGCATCCCCTTCCATTCCACTCCTTCAGCCCCGGTGCCTGGTCGTTTATGTAACCCTCCCACGTGGTGCGGAACCCATCTGCCAGTGCACAACTGTGAGAGTCAGGTTCCTGGGGGCGTACCTCTTCTGAGTGGCTCACCACGATCTTGCACATTTACGAATATTCTATGAGTTTTCACATGCACATTTACAATACATTCTGAGTTATCACGTGCACGTTTACAAAGATCCCGTCAGGGGCAAGCCAGAGCACGGCCTTACATCTTCCACACCCTGAGCCAGCCAGGGCACGGCCTTATATCCTCACGCCCGGGACAAGCAGGGGCACGGGCTTACATCCTCATGCCCAGGA
>KV908539.1:155000-167500 GCA_002005505.1 Botryococcus braunii
TCCATGACTAGCTCCATGACAGGAAACCCTGCCCCTGCCCCGCCCATCCCTCACCCTTGCGTCACGCGTCACGGCGTCACGCTTATTTCCCCAGGCTCCAGGAGCAAAAAGCAAAGAAGAAACAGGGGGAGAAGCCCACGAAAAAACTGCGCATTAAGTGCAGAAAGTGTGGAGGCGGGGGCCGCACCTCCGCGTTGTATATTGAGAAGTCGGTGAGCGTGCAGCGCGGCAAATCCTCCGGCGGCGCGTCGAAAAGGTCCTCGTCCATCAGCATCAGCTCGTCCGCCTCCTCCTCTTCCTGCACAGCTTCCACTCGCCATCAATGCATGCCCGTGCACGCTCGCACACGCACACGCACACGAACGCACACACACGCACTCATACACATGCACGCCCACAAGCACGCACGCGCCTGCGCCCACGCACGCACGCACGCACACACGAACGCACACGCACACGCTTACGCACGCACCTACGCACACGTGTGCGCGCGTGGTCGTGCGGTGGACCCAGTGCCAAGTGATTAGGGTATATTGCCCCTTACCCCTCAGAACTTTACCCCTCAGCAAGCAATGTTCTGTGTCATGCGACTAGGGTAAAACTGTGTCATGTGACTAGGGTAAAGGGTTCCTTCATCTTCTGCACGAACTCATCTTCAGACCCCTTTCTCTGTCTCAGCCTTTCCCCCTATAGCATTTCTACACTTTGTTCAGCATTTCCCATCCCCCTACAGCATTTCTACACTCTCTACAGCATTGCCGATCCTGCCCAGGGTTTTCCAACTCTAAACATCAATTCCCGACTCCCTGTTGCATAGCCCATCCCCCTGCAGCATGTAACATCCCCCTTCAGCGTGTTCCAACTCTCTGCAGCGTTGCCCTACACCTTTTCCCACCGCCCTACAGCGCTTCCCAACGCTCTACAGCACCCCATCCCCCTGCAGCATGTAACATCCCCCTTCAGCGTGTTCCAACTCTCTGCAGAGTTGCCCTACACCATTTCCCATCTCCTTACAGGCTGTCCAAGCTCTCTGTGGCATTTTCCAACTCTTAAAGCATTTCCCAACTCTCTGCAGGAGTCGCCAACTCTCTGCAGCGTTTCACAACTGTCTACAGCATTTCTCATTTCCCACCTGCAGAGCCTAACCCAGCAG
This sequence comes from Botryococcus braunii, assembly GCA_002005505.1. Lineage (NCBI taxonomy): Eukaryota > Viridiplantae > Chlorophyta > Trebouxiophyceae > Botryococcus > Botryococcus braunii. The sequence goes on from KV908539.1 coordinate 156,154, forward strand.
GTACTTTGAAACCCAGCATGTACTGCAACATGTACTGCAACATGCAATGTAGATCCGGCAGCCCGACGATGTATGGCAAAACCAGCAGCCTAGAGCATGTTCCAAGAAGAAAAACGGTCTCTTTCCTGCCTTCCCAATCTCACCTTAACATACTGGGCGGGCATTGGGTAGTCGTCCGCAATCTCGCTCTCGCTGATCTTGATGTACGGCTGCCCCTTTGCCCCTCCTTTCCTGTACCAGCCACCTCCATGACTAATCAGTGGGGCTCTTTCCCGTACCAGCCACCTCCATGGCTAATCAGCATGGCTCTTTCCTGTACTAGCCACCTCCATGACTGATCAGTCCGGCTCTTTCCTGTACCAGCCGCCTCCATGACTAATCAGTGGGGCTCTTTCCTATACCAGCCTCACCCATGACTAATCAGTGGGGCACTTTCCCGTACCAGCCACCTCCATGACTAATCAGTGGGGCTCTTTCCCGTACCAGCCATCTCCATGACTAATCAGTGGCGCTCATTCATGTACCGGCAACCTACATAATATTATTGCACTAGGGGCTTCAAAAGTGCGCGCTAGGTCTGCACGCATACTGACAATCTGGCCACAGCTGCTCTTATTTGGACTGACTGTTTTGGGGGGGGGTATCGAAAAGGGGCGGGCAAATGGTGGGACCTGGGACAGCACGGGTTCAGAAGCTACAGGTAAGAACTAAGTGAAGAAGTACATGCTATCGCAATTTGATTCAAACACACGCACGCACGCACGCACGCATCGCACGCAGGCACGGGCGCGCGCTCATACACATACACACACCACACACACACACACACACCACACACACACACACACACACACACACACAGAGAGAGAGAGAGAGAAAAAGAGAGAGAGACAGAGAGAGATAGAGAGGGGGGGGAGAGCGAGGGAGGAGGGAGGGAGGGGGAGCGGGCAGGAGTAGAGGACATTGGGGGGACCCGGCAGGCACCTAGGGGACCGCGGGCCTCGACCGCATCCAGCTTGGCCTGCAGCTGGCGCGCCAAATCAGCATCTGCCTGCAGCCGCGCCTCCTCGGCGCTCGACAGTGCGGTACGGGACTGTACCGCCTCCTGGGGAACCGGATCGGGCTTGGGCTCGTCTCGTATGGTGATGCCCCCCCCTTGCTGCTTCGCCACAGCCTCCAGATTTGCTGCCTGTGATCACGCCATCCTACCTTCGTACCCGTCTGTATATTTTGTGATGTCTGTGTATGCGCTCTCTCCCACACGCGCACACACACAGACGCAAACACACACATGCACAAGCACACACACGCACGAGCACACAGCCACTCAAAGGCACGCACGGACACACATTGACACACACACACACACACACACACACACACACACACACACACACACCACACACACACACACACACACACACACACACACACACACACACACACACACACACACACACCACACACACACACACACACACACACACACACACACACACAGAGAGAGAGAAACACATGAATAGATGCATGTCTGTGCAATTGTGTGTGTGGTTGTGATGCAAGTAACGTGTGTCAGTGTCGGGGGCATTACTGTACTACCTAGAATGATAAGGTCAAGTTGATGTGATGTTGAAAACGAGGCGAAGCGTGAGGTGATGAAATGGGGGGAGGTCCCCATGCGTGCGAGAGAGAGAGAGAGAGAGAGAGAGAGAGAGAGAGAGAGAGAGAGAGAGAGAGAGAGAGAGAGAGAGAGAGAGAGAGAGAGAGAGAGGGGGGGAGAGTGAGTGAAAGAGAGAGAGAGGGAAGGGGGGGGAGGTCCCCATGCGTGCGAGAGAGAGAGAGAGAGAGAGAGAGAGAGAGAGAGAGAGAGAGAGAGAGAGAGAGAGAGAGAGAGAGAGAGAGAGAGAGAGAGAGATAGTGCATGTGTGTGTGTGTGCGTGCATGCGTGCGTGCGTGTGTGCATGTGTGCTTGTGTGTGTATGTGTGTGTATGTGTGTGTGTGTGTGTGTGTGTGTGTGTGTGTGTGTGTGTGTGTGTGTGTGTGTTTGTGTGTGTGTGTGTGCGTGTGTGACCGTACTGCCTCAAGTGGTGAAGTCCAAGATGATAAGGTCTTAAGATGATAAGTCTGAGATGATAAGGTGTCCAGGTGAAAAGTGTCAACGTGATGAGTCTGAAATGATGAGGTCTTAAAGATGATAAGTCTGAGATAATCAGGTCTTACGATGATAAGTCTGAGATGATAAGGTGTCAAGGTGATAAGTCTGAGATGATAAGGTGTCAAGGTGATAAGTCTGAGATGATAAGGTGTCAAGGTGATAAGTCTGAGATGATAAGGTGTCAAGGTGATAAGTCTGAGATGACAAGGTGTCAAGGTGATAAGTCTGACATGATAAGGTCTTTAGGGGGTAAGTCTGAGAAAGCGGGCCGCGCCTCTTCAGCCAGAGCTGCTGCAAAAGCGGTGTGGGCCAGGCTTTCCGATCCGCATTTGTGCAATTCGAGCTGCCCCATGATGAAGTTGGCATTCACGGCCAGCGCCATTCGGGGGCCCCCATACCCCTTTCCCACCTGCCCCCAACAACCAAGAGCTCTACCAACTTCGCCAGCTGTCACATTTTTGCCCAGCCGGATCTTAAAAGCTTTAAAGAAATTTCATGAGAGGTTCTTATGCAAGTCATCCTGAATCTCGAGGGTCACCTTGGCAGTCATCTTGCGGGGTACATTTTGGGGTTCATGGCCACCATGCGTGGCATCTTGTGGGTCATCTTGGTGGCCCTCATCTTGGGCGTGCATGGGGTGAACCTAAATGGGTTCAAACCCCTGATGATGAGGAGGAGGAGGCGGAGGAGGAGGAGGCGGAGGAGGAGGAGGGGGGGGAGGAGGAGGAGGAAGAGCAATTGGAAGAGGAGGAGGAGGACGAGGAGGACGAGGAGGAGAACACTTTAAACTTGAAACATTTAGGTTTGGGTCGTTGAAATATTGGATTATTCTTTTGTTCAAGCTCTGGAGGGTGACGAGATGGAATAGACCCCAGGGAACCCTAGACCCCTAACCCTAAAATCCCTAACCCAATACCCTAATACCCTGAACCCCTTGAACCTCGCCATATGCCATGCTATACCGCAAAAAAAGGGGGGTGAAGAAGAAGAAGAAGAAGAAGAAGAAGAAGAAGAAGAAGAAGAAGAAGAAGAAGAAGAAGAAGAAGAAGAAGAAGAAGAAGAAGAAGAAGAAGAAGAAGAAGAAGAAGAAGAAGAAGAAGAAGAAGAAGAAGAAGAAGAGGGGGAGGGGGAGGAGGAGGAGGAGGAAAAGGGCGAAAGAAAAGAAAAGCGTGCAAAGAGAGAGAGAGAGAGAGAGAGAGAGAGAGAGAGAGAGAGAGAGAGAGAGAGAGAGAGAGAGAGAGAGAGAGAGAGAGAGAGAGAGAGAGAGAGAGAGAGAGAGAGAGAGAGGAAAAAAAGGAACGCGAGCGTTCCAACAAGGGAGGAAGGAGCGAGTACATGAGGGCGTACCTTGTTGCGGGCGAGGCGCACAACCACCTCCTCCATGCTTGTGTCGGGCTTCCCTCCAAGGTGGCTGCTCAGTGCTTTAACTACCTGCGCACATTCAACCTTGCCGGTCTGTTCTTTCTGTTTCCCCCTTCCGTACCCATCAGTCAGGGTGTGTGAGGGTCGGTGTACCTTCTAGTCAGTGTGCCGGGTGGTCAGTGTACCTTCTAGTCAGTATGCCAGACGGTCAGTGTACCTTCGAGTCAGTATCGCCAGACGGTCAGTGCACCTTCTAGTCAGTATGCGTGACAGTCAGTGTACTTTCTAGACACTTTCTTACAAGTCGGTGTACCTTACAACTGGTGTACCTGCTAGTCAGTGTACCTTCCTTTTTCTCCTTTCGCTTCTCCTTTTTTTCCCCCTTTTCGTTTATCCTTTTTCTCGTTTCATTTCTCCTTCATTTTCTTTTTCTTTTCGATTTCGCACCTGGAAGGCAACATCGGCGCGGTCCCGCAGGTGCACGAACACCTTCTTGAAGGTGGGAGCCGGCTGACAGCAGATGTATTCGGCCAGGGGGGACTTGACGCAGATTCTGGCGGAGGTATCTTCGCAGTCCAGGCGCCAATCCCTCAGGGGACCCACCCTGGAGACGTGGACCCCGGCGTCCCGCTTCATGCTGCCTCCCTTGGGGTACAGTATGCCTGCCAGGCCCCGCCAATAGGTTTTACAGGAATCGGGTTTAGGATTTGGGGTGCAGGCTTCACGGTTTTAAGGGTTGGGATCTCTACTGCCTCCCCCCTGTGTTTCTGGGTTTAGGGCTCTGGGCTTCCTTCACTTCAAATGTACTGCCTTCGATTCTATTGGCTCCCCTTACGAGTCTACTGCTCCCCTTTCATGTGTACTGCCTCCCCGTTCATGTGTACTGCCTCCCCTTTCATGTGTACCGCCTCCCCTGTCATATGTACTGCCTCCCCTTTCTTGGGTACTGCCTCCCCCTTCAAATTTACCGTTGGCCCTTCAAAAGTATTGCCTCCCCTCCGGTGCAGTGCCTCCCCTAAAATGTACCGCCTCCCTTTGAAATCTACTGCCATCCCCTTCAATCTCCTGCCTCCCCTAAAAATGTACCGCCTCCCTTGGAAATCTACTGCCTCCCCCTTCAAATCTACTGCCTACCCTGGAATAGATTATATTGTGGGCCTTCGATGTACTGCCTCCCCTGGAATAGACGATTTTGTGTGTGCGTGCGTGTGTGTGTGTGTGTGTGTGTGGGGGGGGGGGGTCTTGGGGGCGAGGGGGGGGGCGTGCCTGATAGGTAGAGGGGAGCACTGGAGTAGGAGAGGCTGTCAAGAGGTTGTTGCTCTCCGGCCTCGTCCACTACCTGGAAGTCTGAGATCCTGCATTGCCACGTGCACAGCCACTGAGATTTCAGAACGGGGGCACGGAGGGAAGGAGGGGAGGGAGGGAGGGAGGGAGGGCGGGAGGGAGGGAGGGAGGGAAGGGAAGGAGGGAGGGAGGGAGAGGAGGGAGGGAGGGAGGGAGGGAGGGAGGGAGGGAGGGAGGGAGGGAGGGAGGGAGGGAGGGAACGGCGGCCGGAGAGAGGGGGGGACTGAGAGGGGAGGGCGGGAGGGCAGGGAGGGAGAAATGCTAAACCTAACACAGTTCAACACCTATCTTCGCAGGTAAAGTTGAAGAAGGGCAGACTTGCAGTTGCCATTTCTTTGGCCACACTCAAAGCAGCGTTCTCTACATAGGCACAGCAGAAATGACAGATTGGAACGAGTGATCCCAACTTGCCATGTGGTTTACCCAAAAGCAAATGAGCATGTGTGGAGATTTGATGCACTTTGTAATGTCGGTCGAATCATCACACAGGCTCATTATTTTTGGACAGACAACGCAGCAAGTGTATCCCCTCCAATGTATGGGAAAAGACGCCCAGTTGATATGTGGACCCTCCGTTCCACTTCTCCACCTCCCATTCTCCCTTGCTTCCCCCACCCATCCCTCCCTCCTTATCCATCCTCTCCTCCTCTCTTTCCCTTTCCCTAGCAATTCTTGTTGTCCCACCTGTTAGGAAGGACGGAAACATTACATCCAGGACCAGCCATTACGGCCAATATGGCCGTAGGAATGACAACAGAAGTGTCTCAAATCCAGATCCACCACCAAAAGCTGAATGCCTCTTAAGGATGCATGTGGGCCTTGACTTTCAAGACCGCAAGTGCCGTGGGAAACCCTGGACATTTTGCCATCCTCAAAAGGCATACAGCCTCACACCCCTGGCCCACTCTGGCCATGATAAACGGCAACATTTAGCATCATAATGGCAAAATTTGAACTGACCATCAGTGATCAACTCCAACGACAGTGTGGTCGTGCAACACACTGACGACGGGGTGAGAGGATCGATTCTACCTGAGACCCACTGAATCCTGCTTTGCGCCCATCTTTTCCAGGGCCTCGAGTTCCGTCTCAGCCTCGGCGGGCCCAGAGACCTCCAAGCAGTCGTTCGCTGAAGCGCGGTACGCTGACGGGGCAGCGTACCGCACGTTCTGTGCGGCCGCACGCCCCGACCCGACCTTTGCGTCAGAGGGCGCCTCCTCATCCTCCGTCCCACCCCCCTCCCCTGCCGTCTCCTTGCCTTTCCCGACTCCGCCCTTCCTCTTCGTAACCGCCTTCAGCTTTCCGCCACCCTCCCCATCATTCGCGCCTTCCGTACCACGGCCCCCCGTGGTCGCTCCCGTACCGCTTTTCGGCACCGCCCTGCTCGCGGGGGGACCCTCGGGCTCCAACCCAGCTTTCCCGCCGCCAGATGCTCCCTCAGCATCCTCGTCAACGGGGGCCCCGCGGTCCTCCGGGGCATCTGAAGGCTTGTCCGCAGTCGCTTTGCGCTTCTTCCCATTTGCCGACGCATGAGAATGCCAGCCAGCCTTGCAGCCGTCGTGCGCTTTGCTATTGGCTGTCATCTGGGAGGCTTTGCTAGCTTTTGGAGGCCTCTGACCCGTCCCTGATGACGTCTTGGGTTTCCCCGCTGATCCCTGTTTGCTACCGCCCACCTTTTTCTCAGCTGCAAGGGGGAGCTTCTGGGGAGCTCCATCAACATCCTCCTCCATGAGCTTGGCCCCATGTGATCCATGTGACGCACCATTGGCGGGCGTCCCTCCTGGCGGTACGTCCCCGTCATCCTGCATCTCGGTGTCCTGGTGTGGCGCAGGGGCTCCGGATTTGGCAACCCGCCCCACCTTGACTGGCCGTCTGGCAGCCTCCCCATTGGCTGCAGATCCTCTGGCAGGAGCTTCATTAGGCAAAGCTGCTCCGACACCTTCAAGGTTGCTTGTTTTGGCATGCGAGACCTGTTCCTCATCATCCACTGCGGCAGCCTTTCGCTTCCCCCTGGACTGGGCTTGCTTTGAAGCCTTTGGTTTCTGCGCAGTTCCAGTGACCGCTTTTGCATTTTTGGATTTTGCCGTCATGAGTGCCTTGGCTGGCGGACCTGCCACAGGCTGGATAATGGATTCAGAAGGCACGCTTTTTTGGGCGTCCTTGGAGAAATTGGTCTTTGCCTGATGGATTTCTGGCTCGTGAATAGTTCCCTGGTTGGCTTTGAAAGCTTGGTTCTCTTCCTCACCACTTTGGCACTCCTCAAAGCCTGTTCCTTCCTCTTGACCCTTTGCTCCTGCACAATGCATGCTCCTTTACTAGGTGGAGCAGACTCTGCCATCCAGAATGATGATAAGCAACACACTGGATGCTCTATTGGAAGTGTAGCACAGTAAGCTATCTTCCCCATGAGCCATGTCATGGACATGGTTGCCGCCAAGTGGCAGGCCAATGAAACGCTGGAACCACTTGTGCGAAATTTATTAATAATTTATTTTTGAGAGATTGTTTTGTTTATTTTTAGCAGGGCACATTTTCTGAAAATGTTGGGAAGGGACTCAGTTTCAGGGCTACTATGCCTTTTAAAGCAGGCTACGCACCAGGCAGCTTATTTGAAACCAGGTTCTTTGAGGCTTTCTGCCAGCTTCTGAACTGTTCACCTGCATCCGAGCTTTCCCCAATGAGCCGTAAATCTCGAAAGGGACAACAACGGATCGCATATGGAAGAACAGGGTACCTGACGCAGACACGAAGACTTTTCCTTTGCTTAGCTGTTTTATAGTACCTCCAGATGCCACCCAAGCATCCAAGTCGGCTTTAGATGCCATGATCTCGTAGAGAAACCCCCTTGAAACAGGCGAAGTCGTTACTTTCAGATCCGCGAAACTTGCATTGGGAAAGCAAGTAGAAGAGGCCACACGTGTGGACCATTCCCTCTCGCCTATAACAGTTAATGCTTCTCCTCTAAAATGCACGTAGAGGCGTTGCACAAATCGGGGAGGGATCGTCCCATGTCCCCGCCACTTTCAAATCCGTACGCAACAGCCGACGGGCCCAGGTGACCTAGGCGAGACCGGCATGTGCAATGTGGGTCTCCTTAGTCGGGACTCCCGACTGATGTCTCTGGGTCGTGAATCTGCACGATACCATCCAAACATCCTTCTAGAGTTACTAGGCACTCTCAGCGCTGCTGTACTTGTAAGATTCTACAAGCGTGAGCAATACCAGTCCGAAGTCCCAGCACGAGGTCTAAGGGTGATAGATCGTGCCGTCCGAATCGGGAACGGACACTTTTTGTCAAGGCCCGGAGTTTATTGCCTACTGTGTTGATTCTCAAGCGATTACTACCTGAGCTACTATCCAATTCGTTTTGAAACGGCGAGTTGTGTGCAGCTGCACTGCCTCCTCGTGCTGGGCTAGACCAGGGATCGGCGACCTTGTCCGAAGCAACCCTCACCGATTGCTGGGAATAGTAAGGAAGGGATGATGAAGCACGCATTTGGATACACTTTCATTTGAAATTTTCTCGAAATGCGATGGATTCAGGATCAGTGAGGGAAATCCAATTCTACATGTAATTCAAGGGACGATGCATAGCCACGGCCCTTTGTTCATAGGCTTGGATGGAGGCGGCACAAAGACGGTAGCAGTAGTCATTGACCGTGATGCCAATGTGGTCGGTCGGGCCCTGGGTGGATGTACGAACTGGTATTTGCCCCTTAGCGGCCAATGTAACTCTTAGCACCTGAATTTAAATATGTGTGATAATTGTCGGCTCCTGGTAGCTTATTACAACCTGCAACTGGCCTCTTTATGGTTCTTATCAGAGATAACTGAAACCCAAGGCAAGAGCAGATAAAACAACCAACCCCTCCCCCCCCCCCCCCCCATCACCCCGCCAACAAAAAAAATAAAAAAAATAAAACATGAACCCTCATTTTGACACCTTCTCTGACTGGTGGGCTCCCAAAGGAATCCCTTCCAGGGATTTGACCTTTCCTGGCAACAGCATTGTGAGCCTCACTGCATTTTGCTAGTTGCAATGTCCCATGAATTGCTTTCTTCCTGGATGATTGCACGATTCTCTATTGTGATTCCATGGTAGCTTTTCCCCTTGAGGGGCTGTTCCTGGATGAATTTTTCTCTCTGCCTCGTGCAATGCGTGTATTGCGCCTTTGTTTTACCAGATGCCGGGGGATGGCGCACGTGCGTGTGCGTGCGTGTGTGTGTAACTTTAAGTAACATGGGGGAGAAGGGGGCCCAAAGAAGGGTATGTCGGGATTGGTTTGAAGAGGTTGTTCTTGGAGAAAGAGGACAACACAGGGAAGAGGAACTGAGGCGGGATCCTGTTCTTAGACCAGGTTAACTAGTTTGTGTGTGTGTGTGTGTGTGTGTGTGTGTGTGTGTGTGTGTGTGTGTGTGTTATTTATTTATTTATTTTTTTGGGGTGCAGGCACAGTGTTTCTGAGGAGGAGGCCAGCCAGGTTCTGAAGGACACCCTTCAAGGTGGGATGCCATGTGACCGTCCGTCCCGCACGCTGCGAGGTCCCTTCCAAGTAGTGTGCTCTTGCCACAGAGCTCTGATTCATTTGTCAACAGCAAACTCACATGGAGAAAAACAAAAATGAATCTGGGCCCTATCCTCTGTAGCGTAGCTGCCTGCTCCGGACAAAATCTTACTTCTGTACCGTAGTGGGCTTGCTATTGCATTGCGGGGCTGTTCTATCAAATATCATTATGATTATGATTGTTGTTGTTGTTGTTGTTGTTGTTTTTGTTGTTGTTGTTGTTGTTGTTGTTGTTGTTGTTGTTGTTGTTGTTGTTGTTGTTGTTGTTGTTGTTGTTGCTGGTGTTGCATCATCATCATCAGCAGCAGCAGCAGCAGCATCATTGTCATCATGAACATCATTACTCATCATGACTCATCATTACTAAACTGCTTGGGGCGGGACGCTGCAGGCGCAGTGAACCAGTGCAAGGGGGGCTGGCAGGAGGTGAAGGCCATGTGCCTGGCTATGTCCGGGGTGGACACAGAGAGGGACCGCCTGCGGGTGCGCCGCTACCTCCAAGCCTGGCTCCCTCCTGAGGTACCCGGCCTCCCCCCTGGCCACGCTGAAGCATTCCACGGACAGCGATTTATGCGGAGGGAAAAGGACTTTCTCAACTAGCTCCAGCGTCTCACGATTCAGCTTTCTCGACTTGCTCTGTTGCCTCACAATCCAACTTTTTCTTGGCCTGTTGTCTTGCTATTCAACGGTCTCGATTTGCTCTAGTGTCTCACGCTTCAATTTCCTCCTCCTCGTCCTCCTCCTCCTCCTCCTCCTCCTCCTCCTCCTCCCCCTCCTCCTCCACCTCCTCCTCCTCCTCCTCCTCCTCCTCCTCCTCCTCCTCCTCCTCCTCCTCCGCAACCGTCTTCCCCCTCCTTGTCCAGATCAGAAGCCATCCATAGGGGCACGGTCCGAGGCTGGGCTTGCCCTGTAGGTTGATTTGGCAGTACATAACGATGCCGTCGGGACACTTGCCTGCGGTACACATGGACGGCCCGAGGGATGCGTCCTCATTGCCGGTACAGGTGCGCCCTCCCTTCACCGTCACGTCCTACTCCTCATCGCGTGCCAGCTAGCACTGGCTGAGCTGATGCTGAGTCAGCTCATGAGTGGCCAAATTAGGAACGCTGAGTCACGCCCCTGTAACACACACACACACACACACACACACACACACACACACACACACACACACACACACACACACACACACACACACACACGCGCGCGCGCGCGCGCGAGAACGAACGAACGAGCAAACGCACACACGCACCTCGAGGACGTTTGGAGTTATCCGGGTCCTGCATAAAATCAGGCCAGAATGAGTTTTCACAAATTCGAGAACAGTTTTGGAGTTTTCTGGACTCTGCAGTACGTCAGGCCAGAATTAATGTGCGGAATTTGAGAATAGCTCGTCGTTAACCGGACCCCCATTATAATTCAGGCCAGAATTAAACTTCAGAGTTAGAGAACCGTTTGGAGTTTATCCTCAGTGTACTGCACTAAAAGAGAAAGGACTTAATCAAAAAGATGTACAGCTTCATTCACTGTCATCTGGTGCCCCCCAGCTCTGATGAAGAGGAGAGTTGGGTCGGGGATGCACTGGAATATTTCATGATTTTGATTCTTTTCCAAAGGGGATTTGCAGGCACCATTGCATATGGAGTGGGTAAAAATGGAAAGCATGCTCGCGCTGGTGGCTGGGGTCCCCTGTTCCTGGACGGCGGGAGCGGCTATGATATAGGTGAGTAATATCAGTAGTCTTCATCAGTAATCCAGTTCTAATGCAGTGGGTGGGGCCCTGCATTCCTGGATTGCGGAATCGGCTATGACATAGGTGAGTAATATCAGTAGTCTTGATCAGTAATCCTGTTCTAATGCAGTGGCTGGGGCCCTCTGTTCCTGGATGGCGGGATCGGCTATGACATTGCTGAGGAACAT
>KV908539.1:185000-207500 GCA_002005505.1 Botryococcus braunii
CACTTGCTCTCAGAGCTCACCACCATGTGCTCCTGACATTTTCAAACACCCCCCCCCCCCCCAATGAGAGGGAGGTGCAATGCACACCACGCGCACGCGCGCGCGCGCGCACACACACACACACACACACACACACACACACACACACACACACACACACACACACACACACACACACACACACACACACACACCCCGTGCGCGAGCACAGCAGAAGGCAGGTATCGAAGGGTTTAATGAACCCGAATTGAACACAACTTGGAGAAACCCTGTTCGAACAAGTGGGGCGGGAGGGGATGGGAAGCAGGACACTCACCGCACCAACTCCTCTTCAATGATTGCGTCCATGGACTCAACCTTGGCATCCTCAATCACAGCGGTGATCTGCATCTTCTTGATGCCATAACCGATTGGTACAAACTTGCCTGTTCCCCACCCAGGTTCCCCCGACTCAGCCCCCCCAACTGCAATAACTGACTTGAGAAGAGAAGGGCAATTGACTTAGGAAATGGAAGATAATTGACTTAGGAAACGGAAGATAACTGACTTGGGAACAGGAAGATGAATGGAAGAGAAAGATAATTAACTTGAAATGTACCTTCTTGACGCCATAATCGACTGGTACAAACTTGCCTGCTCCCCAGGCAGGCCCCCACTGACTCAACCCCTTCCCCCCCCCACCCCCCCCCCCCAACAAGGCGGGCCCCGCAGTGCTGCAAGAACCACCAAGAACCTGCACCTACTTGATCCCATAACTCATCGGTATCAACCCCAGGGGGATGCTACACACAATGAGGGAGGGGGGACGATATGCAAGGTTGGAGGGAGGCCGATGATATTCAATGAGGGAGTGGAATGATGCGCAACGAGGGACAGCAGTCATATGCAGCGAGGGAGGGATGCGATGATGCACAACGAAGGCAGGGGGGGGGGATATAGTGTGAAGTGGGATGATATGCACTGAGGGAGGACATGCGATGGTATGAAGGGAGGGAAGGGGGATGATGTGCAAGTGCAAGAGATGCATCGAGGGAGGGAGGGAGAAGGATGATATGGAATGAGGGAGGGCAGAGGGATGAGGAAGCGGGGTGGCATGCAAAGAGGGCGGGGATGGGGGGGGGGGGCGCACAGGCTCCCCAGAGGAGGCCGTCCTTCTTGATGGCGCGCACCTCCGCCTCCATCTCGTTCAAATCTGATTCCGACCCACACCTCCCAGCGTTACTTCACAACTCCCAGCATTACTTCACAACTCCCAGCATTACTTCACAACTCCCAGCGTTACTTCACAACTCCCAGCGTTGCTTCACAGCTCCCAGCGTTCCTTCACAGCTCCCAGCGTTCCTTCACACAGCAACCTCCATCCACGTCCTCCATCAAGTCAATCACAACGGGTTCCACTCTCCGTCCGCCTCTGCCCTTTTCTTCTGCTGCGGACATCACCACTTCTCACCAGGCAAACAGCAGCCCCAACCCCAATCGTGGCCACCCTTGTGCACACGCCAAACATACCCCTCCCCCTGTGAGAGGGAGGGGTATGAAAGAGAAAGAGAGAGGAGGAAAGGCAGCCCGCACGCACCTGCACGCACACGTGCAGGTGCGTGCGGGCTGCCTTTCCTCCTCTCTCTTTTTCTCTCTCATCTGTGTGTGTGTGTGGGGGGGGGGGTTGCGCACGCGTGCGCGCGGGACGAGGCGCAGGCACAACAACAGGCACAGGCACAACAAGCGGTTGTCCCAAGCCAAGCAAGATTCAAAGCAACTTGCCAGAAACTGAAAGGGAGGGGGAGTTAAGAGGAAGGCAGGAGGAGGAGGAGGAGGGGTACGGGATGTTGAAGAGGGGTGGGGGGGGGGGAATAAGGGTCTGTTGGGAGGGGTTGGGGGGATGGGAGGTTGGGGGGGGGGGGGTGTTAGGGTCTACCCCCCCCCCTTCCAAACACCCCAAGGCGGCCCAATCACATATTGAGTGGAGACACTGGGAATGACAGGCGTTACGCGGTGGCAAATTGTTGAAGAGGGGGGAGGTAGGAGGAGGAGTGGCTGAAGGAGGAGGAGGGGGGGGTATGGGATTTTGAAAAGGGGGTTTGGGGGGGGGGGGGGCGTTTAGGGTCTGTTAAAGGGAGGGGGTGGGGGGGGACTAGGAGGAGGAAGTTGCTGGAGGAGGAGGAGGAGGAGGAGGAGGAGCCACACCAGTCTCATCATCCCAGGGCTTCACATCCATTATAATCATGGATTTTGTCAGCTTGGCTTTTTCCGCAGCTCGCTTTTTCGCAGCCTCCACGATCTGCAGTCGCAAACACCCCCTCCCCCACCCTCAGAGGTAAATTCAGAAGCACTCAAACCCCTAGGTTTGCATGAGTCAGTGCTTCTTCGCAGCTTCCACCAGCTACAGCCCCAGCCACTCCCTCCTCCCGCAATTCCAGAAGCGCTCCCTGGGGTTGCATGAGTCATTGCCTCTTTTCGGGCTCCAGTGTCTGCAGCCACTGCCACTCCCTCCTCCGACATTTCCAGAGATCTCCAAAATGCATTGCCAGGATCATTTGTCGCTGGGGAAAACCCTAGGATCATCTGTCACTGGGGAATACTCTACGATCATTTGTCATTTGTCACACCCGCGCACACGCACACGCACACGCACACTCGCACACACACACACACACACACACACACACACACACACACACACACACACACACACACACACACACACACACACACACACACACATGGACGGACCTTTTTCTTTTCTTCGGCAGCGGCTTGCTCTTCAGGAGTCATCTCCCCGAACAGGTCCAGGTCCTCATCATCGTCGTCGTCGTCGTCATCATCGTCGTCGGCGTCCTGAGCGGGAGTGGCGGGAGCGGCTACGGCACCGCCTCCGGGAGCGCTGGATCCCGCAATCGTGACCCCGACTCCCTCTCCCGGGAAGCTGCATTGGCATCCCCCAACCAACCTCAAACTCACTCATCCTCTGCACAGCCTCTTTTCCTTTCTCCCCCAACCAACCTCAAACTCACTCATCTTCTGCACAGCCTCTTTTCCTTTCTCCCCCAACCAACCTCAAACTCACTCATCCTCTGCACAGCCCCTTTTCCTTTCTCCCCCAACCAACCTCAAACTGGCACATCCCCTGCACACCCTCTTTTTCTTTTTCCCCTAACCAACACAAACTGACACATCCTCTTTTCCTTTTGTACCAGCCAATTTCGAACCGACTCATCCTCTGCACATTCTCTTTTCCCTTTTCCCCCAACCAGCCTCGAACCGACTCATCCTCTGCACATCCTCTTTCCATCTTCCCGCCCCGCCCCTGTGCCCGAGCCGGGCTCAATGGGACGCTGCAGGAGTGCCAACGCCAGATTTTGGTTGCCAAAGGCTGGGAGACTGCCAAACGGGGTTGCCAAAAGGGGAGGCTGCAAGAGTGCCCCAGGGGTTGCCAAGGGAGGAGTGCCAAAGTGAGATTGTGGCTGGGTTGGCATGTGTCAGATGGTCCAAACAAAGGAGGATTGGAATCAGGATTAGGCTTGTGTCAGATGGTCAAAACTAAGGAGGATTAGGATTAAGGAGCTGGCCTCTTCACATTACATTTGTCCCCCAAAAAAAGAAAGAAAAGGGGGGGGGGACCTTGACTGCGGACTGGAGTCCGAAAGCAGAGCATTCAGAACAAGCAGACTAGATACGAGGGATAACACAAACAAGGGAGAGAACCCCAGAGGTGGAGGTAAGGGAGGAAACTCGGGAGGAGGGTGTAAGGGAGCAACCCCAGCCGAGGAGGCAAGGACGACAACCCAAGAGGAGAAGGTAAGGGCGCAACCCTAGAGGAGAAGGTAAGGGCGCAACCCTAGAGGAGGGAGGTAAGGGAGGCAACTCCAGAGGAGGGGGCAAAAGAGCAACCCTACAGAAGGGGGTAAGGAAGCTCCCCAGACGATGGAAGGGCAATTTGCACAGCCTGTGTGACCGAGGATTTGAGGAGGTGGAGGAGGACAAGGAGGAGGAGGAGGAGGAGTGGGGGAGAATAAGAGATGGTGGATGAGAAAGAGGAAGGAGTCTCCCCCAGCATGGGTGCTTCAGCGGCAGCAGCGCTGCCTACCCCCTCAGGGGGGAAGGGGAGGGGGACAGGGGAGGGAACAGGCCATACAAAATCAGCTTTCAGACGCAAGCTTCCCTGGGGAGAGCTACAGCTGTGGAAACTGTACTGCAAAGTAGAAGTACCGCATCTTTCGTACCTGGCCCCGAGACGTGCCTTGATGTGGTTGTACCATCTAGCAGCATTTGGGAACTCTGCTGCATCTGGGACTCCTTTCAAGGCTGCATACACTGCCAAATCGTCCCTGGATGCCTCATACCTGCAGACAGAATGTGCCGTGATGTCTCACTCTGCCCTTGGTGATACCACATTTGAGTCCAAGGCTTATCCTAAGGGGATCTAACTGAGAGAAAATACCAGAAATTCAAAGAATTTATATGAGACAGGATCCTGTCAGGAATATAGCTGCACGGTTCACTTGCTACAGTGTACTGGGTTGAGTTTTCGCTTGTGACAGCCGAGGCCGTAAATGTAGATCAAATGCCGAAAGGAAGGTCAAATGAGGTTTTCTAATTCAGAAAAACATGTGCCGCAATATGGGACAACTAACGGCTATAAAACTGGAAAGCAACGCTTTGTTCTCTAGATTTCCGAAAATGGTATCAGAATATTTCTGCCTGGTATACCAGTAACTCTTAGGAAGTTGCGTAACAATATTTCAATTAACCTAGAGAGCAGGCGCGTGTTTTTTTAAGCACGAAAGTTGACCCCGGAAGGCCGGATCCACTAAAACAAAAGAGCAGGGCAAGCGACCAAGCTCACAGAACGAGTTAGGATCAAGAGTGAATGCTTTGTGACCATGTCAGTATTAATCGAAATCAACGGTGTTTCCAATTTCTTTCAAGCATCTTGCACCCAGATCGTACCCAGTGATGTAGCTCTTGAGCAGCAGATACTCATCCAATGCTTTCAGGCCCTTGTCCGTGGACAAATCAGGGAAATTTGCCATTGCACAGATAACAAGGCAGCAACGGTTAAGGGTAAGGTAAACTAAACAGTGATGGCGGCTCGTAGGAGTTTCGATCCTCCGTGGAATCTCGGCCCGCTCTTGCCCCAGGCATCAGGGTACGCATTAGTAATGACATTTGGTAGGATCGGCACCCTCGTTCCTTCACGTGGCTCCGCGTACAAAGAAAACGTGTGAGTTCCTTTCTCGGTGGCATCTCGCGCGCGCGCGCGCGCGCAAGTGTGTGCGCGTGTGTGTGTGTGTGTGTGTGTGTGTGTGTGTGTGTGTGTGTGTGTGTGTGTGTGTGTGTGTGTGTGTGTGTGTGTGTGTGTCGGCCTGCCTGCACACACGTGGACATGTATCTGTTGTATGCCTCTCTGAGCACGAACGCACACATGCGCGTGCATGCGGGCGCGCGCGTGCATGTGCGAATGTGTGTGTGTGTGTGTGTGTGTGTGTGTGTGTGTGTGTGTGTGTGTGTGTGTGTGTGTGTGTGCGCGCGTGCAAGCGTGCCCCAAGTGTGTGTGTGTGTGTGTGTGTGTGTGTGTGTGCGCGCGCGCGTGCGTGTGTGTGTGTGTGTGTGTGTGTGTGTGTGTGTGTGTGTGTGTGTGTGTGTGTGTGTGTGTGTGTGTGTGTGTGTGTGTGTGTGTGTGTGTGTGTGTGTGTGTGTGTGCAGGCTTGCAAGCAGACCTCCTCTTGCCAAGAAATTGCCTCGGTGCCTGCAATTAATTTCCATATTTTTCACTTGGTGCATCCCCGTCTGCAGCAGCTCGGCAAGCTTTGATGGCCTTCGATGTTGCTCCTAACCCAGATGCTTCAGGGAATCGTTACAGCATGGGACCTGTACACATGTGCGAATGTTTTGTCGCATCAACATTCTTGGAGTGCCTCCTCGCACTGCCCCCAACTTCCAGCATTTGGTGTTGGGTAGGGCTGCCCAACGCGCTGTGCTCAAGATAAGTTGGGCCCGCTATATCAAGTACACAACTTATTGCAGCAAGCACAGCCGCCAATGCCCTTCCAGGCAGCTCAAAGGAGTTGCCGCTGCCGTTGCCGTTGTTGCTGTTGCTGCCGTTGTTGGTGATGTTGTCGTTGTTGTTGTTGTTGTTGTTGTTGTTGTCCTTGTTGTTATTGTTGTTGTTGTTGTTGTCCTTGTTGTCCTTGTTGTTGTTGTTGCCGTTGTTGGTGTTGTTGTTGTTGCTGCTGCTGTTGTTGTTGTTGTTGTTGTCGTTGTTTGCCTTCAAAATGTCTGGGGGATTGCATTCTGATTTGGCAGGTAACCCTTGTTCCCCCACCTCCACCGTCCCCTTTCCATTCCCCCCTATCCCAGTGCATGTGGGTGTGCAAAACATTGAACGACTCGCATTGGCAATGCCTTCTTCTATCCTACTCACCGGCATACTGAAATTGTGTGTTACTCCCGACTGCAATCTGCATGTATCTAGTCATAATGGCAGGTTTGGGATGTAAAATATCCTTCCTTCCGTCATAATATCGTTCACATGTATCTAATCCATCGTTTCATCAAAGTGTACTGTACACTGTACATATGTGTCGCGTCCAAAGTGTGTGTCCATCGTCCCAGCACTGAAACATTGCCACGTCGGATACGTGACGATCACTTCCAATGCGATTTCTAAGTACGAGCCCCTTCTTCTTCTTCCCTGTTTCTACAAACGCTCGCTCGTGAGGAGCAAAACGCCTACTCTGTCGTCATGGCTTTTATGTTATTTTCTGCTCTTGCCAGCCTTCCGCTGTGGGTTAAAGTGCTACTAGTCCTTACCTCCCTGGTAAGCGTCAGGCCGGGATGTACATTTCCGGGCTTTCCTTTGACTATGCGTTGTACGAGAAGCTATGTGTTACTATAAGTTATCATATGTGTTAGAATTTAAATGCGTCTGGCTGCATGTTCCTTGTTATTATTGGCGACTGGTTATCCTCGGCTGCTTGTCTAGGCGGTCTGGTCGTGCACGATTTACGACGACGTTCATTTGTTTCACAACGATATCGATTATTTTATTGGCTGTCGCAGTTCCTGGTGAATGGATTCAAACCTGCAGCGCGCTGGAGGCTACGGCGAATCCCAGGTAAACGAGATCTAGCCTCCTAACGGCATGGGAAGGAGTGGGCAGGTGGCAAAGTATTTAAGGGGATTGTTGGCATGTAAATGGAGCTGAAGATTCATGGCATGAATTGGGGTTTCTGACCCTGCAGCAATCATGTTGGCTTGGGTTATTGCGATATGGCTGTTCATCTCGCTGCGGTTCTTAATGATATCTTCTGTGTTCTTGCCTGAACCTATCCCCTCTGCCTGCTCAGGAATCTTGTAATTTGAAACATGCATTGACCGGAGGTCCGTGTGAAGCTTTAATGGCTATTCAAGTTGAAGTAGCCTATCGCATGATGATGAAGCTCTCTTTTACACAGAGTATTGTTTTTGCAGGCCCTCGGCCAGATTGGTATCTGGGAAACATCCGTCAGTCACGAAAACTGAAGGCACATGTCGCGCACTTAAAATGGACAAAACAGTATGGACCGATATTCACGGTATGACCTGCGTGTGGAGTAAGTCAGTGGCTTTGCATGTGCATGTCATGTAAATATGGTGGTCAAATGTTTGACTTCCACGTAAGCTTGTGGACAAGTTTCATGTGTAGGTCGCTGTATCCATCATCACGATACCTAGCTTGGACTCCGAGCTGCCTTATGTGTCGTTATCCCATTAATGAGATGTACATGAAGCATTTTTGATCATGCACGTATCTTCATATGCCCATACGCATATGCCATCACAGAGCTACTTACGCCCCTCCCCCCCACCACACACGCATGCCCGCCCGCCCGCCCGCCCGCGCGCGCACACACACACACACACACACACACACACACACACACACACACACACACACACACACACACACACACACACACACACACACACACACACACACACACGGGCTTGCTTATACTAATAAGCACACTTTCCTGGCATGCCGGCAGAGTAGCTTGAGTGGCATAGCCACACAAGCTCAGGGTCGGGGGTGATTAAGGGCCAGGAGGAGGGGCAGCATGCAAGTGAAACAGATGCCTGGGCTTCAGCTTCAATTGCACGTATGAGCTCAGGGGAGGCTGCAAAGGGAGGCGAAGGGTAAAATGATGGAAGGGGGAACCTGGAACAATTCGGACTTATTGTGGAATCAGGAAGTGGAGATGTTGTTTCGTCACTAGCAAGCATGGCGAAGGATCCCACCCCCTCTGGGTAAAATTTAGTGTCACAGATTGAGGATGACGGTTGGTGATGGTGGGTTGGGTTTGGGGGGGGGGGGGGGGGGTTTGTCACTATTACTCTACTATTAGTTACACTACTGTAGTGTTACAGTGATCCTCTAATCCTACATTTCTGTTGTCATGGTAATGGCAATTATAATAATTCACCAGGGGAGGGCAAGACGATAGCTCTGTAGTCCTACAGCAATGGTAAATGTAATAAGATTTGTAAGCTGAAAGAGGACAAAGAATAGTGATGATGCCCTAATCCTACATTTTTGTTGTCATGTGACGGTAATTAAAATGATTCACCAGGGGAGGCAAGACGATAGCTCTATAGTACTACAGCAAAATAAATATGATACGAATTGTAAGCTGAAAGAGGACAAAGAAAAGTGATGATAACAACGACAATGACAACAGCAACAACAACACCACCAACAACAACAACAACAGCACTAGCAACTTCAACAGCAGTAATGATGAAGGGGTGGGGAGCTAAAATGGTTATGTGTGGCTGGTGCAGTCATGGGCAGGTTCCCAGCCATTTGTCTTTGTGAATGACCCCATCCTGGCCAGGTGCAGTTCTCTTGCTCTCTTCCCAATCTAGAAAAGCGTTCCTTACACTTATCATTTGCCTCACAAGCACAGAGCTTTCCCTATCCATCACTCATGGAGGTAGCCGTTCTTGGTGACTATGGTGAAGCGCTTGCAGTTCTTGGTGGTATGTACAAGTTGGGGCCTGGAGGGTTGGATGGAAATCCAGCCCCATGGGGGGGGGGGGGGGGGGGTTTGCCAGATCCCTCTCTCCCTCTTGATGTCCCCAGTTTGTTGCAATTGAGTGATCTGATGTAGCGAAGCAACCATTTCAATGTTTTATCATGCACCATATGGAATCACCACATCATCCTACGCAATCACCATATGCTGTTGTGCATTGTGCAATGGAAGAGAGGCATGCGGACCCAGAGAACTGGGAAACCAGTCCAGGAAGGCAGTGACGGAGACGTGCTGGGATTCTCGCAGGCAAGTTCTGCTGCTTAACTACAACCGCCCAGCGTTCCGGTCCATCTGGTCTGGGAAAGAGCGCGAGTTTGATGCTGCCAGCATCCTTGCAGCAAGGTGATGGGTTCAATTCCCACGGATCCTGTTGTTCGAATTCTTTCAGTTTTTCCCCTCTCTGACTTCCACTCACTATGTTTGCTGCTTGCTGAACTTCCATCTACAAGACTGCTGCCTCTATGAGTTTATGGCTCTGTTGCCCCTTTTGTGTTTTAGGCTATCTAGGGCTTAAGGGTAAAGCCTGCCATCGACCCACCACCCTGCCTATGATTTTGAGCTGCCCCACCTCTTTCGTCCCCGAGTGGTCTCGCTAGTTTGGTATTTTCCGCAAGGCTGCCGAAACACTTCCCAGCAGAAACATGGGGAATTGGGTATGGCGTAACCTCTTAGTGGCCTCTTTATGCGATGGTATACTTCCCCCTTTCCCCCGCCAATCTCTCTCGCCTACTCAAAGGGGCCAAGGGGCTCAGGGAAGCCAGAGGCCCTGAGGCAGCCAAGGGGCCTCAAAGGGAACCAATGGGCAGGATCCCCCCGGTCTTGCTGAAAGGGACCTGTTGGGCCTCCTAGGGCATCGCAAGATCTTTCCTTCTCAAGTTTTGGACTTTTCCTTCTCTCGTCCTCGGGCTAATTACTCACGGGCAAATTATGTCTGGGGCAAATTACTCACAAGGGCGACGTGTACTCACACCCCTTATTCCCTCTCTGCGGTTCTTTATAGCATTTGTGTTTTTGAGAACGTGGGTCCATGATTTGTTCCCCTCGGCCCCTTCCCGCAAGGCACATTCCAAAACAGGCAGCCTCGAAATGAGTGCATTGCAATGAACCGAAGCTGGACGTATCCCAATGCTTAGGATCTTCTTTTCTGCCGGGCGCTGGGGTGCGAGGGGGGACTGCCATCCGTGTGACGCGTGCGTGTGTCGTGTGTGTGTGTGTGTGTGTGTGTGTGTGTGTGTGTGTGTGTGTGTGTGTGTGTGTGTGTGTGTGTGTGTGTGTGTGTGTGTGTGTGTGTGAGGGGGGGGGGGCTTTGTATCTCAATACTTGGCATCTGTACCTTGATACTTGGCGTTCGATTACTGTGTTGTTTGATATAACACGACATTGTCTTACATCATGTTGTACTCTACAATATTGCTGCAATTCGAAATGTGTTGTTTCCTTCTCTTGTGGAGCTGATCCCATGTTCTCAAAGAAATTCATTCTGGTGTGCAGGGGGGACAAGCACCGGTCCCTACGGGGTGCCTGGCAGCCGGTCTTCTTTTCGGGGAGCCTGGAACTATTTGCAGCGCTGATGAATGAGGCCAACGACCTCCTGCTTGCCAGATTAGGCAATGCTGCAGACCAGAGGCAGATCCTTGATGTGCACAAGGCGTTGGGTAACTTGACTTTGGACGTCATCGGGTACTCCGCATTCGGGTGCGGGCCATCCCGCCTGCTCATCACATGGGACCCATGTGTGCTGCGACACACACTACTTTCGGTTTGTTTGGGTTTGGCTGAGTTGCTCTTGGTGCATGTTCTTCACATACGCCTGTCCAGCCCCCCACCCCCCAAAGTGGTTTTGAGACGCAACATTTTTCAAGCTGCTGCTGCTGCTGCTATTATTGCTGCTGTTGCGGCTGCTGCTGCTGCTGCTGTTGCTACTGTTCCTGCTGCTGCTGCCACTACTGTTCATGTGCACAGTTTGTCTCAGCATGTGCACAGTTTGTCTCAGCGTGGTGCTTTCTAACCATGCTGAGGCAAACTGTGGTAACGCAGACTACATATGAATGTTTAAAATGCTTGATCTATAATACGTCACCCATTAAATATTCACTGTTTTAGAATCCCAATTATAGATCTCTCTAATATACTACCTGTAAAGTACCTTGTAGTATTTAATAGCATTTTACAGGTAATGTATTAAAGGTCTAGAATTGGGAATCTAGGAAAGAGTTTTTGTTAGTCCTTTTCAAGAGTCTGCTTAGTTCGCCTCAGTTCGCCCATATATGTATATACCTACACATGTATTCACGATCCGCCTAAATGATCGCCCATATTTGCATTCACAATTAGCCCATATATGCATTAACAATCCGCCCATTTATGTATTCGCAATCCGCCCATTTATGTATTCACAATCCGCCCATTTATGTATTCACAATTCTGTGACGGGGTCCGGTCACAGGGTGAAGTTCCACGTGCAAGAAGCCACCATGGGCGTGAGCCCCACGGAGCACTCCACCAAAGTCGACAATCTTCTGGCTGCGGTGGAAAAACTGTTCGATATCCCTGGTGAGGCCTCCCCATGTATTGTGATTTTTGGGATCTCTGTGTTCTCGCCTCTTCTACTACTGTTGGCACGTGTTGCAAATGTTTGTAGGGGCTGTTTTTCCCTTGGCTTGCCCATGTTGTTGAGTGCAACTGTGGTGCATGCATGTGCTTGCGCACGCGCATCTCTCTCTCTCTCTCTCTCTCTCTCTCTCTCTCTCTCTCTCTCTCTCTCTCTCTCTCTCTCTCTCTCTCTCTCTCTCTCTCTCTCTCTCTCTCTCTCTCTCTCTCTCTGTGTGTGTGTGTGTGTGTGTGTGCGTGCGTGCGTGCGTGCGTGCGTGCGTGTGTGCGTGCGTGCGTGTGTGTGTGTGTGTGTGTGTGTGTGTGTGTGTGTGTGTGTGTGTGTGTGTGTGTGTGTGTGTGTGTGTGTGTGTGTGTGTCCGCAGGGCTTTGTCTCAGTCCTCTGACGTGCCTGGTGCGGTAACTTCTTTCCCCAGTTTTGACAGAGTCCATAGGTAGAGGAGCAAGTGCTCCTGTCATGCACAACTCATGTGGTTTGGAGGTAGAGGGACTCGCCTGGTTGGAGGTAGTGGGACAGATGCTCCTGTTGTTCACAACTCACGTGGTTTGATGTACAGGGCCAGATGCTCCTGTCGTGCACAATCCACTTGGTTTGGGGTCGAGAGGGTGTCATCTGCAGGTACACACAAGTGTCCACACAAGCTCCAGGCAAGAAGGTGTCGCAAGTGCTCCACACAGGGTTTTAGCATGTAGGGTTCAGGAAGGGGTCGCCAGTGCTCCATACAGGGTTTTAGCATGTAGGGTTCAGGAAGGCGTCGCAAGTGCTCCATACAGGGTTTTAGCATGTAGGGTTCAGGAAGGCGTCGCAAGTGCTCCATACAGGGTTTTAGCATGTAGGGTTCAGGAAGGCGTCGCAAGTGCTACATACAGGGTGTTTGTATTAAGGATCCAGGAAGGCGTCGCAAGTGCTCCATATATTTGAAGGGACAGCAGCCCCTGTTTCCTTCCTTCCATGCATATATTTCATGGGACAGCAGCCTAAATAGGAAGGTATCTCTGGTTCAGGATTGACCTTCTCCTGGTACGGTCCTCTGATTTTGTTCTTCCCCAGCTTGGCCCCCGTGGCTCGCGCGCTGGCCGCCAAATTCCCGGACAAGGGCATCCTTGACCTCCGCAAGGGTGCGACCCACCTCCCGCCCTTCTCCCACTGCCTCGCCCCCTTTCGTTCTCGATTCTAACGGTTTCCTTCTCTCTGTTGTGTGTGTGTGTGTGTGTGTGTGTGTGTGTGTGTGTGTGTGTGTGTGTGTGTGTGTGTGTGTGTGTGTGTGTGTGTGTGTGTGTGCGTGCGTGCCATGGGAAGAGGGGGGGGGGAGGGGAAAGGGGGAGGTTGCCGCCCTTTCTTGCCCTCTGCTGGTGAGGAAAGAGAAGGAGAGAGGCTGCTCGGACGTATGTGCAAGTGCACGTGCGCTTTCATGCCCACCTTTCTCACGGCATGGCACACTCGTAAAGTTTATAATCGTCCCTCAGACGTGTAACGCTTTTTAGTCTGCTGACATTTTTAGTGTGCTGACGCTTTTAGTCTGCTGACAGACACAGACACACACACACACACACACACACACACACACACACACACACACACACACACACACACACACACACACACACACACACACACACACACACACACACACACACAGACAGACAACTGACGCTTGCCTCTGGGGGTGTGTTGCAGCAAGGAACACAATTATAGATACTGTGAAGCATCTTATTGACGAGCACCGACTTCACTTGGCAGAAGAGAAGAAGCTCCCTGTCCTGGTGAGTAATGTGCTATTACCGAGAAATGATATTGGCTGAGTAATGGTATGGCTGATTGCCGAGTAATGGTATGGCTGATTGCCAAGTAACCGTCTACGTGATTGCGAAGTAACGGTATGGCTGATTGCCAAGTAACAATGACCCCTCTGAGTAATTTCATGGGGCTACACTGGTTCTCAGCTGGCAGAGGGGTGCCTTGGCCTTCGGAACGGGAGCGTTAATGATTGGTGGCATTTTGTGGGGGGTATACAAAGACACCCTGGCCTTAAGGAAAAGAGTTGCTGATGTTACGACCTGGTTTGTGGGTGAATCAGTACAGAAGGAATCACAGGCCTCAAGAAAAAGGACCCGCTGATGGTTGGTGGGGGTTTGTTGGTGGGGGGGGGGGGGGGTGCTCACAGAAAGACACCCCGGCCTTCAAGGAAAGGCCTCGCTGATATTAGATGGGGTTTGTTGGGGGGGAACGCTATAGAAAGACACCCCTAGCCTTCGAGGAAACGCCTGGCTGATGTTCGATGGGAGTTAGTGGGGGAAAGTGGTATAGAAAGACACACTAGCCTTCAAGGAGAAGCTGTGCTGATGGTTGGGTGGGGATTTGTGTGGGGGAATGCTACAGAAGGACACCCTGGCTTTAAGGAAAGGAGTTGCTGCTGGGAGCTTCCTGGATCTCCTGCTGCGGTCTGTGGACAGAAGTACCAAGGCTGGCTTTACAGACGTGGAGATCACGAACCAGGCTTACATCATGCTCCTCGCTGGGTGCGCTGCTCTGCTCTTATGCTGTAATGTATTCGCATTCTCTATGTGGTATCCGCACTTTCTGCAATGTATCCGCATTGTCTGTAATGTGTTGGCAATGTCTGTAATGTTCTCGCACAGATGCTGTGCAGAAACATTACGGTTTCCGGTACGTAGCGGTTTTTCCTGCAAAGATTTCTTCCATCGTGGCCTGCCTTTCCACGCAGGGCCTGTTGTGTTCTGTGCGACAAGGGGCTCTTCTTTAGCGTTTGTGGGTGAGGTTGGGGGGGGGGGCGGGGTGTGGGTGTGCGGTGCTGTCCTGTGTGTGTGTGTGTGTGTGTGTGTGTGTGTGTGTGTGTGTGTGTGTGTGTGTGTGTGTGTGAGTGTGTGTGCGCGCGCGCCCGGCTTGGTTTTGGTCCAGCTTGTAGACGCCCTCTTCTAACACAACCTCCAATTAGATCTTTATAAGGGCTGTGCAAGATCTGGCAGGGGAGGGACCCCACCTCCCCGCTGTACAATGTCATCATAGTGCATCTCACTACAGCGCCTTTCGGAAGCTCCTGTTGATGATGATGGTGATAGTGATGATGATGCTGGTGAAAACAGTGTTCGAGGATGACGGTGAGGATGACAATGCTGGTGATGCTGATGATAACGGTGTTGATGACGATGGTGACGTCGCAGTGACCTTCACTTCTGTCCTCTGTCTTGGAGATTCCTATTTGACTGTTTGACTGTCAAAGTTTTCTTGCAGGGAAGAGGCACGGAGCCGTTTCTTTTAACGGAGTGTTGTTCTGCCCTCCCCATCCCCTTTTAAAATCCCCCCCCCCCCCCCGGGTTCCCAAAGAGTAGTTCCTGCGCCCTCCCCCCCCCCCACCCCCCCTTCCCTTCAAAACCTGCCCCCACCCCCTATTTTGAAGGAAGTTCAGAAGGCAGTTTCAGTGCAGGTGCCATTGTGTGTTTCTTGCCCTTACCTCCCCCCCCCCCTTCCCTTCATTAAATCCCCCCCTCCCCCTCTTTCAAAATTGTAACAAAGTCCAGTGCAGATGCCATGTTTGTGTTTCTTGCAGGTACGAGACAACAGCAAATGCCCTAACCTTTGCGGTGTACCTGCTGTCCCAGCACAAAGACAAGGAGGCCAAGATGTTGGCGGAGATCGACCGCTTCGGACGGGACAGGAAACCGTGCTATGAAGATTTGGACAAGTTCCCTTATACTGATGCAGTGTTCAAGGTGCGTGCGTGCACTGCTTCTCCTTGTTTTCGCTATCTTTGTCAAGGCGTGATGGTCGCTGCTTTCCCTGTCGTTGATGCCGCCAATGTCATCAACAACATTCGCAACATTGTGAACACCATGTTGTTGCCATTGTGATTGTCGGAGTTGTCAATAGTGTCGCCCGCGCCACCTGCCCCATTGTGGTATTCGTAGGGGGAGAATTATGTTTGCAACGCAATGGGAGAGTTAGTGGGACATTCAGTGCCACAAGCACCTCTGCGTACGTGATCTGTGTGCGGAATTGTGAAGTAAGGGGGGAAATATGAAGAAAGTAGTTTCATTATCGCTGCGGCTGCGGGTCGCCAGCTGGCTGCACGCCGGGTGTGGCTTGTAGCTCGAAACATTTGGGTTTGGGTCGTTGACACATTGGGCTGGCCTTTCAAATCCCAATCTTGTGAAATATGAATCCTACTCTTGGGGAAGAAAATACTTCTTTCGGGCCAGCCCAGAGAATATGAGAAATTCACACCCCTTCCGTGCCTTTCCTTGTCATGTTGCTGGTCATGTTTCACCGTCATATCTGTCAATGATCCTGGATTCCATGAACCCACATGTAGGATACCATATCATGTGATACATGGTTTGCGGTGAGGACATGCTCCAGTCTTTATTGTTCTAAAGATAAATAGGAGAGGACAAGATGAATAAGAGAGGACGAAGTTTTAGTCTTGGAAACTAAAGGCAAACAAGAGAGGGTGAAGTTTTAGTCTCCGAACTAAAGACAAACGAGAGAGGACAAAATGTGAAGTCGTGGGTCTGCAGGAGACAGTGAGAGTGTTCCCTCCCGCCCCGACGCTGGTGAGAGAAGCTCAAAACGATATGCAGATTGGTCCTTACCACATCGGCAAAGGCGAATGGTTGGGAGTTTCGATTTATGCAGTGCATCACGATGAGAAGTACTGGAAGGTGACAACCTCCGCCCCACATGGCCTTTCCCAACATACAAGTGGGAGTGGGAATGAGCAGTTCAGATGCGCATCTGATGAGCATGCTCCAGAGCACGTCCTGCCTCCCCTCTCACTTTTCACTAGCACCTGTGTTCCCTGCCGCATGTATGTAGGACCCCTCTGTCACATATATACATACATACTCTCTCTCTCTCTCTCTCTCTCTCTCTCTCTCTCTCTCTCTCTCTCTCTCTCTCTCTCTCTCTCTCTCTCTCCCTCTCTCTCTCTCTCTCTCTCTCTCTCTCTCTCTCTCTCTCTCTCTCTCTCTCTCTCTCTCTCTCTCTCTCTCTCTCCCTCCCTCCCTCCCTCCCTCCCTCCCTCCCTCTCTCTCTCTCCCTCCCTCCCTCTCCCTCTCTCTCCCCCTCACTCTCTCTCCCCCTTACTCTCTCTCTCTCTCTCTCTCTCTCTCTCTCTCTCTCTCTCTCTCTCTCTCTCTCTCTCTCTCTCTCTCTCTCTCACGCACGCACCGCACGCTCTCTCTCTCTCTCTCTCTCTCTCTCTCTCTCTCTCTCTCTCTCTCTCTCTCTCTCTCTCTCTCTCTCTCTCTCTCTCTCTCTCTCTCTCTCACACACACACACACACACACACACACACACACACACACACACACACACACACCTTTCCCGACCTAATTTTCCACCTCTCCATGGCTCTCTGAGTGTGCACGTGTGTGACCTGTGTGTGTCAGTGCCCGCGTGCGTGCGGTGTGAGCATGCGTGCATGCGTGTGTGTGTGTGTGTGTGTGTGTGTGTGTGTGTGTGTGTGTGTGTGCGCTGGCGCGCGCGCTTGCGAGCACGTGTGCTGTTATTGAGACTCCTTCATACAGGCTGTATCTTTCCTAAGATGGCAATGTATTGGGAGAGGACAATGTGGGAGGGTTAACAGACACTCACATGCGTGCACGCACACGCCCGCACCCACCCACCCCACAACCCCCCCCCCTGGCTGCGCGCATGCGTGCGCGCTCGCGCACACACACACGCACACACAACCAACCTCACACACACACACACACACACACACACACACACACACACACACACACACACACTCGCACACACCCACACAGACAGACAGACAGACAGAGGCACCCATACACGGGCACAATTGTGTTTGCACTGAACGGGTTTTGGAGGTTGGGGACAGAACCCGGAAGAGTTCATTCCCGAGAGGTTTGTAGAGGGAACGCCCGAGGCCGCAGAGCGGCCCCAGTACAGTTACATCCCGTTTGGGGACGGGACGCGCGCTTGCATCGGTCTCCGATTCGCTCGTGAGGAGGCGCTTATCACCCTCATCCGAATGTACCAGCAGTACACTTTCGATCTCGAGCCGGGACAAGTCCCGCTCGAGGTTCGCAGCACCATCACGATTGCGCCGAAGCAGGGTGTCATGTGCAGAGTCAGGCGCCGGGCCGAGGAGTAAACCATTTCCCAGAGCTTTCCCTGCCTTTATTCAGCCTCATCGCCCTCGATTGCCTGGACAGATGTAATTTGTTTTTCCTTACAGTGGGATTAAAACGACCAGCCCAATGTTTTTAAGCTACAATGTCACACCCGGCGAGCAGCCAGCTGGCGACCCTCAGCGGCAGGACTAATGTGTGTGTTTTTTTTGTTTTTTTTTTTTAAATTTCTTCTTCTTGTTCTTGTTCTTCTTCTTCTTCTTCTTTTCCGTTCGTGACTCTGAGACTTGCCTGTTCCGCCGCCTTTGCATTTGATGCCAGAATTTAATTACATGTACAGGCTGATTATTTTTGACGCAAGAAGGCCTCGCAAGTGAGTTGGTGCTCCTCTGATGCTGCCTCATGGTGAGGCATAGCATGCCTTTCAAACAGCATCTTAGTCTTGAGCCCCATATGGAAGTGAGCATGCATGGCTTTCAGATATGTATGAACGAGCCCCAGTAGTACTGTCCTGGCAGGTTGTATATGTGCTATCGTGGCAGGTAGAAGTTGACACGGTCTAGTCACCACGTGGTGTGATCATTGGATAATTACATTAACGCATTTTAGAATCATATCATCATATCGTGATGTTTATGAAGTACAACCAGGACTTAGCTAAAGAGTGCCGGGCGACTACAGCCGGCACATAGCATATATTGGACATCGATGGGACCAACATGGTCCCATCCCTATCTTGGTCCCATAATGCATTGTGTCTCATTTCTAAACCCCAGACGCAAAGCTTTGCAGACTCGTCGAGCCAATCGCTAGGTATCTGCTATTGAGCGTTTGACATGCTGTGTTGGATGTAAATGGAGCATGATATGGTACATTCACGTAAACATGCCGTCTATGTTCACACGCCCCTCTACAGACGGTGCAGTCAGGTGTGAATCACCTACATTTGTGTACACCAGATTTCTAACGGCTGCATGTGCGTTACTCTGAATCTTGGCAAGTAGACTTACAACACTGGTCCTGAATCAAACGCGAACCAGAGTTGCATACATCTGCGGATTGAACCCACGACATTCCTATTTGAATGGAGGCAGGATGGCGACATTAGACGTGGGAAGCGGGAGAAGGGGAACCGCCAGGTGTTTCCCCGCAGGGAACTAGTTTGTGTTGGCATTTGAATCGAAAGGGACAGAAATATACATTCCATACTTGTAACGGACGCATCAAATGCATGTTTCTCCTGGCCCCCCTGTCAGGACACTCCCACCCCTGCCCTCCCGCTTGAAGAAAGAAAGGATTGCAGCCGCATTTCTCTCACTTCAGTGGGAAAGAGGTTCTGAAGTTAAGTGTTGGAGGCGGCACGACATGCCCTCCCGTCCCCCATCAAAATGGGCCCGCGGTGGGCCTAGGAGAGATGCGAAAGTAGCACTGCTGTATCAGAGACCCAGGTCCCGGATCTAATTCAACTGTTGTATCCACCCCTGGGACACTTGCTGGTATCCCACCCCAGTCGTCCTTCTTGCGTGGCACTTGTTCTATTCGACAACTGTTCCACAACCCACTCACCTGGCTTGGGACACATTTCAACCCAATATCCTCACAGCCTTTGTCAAGGCAGCCAGAGCTGCTGCAGTTTCTGCCTTGGCAGCTGCTAGCCGTGCCTGCATCTCTCCTGCCTGGAGTTTGCTCTCGCTGGCAGCAGCTTCGAGGGCACTGGCGTGTGCTGAGGCTGCATTTGTTGCGGAAGCCCGCTCCTTATCCAGCTGTTGCTTCAACTCTCGGACCTGTGTGACACACCAAACCGCTCATGGAGGCTCGGCACAAGATTTTGCTCGGGTGTTCCAAGTATAGTTCCAGTGGGAAGGCCTGAGTGGGGCGAGGGGCAGTGCCTCATTTGATGCGCCCAGACAAGCATAAAATTTGAGTATTAAATCAGATTCTAAGCACCTTGTGTTCAGCTTCTTTTGAAGACGATCTGAAATTGCTGGCATGTATCTCATAGCAGCGTGAGGGATGACGGCCTGAAGAAAACAAAGATTTGGGGGCAGACATTGCTGAGGAAAAACAACATGCCCCCCCCCCCCCCCCCCCAAAAAAAAAGCAAGAGAATGAGAGAAGGCGCCCCCCACCCACCCCCCCCCCCAAAACACTCGCACAAGCACGCGCGGGCACACACGCACACGCGCGCGCACACACGCACACACACACACACACACACACACACACACACACACACACACATGCACGCGCGCGCGCGCACGCACGCACGCACGCACGCACACACACACACACACACACACACACACACACACACACACACACACACACACACACACACACACACACACACACACACACAGCGCATGTGGGTGGAAGGGGGTAGGGCCCCGGACCTGGCGTTCGCTGGCCTTGCGAGCCTTCGCTTCCGAGGCCGCAAGCGCCTCAGCGCGCAGGGCGCGCTTGTTGGCAGCGTCGGCCTCCGCCCGCAGCCGCTCCACTTCCGTCGCAGCTTCCTGCACGCTGCGCTGAGCGTTCTTCTCCAGCCGGCTCCGCACGCCCACAGCCAGCTTGCTGCCCCCACGAGCCAGAGAGGGGCTCCCTACCACTGCCAGGGTTCGAACCCCACCCACGCTCCGTCTCAAAGCACCCCGGGCCAGTTTTGGCGAGTCCCCAGCCGCCAAAGCCATCTTCTCGCTCGCCGCCGTCTCCGCCACCTTCGGGGTGTCTGCAGCGGGCAGAGCCCTGGGCGGGGGGCCGTGTCTCGCCTTTGACGGTTTCGGGGTGTTTACCAGTGCCCGACACCTGGCGATGCTTGCCGGAAGATGTTGTGCCATTGGAGAGTCCACAACTCTCCTGATGGCCGTCCGGAGGCTTGTCACTCTCGGAGTGCGCGCCGCTGGCCCACCCCTGCTGCCCTGCAGTGCCGGGTGTGCTGATGCCGCGACCCCTGCAGGATTCTCAGGTGCAGAGGTGGGAGGGATTTGAGTCTTTCCTCGTTTGCCTAGATGATCGGCCTTGGAGGGTGAAGCCAGCGGTGTTCCTGCTGGGGCCTCTGCTGAGCACAAGGTCTGCTTCGCCTCACCAGGGTTGGACGACTCTGCATCGTTCACGGAGCTCTCTGGCGCGCCTGTGGCGGGATGCTGCTCGAAAATGCTGTTGTCGCTGCTATTGCTGGCTCCAGCCTCTCTTCGGCCCTTCCTGGCCTCTGGTATGGGGCGTGCCTTGAGAGCAGACCCTGGTTGTGCTTTTGTGCTTTGGCTCTTGGGGATGGCGGCCGTGCGTTGCGGGCGCCTAGCCAGCAGACTTTGGCTTGTGACGGGGGCATCGTCCTTTCCGATTGCTTCCTCCTGTGATAGAGACAGGCTCGTCCATAATGATTTTGAGATGCTGTCAAGGGAGAGTCTATCAGTACGCTGCTTCGCATTGTGAGAAGGAAGAGCATGCTGTAGCGCGCAACAGGGTCCCTGGTCCGGCTGTAGAGAGATTGCTTCAAATCAGAAGACCATATGAGACGATACATTTGGAAGCGAACTTGGGAGGATGACATATGCGTGCGTGCAGTGAAAGCTTGCTCCAGGTTAAACACTTGCAGAGTTTGGCACCTCAGAGGATGAATTATGCGAGTATTTCCCCTGAACAACTTATAGGTCAACCAGGCCGCACTGGAGGTGATGACTGTCTCTGTGTGTGTACATTATGCTTATAATTGCCATCGGCCTGTCGACTGGGTCACATTGATATAACTGCCCTGAATATCCATTCCCTTCAAGATAGTAGAGTCCAAGGGTAGAATGAGTCCCTTTGAGACTGGCACCAGGTTCAAGCCCCTGACATTGTCTCTTCATCGTACAACCTCATTTTGCTCATTTTGCCCTCCCTTGATAATTTTTTATAACACTTTAATATGGGAGGGGGTTAGGGGGGGGGGGTTTGGGAGGGGGCGAGGTGTCCCAATTTGCTGTTCCAGGGGCACAAAACAAATATTTAAATCGGGTGAGGAATGAGGAGGGAAGAGGAAGGAGAAAGAGGGGGGGGGGGAGATGGAGAGGGAGAGGAGAGGGAGAAGGCAGGTTGGGAGAGGGACAGACACACACACACACACACACACACACACACACACACACACACACACACACACACACACACACAGAGAGACAGACACACACGCACGCACACACACACACACAGAGAGAGAGAGAGAGGGGGGGGGGGAAAGAGGGGGGAGGGAAGGGAGGGCTGGGGGGGGAAGGGTGTGCGGGCGACAAACACGCACTTTTCGATGCACAAAACTATGATATCTGCAGCACAGCCAATGAGAGAATCTCTCACCTTGCCATCTTGTGCCTGGCAAAGGTCAGCTGAGGTGCGTGGATGATCCGTCTTGCTGAGCGCTACAGCTGTTGACCCTCTTGCAGAGCGTTCAAGGGCCCTAAAATTTCTGGAGATAGGCTGCGGCTTTTGGAGCTCTTCAACGTGGATCTCAGTGTCCGATGTATCTCTGGTCCAGTAGCCTACACATGGCGATGCGTCCATAAAAGAGTGAGAGTGCATGCATGGGTCAGCGAGTGACTGAGTGGATGAGGAGGGCGTGAGTGAGAGTAGTGAGTGAGTCTGTGATTCCGTGAGAGACTGAGTGAGTGGGGAGCGAGTGACGAAGACGCGAGTGAAGGAGTGAAGGAGTGCGAGTAGTGAGTAA
>KV908539.1:212500-254084 GCA_002005505.1 Botryococcus braunii
GCACTGCTACCCCTAGAATTCCAAATTTATGTCAAATGCATATGACGATGTGAAACTTCTGCAGGGACGGTGGTACGCCGATACGCAGCCGATGACTTCGTTGATCAACTAGACCCCCTTAGGTTGGAGCCTCGATTTGCTCTACATCTAATTAACGGACAAAACATGCCAGAGGTTGAACCATTCCATGAGGAGTCATCAGGTCGTGTCAAAGATTGCAGCAAATCATAGATTTCCATCAAGGAAACATGGGGAATTCAAAACACAGCTGCGCACTGTGCACGGCGGGGCCGGGCTACGTTGGTCCCTACCTGGGTCCCAAACTTGGCGGGGCCGCCCCTAGCCAAGCTAGGGGGCCACGGTGGCCCGGGCATCGTGCCCGCACTGTGGACACGGTGGTCGGGACACCTCGATGCCCGATCCCACCTTCTGCAGTCCGTAGAATGTCCATAAAACGGTTGATGCACAGCAAACGTAAGCTCCGTAAATATCCGGCTGTCCGGATCTGCAATGTGCGTTTACAGTACAGCGGCAAGGGCGGCCCAGGGCCCGGAGTCCGCAAGTAAACGGACCAGAATTCCGTAAAGTACCTTATACGGATTCCTGGGATCTGCCGGAACAAGCCCGTTGCGTCAGCAAAATGACACCGGCCCTCTTGTAATTGTCATAATAATGTCACTGTCTGTTGCTACTCAGTTGAATCTTCATGTTTTGCTAGCTCATTTCTATTCTATACTTAAATATAATATATCGATAATATGCAGACGGTCCTGCTACGGGACGGTGCTACTTTGATCCGTTCTAACAACACTGGCCCCTCAAGGCAACTGCCTTTCCGAAGCAATCCTTTGAATTTCAGTTATCGATTCAGGGGGAAAAATACATCAACAGTCATATGCACCGCAGAGCCAGCTGTAAAGGACCGGGAGGGTATGAGCCTGACCTTACATGTGGGTTGTACTTGCTCCATTTGTACCAGGTGAACTAGGACTGCGGCTTAAATCTTTCTTGTCTCCTGCTATGCTAATGCATTCATGCTTGCATGCCTTCTTGAGAGGGTGCACTTTTTACACCTAACCTATCCTGGCTGCACAGATAGCATCACCGCCACTCTGCCAAAGGGAGGAAGGATTGCCGATGCTGTGTCCAACGTTACACTTGCTTCCTCCCCAAGCTCTGATGGTGCGGACCAGCGTTCCGACGATGAAACGTTTGTTTGGCGAGCACACTGGTATCCGTTGGGAATCATAAAGAAGAACTTCCGGGAAGATACGCCAAATCATGTAAGGCTTTTGGGAGAAGATATTGTCGTCTGGAATGACGGGGATGGTCAATGGTGTGCTGCTGTTGATGAATGTCCACACAGGTAATTGCCCTCTGCACAGTTTTTAGAGCTGAACTTGCTTGCGCCCAGTTCGATTGGAACTTGGTTTTGAAGACACATCTGCATTGTCCAGGTCAGAGCATTTTGGTTGACGATAAGTGGTGTGCATCAAGCCTATTTTTGACCTTTTATCTAGCCTTTCAGTGAAAGCCCTTGTTTGACGACCTTTGCCGCTCCTCTCTGATGACCAAAGAAACGCGTTCAGTCATCTTGATATACGTTTGCCTTCATCGACTTGCCCATTACAGGTTCATGGTTGTTCTTTGTAGCCCTTGTTCCCAAAGAGTCCGCACGCTGCATTGTCCAAGTATATTTCGGTTTCGGCTTTCCTTTCTATTGGTACCCCCAAGCTCACATGTGACACTCTTTGTTCCTTCTGACTCCTCCACCGTCTTACTTCTGCTGGGTGTACGAGAAGATTTTGTAGATGGTGCTCTTGCGACTCCTCTTCGGGCTGCTAGGGCTTTTAAATGTTTGAAGTGGATTGTGCGATGTTGATGTACGTGGTTTCTTTTGGCATGTCCTTGGGAACTGGAAATATCGTCGTCGTCGTTGGAAAATGTCCCTCCAGTGTTTGAAGGTGTTATTGAGAAGTAAACCTTTATGTTTAAGTTGCGAAGTAAACCTTTATATTTAGGTTGACACAACCTCAATTAATACGTACTCCAAAATTCCTCTGTACTTCGTCTCAACTCCACAGGGCTATCAGATGAGCACATTGACATTACTAACTTGACATCACACTGTATTTTTCTGCTTCTATATTTCTGGTTCCTGCTGCAGTCCATAGGCTGCTGTGAGTTTCCGACGATCACTCATCTCGGTTGGCACATTACCATCAATGTTGATTTAGGATGTTTGCTGTGGTATGTACATCAACAGAATTGCCGATAAAAACTTATGCTGCGCATCAGCCTTTGTTTTGCTGGCAGACTGCATCAGCCCCCCCTCCCCCCCCAAAAAAAACCAAAAAAAAAAAAAAAAAAAAAAAAAAAAAAAACCCTCAGCAGCTGGAAGGCGATGTTACTGTAGTAAATCTCTTTGTTGTCTTTGCAGACTTGCCCGGCTGTCAGATGGGCGCATTGATAATGGGAAGTTAGAGTGCCGATACCATGGCTGGGTGTTTGATGCGGATGGGAAGTGTGTGCAAAACCCACAAGCGGATGGGCCAGCAGCAGAGGCAACCACTCTTGCAAGTAGCCGCTCATGTTTGAAAAGATACCCAACGCGGGTGGATGATGGTCTGCTATGGGTCTGGCCTCAGCCAAATGCATGGGTGGAGTCATTGAAAGAGCAGCCGTGCATGGCAGAGGAGGAACCTGGGTGGTTTGGGATGCCGGACTTCGGTTTCAATGTTAACCCCGCAACATTTGCTGCCATGGTTGAAAATGCACTTGGTATGTTTGCCGTCAACGTTCCTCTGCTTGCCATCAACGCTCTTAGCTTGTCCTTTCGAGACAGAATGTAAAATACCTTGTTCCTGATCATTCTGTGGTAGAGGCATCGAGGCGTCCGTTTCTTAGTAATGCCCATATTAACCAACTGTGCAATGACGCTAAGACTGTTACTTTGCTAGACTAGTCAGCTCCTATGTAAGCAAATAAGGGTTTTTGGGGGTGGGGGGGGGGAGGGAGGGAGGGAGGGAAACGAAACGGAAAGAAGGGAGGAAAAGGAATGAGGGTATATCTAGTTTCCTATCTAGTTTGCGTTGTTGCGTGCACAATCCAAAACTTCCGATGTATGTTGCCTGCCTCGTTACATGGAGAAGCCAAGGTGAGCTTCGTATAATTGCAAGGGAGCCTCCTTGACAACCACCCGCCCTTTTTTGGGGTGGAAGTTTTGGTGGCTTGTCAAAGCTGTGTGTCAGCACCTTGCTTAGCCCCCTTCGTCTGTGCTATCTTTCATCATCTTCAGCATCAGGCAGAAGGTCCGCATTTAAAGTATGCGTAGGAGGCAACATTGACATGGAAGAAGACAGGGTTGGATATCTGTGATGCTGCAAGGAGCATGAAAAAGTCTGAGGCGACATTTACATGCAACGACGCAGGGATTTATATCTGCCATGCTGCAAGAGCCTGATAAAATTTCAATCAGCTCTGTACATGGTATTGAGCAAAAAGGGAGTGGTGCATGTTTTCCGTCGTGATCTGTCCAACCCTTTCTTGTCTGCACCCTAAGCTTTTCTCATATGTTCAGGACAGGAGAGGCGATGGATTTTCTTTGGGCAAACCGGCCTGGTGGCTAGTGTGCAGTGCCAACCCCTCTGATGCTTCCAATGATTAAATGCTTTCCCCGCATTTTAAGTGCCTCTTGTAATATGACATCCATCCCTCTAGCCTTGCAGCAACGCCATTTCCAAGGCACTAAAGGTGCCTGGGCCAGGCATATTGGCACCGGTGTTGGGGGCAAGCGGGGGTGGGGGGAGGGGGCTGGGTGGCCGGGAGGCCTTAATTCATTTGTTCTGGCTATTTGAGAAAAGGTGCAAGTTCCACAAAGTGTGTGTTTTCCTTGCTCTTGTGCTTTTCCTGCTGTATGAAACTAGTTGACTATGCAATGATTGGGGCCGGGGTTTCGGTGGGCAGACCCTGATCATGCGCCCTTCCTGCACGTGGGTGTGCTTGGGAAGAAGGAAAACGCAGCCCCGATGCACATGAAGTTGGCAACTGAAATTTCTACAAATGGTGGCTTTACTGTGGAGCATGATGGCTATCTCAAGAAGCAGAAGGAAAAGGGCATGACAGCCACCCGCACCTTCATCCCTCCTGGTACAGTCAGGTGTGTACCTCTCATTGGAACTGCAAATCCACCGTTGTGCATTGCTGTGCGACCCCTTATCTGGTTAGACATGGGTCGTTCATTGAATTGCCTGGTCCTGAATGTAATATTCCTTTTGTTTCCTGTCCATTCTGTGGGCCCTTTGGCCGCCTCCTCTATATTGACTGAAAAAGCATGAGATGGCATACACGGCGTGAAAAGTAGGGAAGCAGATGGGGATAAGCCTCTGTGAGTTTGATCCTGGTGTTAGCTGAGGATGGAAGTGTTTGCGTCAGACACCGTTTTGGTGGTGCAAAACCAATTTGTTAGTGCCCTTGTGGTTGATGCCTTGTTGAAAGTTGTAGCATTTAGATCTACGAAATGGCTTGCCCTTATGTGCAAGGGGTGCTGCACTTCGAGCCCTTTCAGCCTTGATCCTCAAAGACATTCCGGATTGACCTTTGCTTATGTTCACTTGCCAGATTTACATCTGTGCACTTGCTGGGTCACATCTAAAAAGTTGGGTGGACGGAAAGGCAAAGCGATTACAGTGAAATTGATGAGGGAGGGGGAGGGAGTGTCTATGTTCACATGGGCCTGTGTGCCCATGATTCTTTCCTGTCTTGCACGCAGCCGTATGGCATAGGCGGATGTAGGGGGGTGGGGAGGGAGGGAGGGAGGGAGAGAGAGAGAGGGAGAGGGGGGGGGTGGGGAGGAGGGGAAGGGGGGAGGGAGGGAGGGGATAGAGGGAGAGAGGGAGGGGGGGGATGGAGGGTGGGTGAGTGCATGTGTGTGTGTGTGTGTGTGTGGGTGTGGGTGTGTGTGTGAGTGTGTGAATTTTATGCATTCAGAGCAAAAGTGACGGGGCGTATTGACTGATAACAATGGGGCTGAGTATTTAGGACGGACTACACATTTGAAGATGGCAGCGGACAAAGGGCATTGCTGCACTTTGTGCCTGTAGACCCTGATTCGACCCGGGTGTATGCAAAGTTCTCCTTCAAGGGGGCAGGCAGCGGTTTCGGGGCGCCCCGTGCTGGAGGCCTGCAGAAACTAATACGGCAAATCATTGGCCGCATCGCTGGCAGTGGCCTTGCCCATATCAGTGGGCATGGCCTCATTGATCAGGTCTCCCCCTCACTCCCCACCCTTGCACATGCAGTGAACAAGGCCTCATGCACCACGTCCACAGCTCACTCCCACCCTTGCCCTTGCCAAAGGGCATGGCCTCGTCGATCCGGTCTGCCCCTCACTCCCCATCCTTGCACTTGCAGTGAACAGGCCTCATGCCTCAGGTCTGCCCTCGCTCCCACCCTTGCCCATGTCAGAGGGCATGGCCTCGTTGATCAGGTCTACCCCTCACCTCCACTCTGCGCGTGGCACATAGGAATGCTGATCAATGGGCAAGCTCCCCATCGACAGGGTGGCTGCATTGGTGCAATGGAGGTCTACACCAGACATCTAGTGCATCGCAATAATGGGTTGATCCACGTGCCTAACCTACATCAGTATCTTCCTTGCTCAGAGGCTACTTTGGTTCAGGAGGCTCAGTGGCTGCATGGCTGCAATGGCTTTATGGCTCTTGTATTGCTCACTGGCTCCATGACTGCGAAGACTTATTTCTACATCGCAAGGCTCAGAGGCCGAATGCTTGCAATTGCTTTACTGCTCCTGTACTTGCTCAGAGGCCCCATGACTGCAAAGCGTTCTTGGCATTTGCGATGCTCACCGGCCGAAGGAGGGTGATGGCTCCTTTGTAAGGCAGGGCATCAGCTCGCTGGGGGCAGCTGCAGGATAATTTGATACTGGCCAGTGCGGGGCACAACATGGTGAAGGAAGCGGGGCTGGCAGATAACTTGATACTTGCCATGTTGCAGGATAACTTGATACTGGCCAGTTCGGGGCACAACATGGCGAAGGCAAAGCGGGGCTGGCGCGACTTCTACCTGG
The DNA here is from genome assembly GCA_002005505.1 of Botryococcus braunii. Taxonomy (NCBI): domain Eukaryota; kingdom Viridiplantae; phylum Chlorophyta; class Trebouxiophyceae; genus Botryococcus; species Botryococcus braunii. Next base: position 218,589 of record KV908539.1, read on the forward strand.
CCACGAGCGCGGACGTTGGCGTGACGGCTTTCCACCGTTGGTTGAGCGAGCGGGCCGGCGGGCACCCGGACTTTGTTGGGGGCTTCCCAAAAGAGCTGCCTCCGGTTTACTGGGAACAGGCATGGGATCGCTATGAACGTCACACCAAACACTGCAGCACCTGTCAGGAGGTATGATCTGCCTTCCTACTGCCGGAGCTGAAGAGCCTTCAGCTTTTGTGCTTGGTTCCTTGCTTGGTTTCTTAAAAGGATCCATAAGAACTTTGGTTCCTGTAAAAGATCCATAAGGAAAAGTTAAGGGGATAAGGACCTATCAACCGGAGAGTGAGCAGTGCTCCCCGCAAAGGCTTCGTACCAAATGAGGACATGTCCGCCTCATTGCTGAGAAACTACCCATTTCAGTGCGGTTTCAGTTGTGGAACTTAGGGTAGAATGTCTGATGGCTTACGCTGGTCTGCTGTTCCACCGAGGGTCTGCCCTCGTACGGGTGCCTATGAAATCATTGTTGCACTTTGCCTGCTCCTGTTAAGCCAGACGCTCTTTGCATCTGCTGGTCATGCTTGTGTCGCTGTGCCCAGAGGAGAGGGTGTTTTTCAAAGGGGGAGGAGGACAAGAGGGAGAGCCAAGTGGGGGAGGGCTCCCCCCCCCTCTCTCCCTCCCTCCCTCCCTCCCTCCCTCTCTCTCTCTCTCTCTCTCTCTCTCTCTCTCTCTCTCTCTCTCTCTCTCTCTCTCTCTCTCTCTCTCTCTCTCTCTCTCTCTCTCTCTCTCTCCCTCCCTCCCTCCCTCCCTCCCTCCCTCCCTCTCTGTCTCTCTCTCTCTCTCTCTCTCTCTCTCTCTCTCTCTCTCTCTCTCTCTCTCTCTCTCTCTCTCTCTCTCTCTCTCTCTCTCTCTCTCTCTCTCTCTCCTCTCTCCCTCTCTCCCTCTCTCCCTCTCCCTCTCCCTCTCCCCCCCCCCTCCCTCCCTCCCTCCCTCCCTCCCCCCCCCCCCCCCCCCCCCTCTCTCTCTCTCTCTCTCCTCTCTCTCTCTCTCTCTCTCTCTCTCTCTCTCTCTCTCTCTCTCTCTCTCTCTCTCTCTCTCCTCTCTCTCTCTCTCTCTCTAACCCCCCCCTCCCACCCCCCGCCATGTATGTGTGCGCTTACACTCGCACCCCCAACCCCGTTACCCTGGGGATGGTGATAGTGGTTTTGTGCTGTGTTTGCTCTATCTGTGTCTGTGACAGCACTTGGGAAGGGGGGCTGCAGTCGCTGAGGAGCCTGGACAAGTGGAGTAACGGTTTGTTGGCTGCGAGCATCGGCTTAGGCGCCTTGGCGGTGCTGCTATCCCCAAGCATGCAGTTGGGGGTGCGGGCTGCCCCCGTGGCGGCCGCTCTTGGCTGCTTGGCCCTCTGGAGGGCTCTTCAAAACGCCCGCAAGCAGTTCTTCACCACTGACAGGCTTCCAGGGGAGAAACCTGCCGGGCTATAAAGCACCCTTCTACCATCAGCAGCATGAAGCCCACCCCCCCCCCCCAAACACACACACACATACTCCAGAATGAAACTTTCGGGGCTGTATTGCTGTGCCGTATTGTTCAGCGATGAGTCCAGTTGGCTGGAGGGCCCCCGCCCAATCAGAAACAGCGAATTTATTTCAATAGCGCAGATGCAAGCTATAGATCTCCTGGATGTTTGGTGAGTTTTGGTTGACTGCTTGTAGGAAGTGGCCGGAGGTTTGGTGAATTTCAGTTGACTGCATGTAGGAAGCGGCCGGAGGTTTGGGGAATTTCAGTTGACTGCATGTAGGAAGTGGCCGGAGGTTTGGTGAATTTCAGTTGACTGCATGTAGGAAGTGGCCGGAGGTTTGGTGAATTTCAGTTGACTGCATGTAGAAAGTGGCTGCAGGTTCGGTGAATTTCGGTTGACTGCGCATAGGAAGTGGCTGGAGGTTTGCTAATTGACTGCATGTAGGAAGTGGCTGGAGGTTTGGGGAACTTTAGTTGACTGTAGGTAGGAAGTGGCCGGAGGTTTGGGGAATTTTGGTTGACTGCATGTAGGAACACCCTGACGTTCCAGCGCGTTCAAGCTATTATATTAAAGCTATTGATAGTTCGTTGTGGCTAGCCTGACATGGTGAAGCCCAGGAGGTAGACTGTTGGCCTCTGGCACAGCACCGGTCTTGTTTGTTGACGCGGCTGAGGAGATCTGCTCGAAGTGCAGTTTTGTAGTCTGTATGCACGAGGGTTCGGCGTGAAGCTGTCCTGTGACACAAGTGGAACCAGTCAAGAATATTTAATTTATAGACACAATGGTCTGTTGAGACTGACCTTTGTTGAGTCGAATTCAAAGGACCTTCGCAGGAGCGTGTTTTGACACTTAGATTGTAGTGTTGCTTCCTATTTGGATTTATTGAATTAAAATAAAGAGTGAAGCCTATCCTACTCGCATAGGGCATGCGGGTACGCGGAATCCAGGGGCCGGACGGAAGGTGTAGTGAACAACTATATTAAATTATAGTGTCCCTTCTTAATGTCTTGGAAGTTACAAGGCTGGACAGGAATTTAGAGGTTCCCTTCTGATCCTGGTTTATGAACCAGAAGTTCTGATGATATTGTTTCGTAAATGAGACATTAACGAGGGGTCAATGGCTTTGTTTTTTCCTTTGTTTGTGATTGACTTGTTGAGTCGAATTGCAAGTCGCAACTTGCGACCTTTGTTGAGCCGGTTTGAGACTTTCAATGAGTCGAGAAGGACCTTCAAATGAGCAGGTTTTGGCACTAACCAGATTATATTATCGCTTCACTTTCCAGACCTCGAGTTGAATGCAAAGGACCTTCATACGAGCATGTTTTGGCACTACTAAACTTATAGCAGCGCTCTCTAGTTGCTAGTTAGTGGAGTTAGCATGCTGGACAGGGGTTCCCCTGAGCTCTTCAGATACAGTTCTGTAAATGCGGACTTCTTGGATACTGGTTTATCGATGAACGCTTGTAAACGAGAACTTCATGGCTTTGGGGCACCAAGTGTATAGAAGGCCTGCAGTTCGCCTTACCTTACGAAACGCGAATGATCTGAAGTGTTTCAAGTTGGGTGAGCTTCGCTTCCACTGGCATATTTTCTTGCGCCAATTGTGTTTGGTGTATATGCTGATTGTCCATGACTGTGGCACTGGACCAGGAGGGACTGCGCAAGTGCTGGCTTCCTACCGGTACGGCAACGAACGGCATCTAGCATTGTGTCTTTTAACATACGTGGCTGAGCTACAGAAAGCCCACATGTCCTCCCTTGTGCAACAAATACTCGTACATCTGAAATCCAGGCAATACAAAGATGGGTTCTTGCAGACAAACCAGCATACAACCACGTTCAGGGCATGTACTGAATAGTTTACTTTGTTTGCAGATCAACAGCTTTCTGCATAGATGTACTGCATGCTACAAAAACTAGGTTGCATTACGCTCAACATTCCGGACGTCACAATGTTGACGCTGTACTGTCTGTCGTACGGCAGTGCAGCAATGGTGTCCACAGGCCCAAGACGGTTTCCCAATTCCGGACGTACAGAAATAAACGCTGTACTGCACGTCGTACTGCATTGCAACCGGAGTCCACAGGCAACCTTCACTTCAATTCACTTCAAACTTTTCCGACAGAGGTTTGTTACAGAAACGGAACCGATATGGGTTTCCCATCCCACCCGTTAAGATGCTAATGCTGTACAGCGTATCGTACTGGAGTGTGTAACATGGGGTCCACATACACTCTGGTCACAAAGACCCACCCAATACGTATTTCTCCTTCTGTACGTAAACTGTGGTCGTTAACTATTTTGAATCATGGCTTCTGCACAAAGCTCTCCAAGCCCAGACAATCATCATCCTTGCAGAACAGCACTGGGACCATTTAATCAGCCTTGCAGTCCATTGTGCGCCGCCGGCTTGTACCGGAAAACTTCAAACAGCACAAAACTTGGTGGGGTTTACTGCTGAACTTCGAAGCGGGGCATTGTCATCATCAGGGCAGTCCAGGCGCAGGTTCACGTTCATGGCATCCAAATCATCAGGGACCCACCAGGCATGATCAATCATCATCAGTGACCCGTCAGGTACGATCAATCGTCATCAGTAACCCGTCGGGTATGATCGTCATCAGTGACCCCTCGATCATGACCATCATCACCCAACATTATCATGAGTGAACCTTTGGCTACGACCGGAGTATCCGGTCTTTCCCTTGCCCCACCAATCAGGGACCCAGGCAGACTTGAGGCTAAAAAGCGCGCCACGTACGGGGCCTCTCCATTCCCATCACTCTGTACAAAGTCTCGCTCAGAGCTCAGAAGCCGCCGCCGGATAACGGGGGGTGCTGCTGACGCTCAACTTCTGACTTCCTCCAGGTGCTGGATATTCGTCAGCACATATGCACGACTTTCGACTTGCTCCATGGGTTGGGACCTCCAGCACCCCTCGGGGCTCTGGATCCTCCAGTCAAAACAGCCGCGCCGCCTTCAAATGGCCACCATCAACCGAAGAGGGGCCTGCTGTGCTGGGAGGGCCAGCACATGGGCAGTCACATGGGTGCACTGCCAGTCACATGGGGGCTCACCCAGTCACATGAGTACTTCGAGCAGCTCTCTCTTGTCTCCGAACAGGCAGCACATTGGCTTGCGGTCTCAAGCAATCAGACTCTCGTGTACAAAGCCAGTCTCGTGCACAGATGCACTTTTGTGCACAAACGCAGTCTCGTGCTCAAATGCACTTTCGTGCACAAATGCAGTATTGTGCACAAAGCCAGTCTCCTGCACAAATGCATCTCAAACAACTGCTTTCACAAAGTCCGGAATCTCACGGAAGCCCCCCTCCACACATTACTACTTCCGACCGCAGTCTTGCAGTTTGACTGCAGCCGCATTACTTCTGATGCTCTCAGTTCAACTGAGAGGTTGCGTTTGCAACCTCTCTTCAGTGCTTTTTCCTCCCCAGCCTCTCCGTTCTTTCCTCCCCACATATCGTCCCCCAGCGCTCATCTCAATGCACCTCCACAAAAGCCCTGAGAGCTCTAGTCATGCGTATCGCGTTCATGTGCATACCGCTTTCCAAACTTCCGCCAGGGGCTCTTGAATCAACCCAGACGGTGGTCTGCAGAAACGGGTCTTTTGCCGCGGTGGCAATGCGGACCTAAGACAGAACAGAAAGAAAAAAAAGAAAAAAAAAGAAAAAAAAAAAAACAAACAGAAAGAAAAAGAATTGTGCTTCGTGGTGCCTCTATGCCCGACCGGCAGGCACGATGGCTTGTTTGGCGTAAGCTCTACACTTTGGGCTGGACACCTTGGTCTGTGGCCTCAACCGCCGCCGGGCTGCCTGGGCAGTGCCCGCCGTCGAAGACCAAAATCTCATCATCCATTTCTGTGGCTCAGAAGTTCTTATATCAAAAATCGTGGAGCAGACTCATGAAGCAAGAGCCTTTGAAAATCCAAAAAAAGAAATGTCATTGAAGATCAAAAAAAGAGTCTTTGAAGACTCAAAATTACGGAGCAGAGTTACGAAGCAAAAGGGTTTGGAAGAATATAAATATACAGAGCGGAGCTATGAAGCAAGACTTTCTCTGCTGCCCGTTCAGGCACGATTTCAGAAAGCAAACGTCGGTGCGGTTGTGGTGGAGCATCTGAAGATCAGAAACCTTGATCCGGAGCCCATTGCCCCCCGGCGGTCTGCGCCGACCATGGAGCAAGTTTCGCAATGCCCAGAGGACCCCACGAGCGTCTATGGCGTGGTGGTTGTGGACACGTCGGCAGCATCGAGCGGCACCTCCTCTGCGGTGTAGGGCCACGGCTGGTGGTCCGGGAACGCGTCTGCATATAACGAGCCAAACAGTCATGGCGTGCAAGCCAGGCTTACTTGAATGCAAAAAAGTCAATTGGCATAATGTCTGGTGCTGATGCATCTCTAAAATGCATCCACACTCCTCATGTCCTTTCAAATGCATCCACACTCCTCATGTTCTCTCAATTGCATCCACGCTTCTCCTCTTTTTTACAGCTGCATCCACACTTCTCATATTCTTTGAACTGTATCTATGTCAACGATGGCAACCCCGCCGACTTACACGACAAGTCAAGCATGTGAGAGGTCGATGGCCCGTGCTTCTCTCAAGCGAATATCATAAGCTAATGTAGGAAGATGAAGCATGCTTAAGCCTCTGCCAGATGAACGGCACATGCCTATCAGTAAACTGCACAACAACTGCAAAGTGGGCCGCATGAAAGTTGCTTGCTTGGAAAAGCTGGTAAGTTAAGAAAGTCGCTTGCTTGAAAAATTTGGGAAGTTGCTTGCTGGGGAAACCCGGCACCATGGTGGTGCAGACAGAAAGGGAGGGGGTGATATGGATTTGCGGGGAGGGGACGAGAGAGAGAGAGAGAGAGAGAGAGAGAGAGAGAGAGAGAGAGAGAGAGAGAGAGAGAGAGAGAGAGAGAGAGAGAGAGAGAGAGAGAGAGAGAGAGAGAGAGAGAGCGAGAGAGAGAGAGAGAGAGAGAGAGAGAGAGAGAGAGAGAGAGGGGGGGGGGGGCGCAGTGAAAGCCCAATGATACTAGCATGACTGCAGGCTGTGATGTCTCAAGCCGATTGGAGTATTAGGAAAAATGAATTAGTCCAGCAGATATCTGTAAGGGGCAGTGACACTGGCATGCCACAAAAAGAAAAAAAGAAAGGATATGTGTAAGGGGCAGGGGAACTGGCATGAAACACACACACACACACACACACACACGCACACACGCACACACACACACACACACACACACACACACACACACACACACACACACACACACACACACACACACACACACACAGACAGAGAGGAAAAGATCCCAGTTGGGCTCTGGCAAATAGAGGTGGGGCTGGTGTGGGGGGGGGGGGGGGCTCGTACTGGGGCGTCCAAGGGTTCTGAAGAAGAAGGCCTCCCAGCCAGCCAGCAGCTGGTTGGGGGTCTCCGGGGGACCGTTCCAGGACCAGCAGCTGCCATCGCTCTTTTTGAACTGCTGGTTTTGTTTCGTGCACGCCACCTGGACCCACTGGTCCTGGTTGCCTGCACCTGACTGTGTTGTACCGCTTGAGTGTGTTGTACCGCTACCTGCTGCAGCCACGGTGGCCTGCTCGCCCGCCCACACCCAGCAGGAGCCGTCCGACTTTTTATGCACCTGCACGCTCTGGATGCTTTCGCAGCCGACCTGGATCCATTGCGAGACCGTGCCGGTCGTGGCTGCCTCTTGCCTGTGGGAGGCATCTTCTTCCCCTCCTGCACATGCACAGCACAGACACTCAAAGACTTGGCCAACCTTCTTGGCTTCTTCTTCCAGACCACTCATGACTTGAACAACCTTCTTGGCAAGATGGGGATCCTGAGGGGCTTCCACAAGGGAAAAGCCAGAACCTTTCAGGCATTCACAAAACCGTGAGTCCCGCGGGGCAAGCAGGAGGAGGTGGGGACGTTTCGTGGGTAGCTAGCCAGGAATGTCACACAGTGAAAGTCGCTGGTCCAGGTTTTTCCGGCAGGGCAAAATGATGCTCCAACAACAACAACTCAAGTAGCTGGTGAAGGTTTTCGGTGCATGAGTTTTGCGGCAGGGCAAGATGAGGCTCTGACAACAACAGTTATTGAGAGGTGCATGTTTCTGGTGCGGGTGTTTGCGGCAGGGCAAGATGATGCTCTAACGGCAACAGCTCATTGATAGGTGAAGATTTCGAGTGCACAAAGTTTGGGGCAGGCAAGACGATGCTCTGAGGGCTACACTCACTGCTAGGTGAAGGTTTCTGGTGCGGGATTAGGCAACAGGCAAGACGATGCTCTGCAAACAACAGAGAGAGGCAAGGTGGGATGCTCTTGACAACATCAATTTGCATAAATAGGTGAAATGTCCTGGCACGGGGTACCTCAGCATGCAAGATGATGCTCGGCCAGGGCCACGCAGGAGAGATGCAGGGCCTAGCAAGTCCTCTGGATTCAGCATGGTTTTGGTAGAGACGGGTTACTCGTGCTACAATGCCTAAGGGGTGAGATCAGGGAGCAACATCCCCTTTTTTCCTTTGCACTTGCAAGTTTGAGCCACTGTATTCCAACTACACAGTGCCAAAGGGGGGGATGTGTAACGAATTTGAATAGCCGGACAAAGTAACAAGTAACCTCGTGTACCTACTCACATAAATCAAAGTGGGAGGTGTGGAGTAAGCTCTGAGAACTTGACTTCTGCAGTGCCAAGAGGTCAGAAAGCAGGAGGAGGGCTTGAATGTGGGTTTCCCAAGGTTCTCAATTCAGATTGTCCTGCATCGTCTCTTCTTTCAACATGATATCATTTGAAGCTGTGTGAGGTCGGGTGCAGAAAAGCGAGACGATTCACATTGTCGTGGGACGGCAGGGGGCCTACTGAGCATGCGCATCGCTTGACACGCCGGCAGAATTGCAATAAGCGAAAAACATATGGCAGCCAAGGCGCAAATGGGCAAAGTCTCGACCTGCTTCACCTGTTCATAAGCCACCGCTCCTAATTACGGTGTCTACTTACACGCGAAAACCAGCGAAGTCTTCATCGAAACTCTAAAACAAGCGCAAATATATTTTTTAAGTACATTTTTAAGGGAAATCTTCGCTGACTATGCCAACACAGGGGTTTCCGAGGTTGGAACCCCCAAGCCACGCATTAAGCGTTACGATGCCACACGAACAGGCCATACGAGTTATTAAACAGAAAAAAGAATGATTTATTAGGAAATACTTCCATATGTTTTACCCCCTTCCGGACAAGCAGGAGGTTCCATTGCAAAAGTAGCGCCTGATCTTACGTCACGTCTTGCTCGGGAGTGAGATGCCGTGTGTTAACGGCAGAGAACTCGTGTAAAAATGAAATCGAGTTACCATTCACATTCATGGGTGACATTGGAAGCCACACGCACCATCGTCAGACGAGTCGCTGATTCCGCAAGTAGGGTGCGAGCTGGCGATGATATGGCCCTTGAGTGCTGATAGTTCTTAGAAGAATCGATTATTTAATTGTAATTTGATAGAAAGATTTCAACCAGCTTGAGGCGTTTAGGTGGCACGAACTTGTGTACAAGGTTGGAGACTGGAAGTACCTTTAATTATCTTCGGAAGCAGCCCGAAACCAGTCCAGCTCCCCGGAAGGTACAGGCAGGGGGTTGCCCCTCTGGCCACGTGAGATACGTCCGCTGTATCTTCAAAAATACACCTGCAGGCGGTCGATCCTTGGGCTGAAAATCTCCCCAAATCTCCATCTCAAGGAAAGGAATATTCCATAAATACCGAAGATCTCCAACCAAGTGAAAAGCGTCTACTACAGGATTTCCCTACTACCATGAGGCACTGATTGAGCTGACCACACGTGTGGGTCACAATCCATTGGGGCCCAATGATTGGTCCATCAGCAGCAGTATCAGTAACGCGGGCGGACCCCTGGTCTGAACGTCCTCTACCCAAGCCATCCATAGGGGCCAATTGATACAGCCCAGCGTCTTGTCACTGAAGAGTCTTCAGCCTCCTTGGCTGGGCTTGCCGCCCCGTTGGCAGGTCCACTTGGTTGATGTCTTCTCACTTCCTTCCTTCCTTCCTCCCTCCCTCCCTTCCTTCCTGCCTTCCTTCCTTCCTTCCTTCTTTCAATGTTTGTACGAGGGTCCACACTATCAAAAACAACGTATGATGATACAGAAGGAAAGAGTTGTGAGGGTAGTGAGGGTAGGAGGGCAGACAGCTCCAGCCCAATATCATGGACGGGACATGGGGCATTTCCCCCCCCCCCCTCCCCGCTTTCACAGACTTTGTGCTATTTTCTAATGCCGTTTCCTTTGCAGTATGTTCATGAGGATGGCTGCCTTAGAAAACGTAAGTGCAGCCAGAAAAAGATTTGCCGCGTGCCTTTGCCTCTGAAGTAAAGCAACACGTCGTGGAGGAAGGGCGGCTGCAAAACTTGCAGTGTACCCATTCATGAATGGGTAAAACATGATGCTCATCAACATCATGTTCTCTCTGAACCTCAGTTACAGAACCTTAGGGAAGCTCCTTTAGCCAACACCAACTTGTGATGACCGGCATGCTGAATGTCAGGGCTCCCCTCCCCTGATGCGGATGTGGGCTGGATGGAAGGGCTGTACGGGCTGTGGCTCCAGGGAGCAGGAAATGTGCAGCTATGTTCTGGGTCTGCTGGGTTGACGTTGGCTGAAATTTCCTTTAAAGGCAAGTTTCCGCAGTGCCAGGTGAGAAGGAAATCTGCCAGACGACTTTGTCATTTCAGTTCAGAGTAATGGAGTATGAGTCATACCCCATGACGTCTTCGGAAGTGTTGTAAACCTGGTCAGAAATGAGGCCCTTGCGGGCTTGAGGGTCTTGATGCATACGGCTCACAAAAAAAAAAAGGAGGCCAGTTCAAGGATGTGACTGTCAAAGAATTTTAAAATAAATAAAATATTAAAAAACGCACAAAAAAACACAAACAAAAAAGAAACAAACAGAAATAAAAAATGCACATATCACTTCAAGACCCCTAAGTACCTTGGAATCTGCGTTCAGACAGGGGGATCGGTGCAGAACAAATCCTTCAGGAGAGAAGAAATTGTAAGAAGACATAATAAGTATCATCTTTTCCGGAGGCAAAGACTGGGAAGGTCCCGGCCGGACCGTAATGATTTAAAACTTGTTACGGAACCTTGTGTGTCCAATCTGTAACCCTTTCGTTTTCAACCTTACAGTTTCCGACGCCCTCTACATGGTGGCCTACAATACAGTTGCAAGAAGTAAGGCACATGTCAAGCCATGGGAGGAACACCGACGGTCAAGAGAGGAGCCAGTGCATCACTCAGAATATCATGCAACTCCTCCCTCGTCATGCAAGGCTTTGTCCATGGGCTGTTGAGGAGTCAGCACGCACATCTGATCATGTAGCGGCATATGCCACACCGCCTGGATGCGACGTCCACGTGTGAGATCTCAAATGCATTCTGACCGACTGGATAAAAACGACTCGATGGTATCCAAAGCAGCATTGATATTGATAATCAGCATTAATGTCGCTCAGGAGCCCAAGATTAAAAAAAAAAAAAAATCCAGCCAGTACCGGTGCAGAACTGCATCTGTGTAAGTATCTGATGAGTAAATATCTGGATCTTTCGGCACGCATGTGCTCAAGTCGGTAAGCCTACAATAGAACTTCGTTCCTGCGGAGGACAACTCGCATTTTAAGTCTACCATCCTCCCTTTTACCTCCTGCCCTGCCCCAACGGCACCTAAGGGGATGTAGTCCTACTATAGTGGCCGGTCCAGACCACCACAAGTGCTCCCACAGATACTTTCGCAAGGCCTTTACGGGCTGCTGAATAGATGCTACATATCATAGGGCCTCAATCCTTGAAAACTGTTCAGGGTCTCTCATCACCCTCCGAGAGTGTTCCCACTTGGAGTTGTTGCTGAAGATCCCAATAGTATTGAAGGAAAATCTCTCGAGCAACTCAAGCATCCTGGTGGTCAAATTCATGGCTCCCGATGTTGAACGCCTCCTCCCCTATTTTCTCCAGCTGTAGTGTGTCATCAAGCATGTTATCTCATCCCTTGTTTGCCTGCATCAGTTGGCAGGCTACATACGCAAGCTAAGGAGGGGATCTAAGGCTCAAGGCAACGTTAAGAGGGGGATCGATCTTACATGCATGGTGCGTTAAGGATGGGGCCTGACCGGTCTAATCAAAATGAGCGATCTAAGTACTTACATGGATGCATATGGATACAGCAGCCAGCTGTGTATGGCATGCACTCGAGCAATACAGTCCAGTAAACATGGATCTGCTGATTGCAAGAAACGCTGCAGACGTGTATGAGCACGGGTGCTTGGCATATTCTTTCAGCATAGCATGCATAATCCAATTTCTAGCTCTAATGGTTTTTAAGCATCCTTCTGATCATGATGCCTTCCCCCCTGAGTACTTTCCAGTGAATGTCCTTCACCTCGTTTACTGACATTGTAGCTGCACTAAACGAAATGGTTGAGGCATCTTTCGACAGAGGGAGTTTGCGCTTGAAGCTGTCAATCCTTGAAAACTTGAGGCCTTCACCCAGATCGAGTACTGTCCAAGACCGAAGGACAGAGTGAAAAAGCAAAACATTCCAGAAGAAAACGGCCAGGATTTCCGCACCTGTCGGTGTCGCAAGCCTCGCCGTGCAACCTCAAATCATCATCCTGCTACATAACATTGATCAGCAACCATTGCAGGTCCTGGCAGGCTGCGACTGCAGCGGTCACCGCTGGCCAACGCTAGTCACCGGCCAGAAACCTTACCAGTTGCAGATCATGCCAAGGCGCTACCGCCGGTGCCCTTACGGGCTGTCACTCAGCATACTGCAACTGTACAGTCCAACTGCAGAGCACTTTTGAGTGTCCCTCCAAGCATGCTACAGGCCCCATTGGTAAGGCCCAACACACTCTTGAGGCTTGCCAACTCGCGATGCCTAGCTTGGGAAAGCTTGTGCCCCGCTCGCAATCACTGAGCGGGCGTGGCCTGCAGGTGTTGCCATCCACCCACAGCCTCCAGAGCCTTCTGGCGTAATCAGGCACTCTACAGAACCTCCCGGGGTAATCAGCCGCTCAGAGCTGGGCATACAACAAGACAAAGCCCGTTCGCCCAATATGAGCCTGAAAGAAGGCCCCTGACGGGGGTCCGCATCAGGAAAGCCAGCCCATGACTGTTCACAGCTAAGCGGACGGTCCCGATAGATTTGCTCCGCACATTATCCAGCGGCGGGACTCAAAGAAGGCGCTGATGTAATAAGGGGAAACGCCCCGCTGGGGGCCTGTGAGACTGTGGCGCGTGGCATAGCGGGAGCCATTGCTGATGCAACAGGTGCGCTTGAAGAGGGAGACCTAGCTGTAGTAAGGGGAAACGCCCCGCTGGGGGCCTGTGAGATTGTGGTGCGTGGCATGGCTGGAGCCATTGCTGATGCAACCGGTGCAATTGAAGAGGGAGACCTAGCTGCAAAGGCGGTTCCGCTCGGAGATAAGGCCAGGGATGGGGCAAGGATGCCGCTGGGTGCCCTCGCGGGTGCTATGCTCGGAGCCTTTGAAGGCGCTGTGACATTGACCACCTGAAATGCCTGCCAGGCTGTGCAGAGCCTGATGTTTGGGCATGGGCTGCTGAAGAACCTGTTTCCCCCGTTCAGGAAAATGTGTCACTTCCCAGGGATCCCAGCCCGCAAGCCGCAGCCTTATGCCCAGACCAGTTGCGTTTGGGTAGCCTGTGTGTACGAATCAGAAATGCTGGGCAAGTTACATTACTCTGCGCACAGGTTTGCCCGGGCAACCAGTGTGTGTTGTCTTGAGAGAGTGCGCCAAGGCAGAACGAGATTAGGTGCTTGGGGACCGTCTCCTACAATTGTTCTTGTTATGCAGATCGAAAACATGACCATGGGATGGGCCAGGGATTCGCACCCTCCATAGGCAGGGGTTGCACACATAGATACCATCCCCGCGCGAGCCGCTGCACACAGAAGAACCAGTCTGTCAGACAGGCATTCTTATGCATGGATTGACGATGCAATCACTAGAAACAGGTAATCTCACAGCTCTGCTGACCTAAATTTAAGAAGGAAATAGCTTTTTTCGAACAGTACTGACCATGGACATCGGCAAAGCATTTTTCATATTATCCAACCCATAATGAGCATGGTCTGGACGGTCAGCATGTCATTATGGTCAAGTTCTTTCCTGCCAGGAAAACGAAAACCTTCTCCCTCCTGGTTGCTTGGTTCAGGAGAACAGAGGGATAAGCCACACATTAATTGGGGGCTGTTAGGTATGGGATTTGATTTCAAAAGGCAATTGCAAACAATTGCATATGGTTGTTCCCACTGTAAACTATAGTTTTATTGTAAGAGGGGGCCACTGGTGACTCAAAAATCCATTTTGCTTTTTTTGTTTTTCTTGTTATTTTTTTCTGTATCTTAAACTATGTGAAGGTTCTGGTCTGCCATTTCCATTAACATTTTTTGTTGGCGTGGATTCAGAGTTCACCATATGAAAACGTCACTGTTACAGTCAATTTTGGCTGGGCCCAAGCATATGGCTATCAAAGTCTTGGTTCCTTTTTCATTTGAGTACTAGAGCAATTTTGCATGGCCAAGACTAAATACGTGGCCAGTACTCATCGTTTAAAAAGTATTGAAAAGTCTGACCATCAGTGGTTTTGTTAAAAACTGTGGCTACATGTTGTTCCATATGTTCAAATATCATTCATTGTCAAGTGCATCACCTGCAACGAGAACATCGTTGCTGACTCCTACTACCCCTGCTAATCCTTGAGCCACAGAATCGCAGTTGCATCCCTGCAGAGCAACACTGAAGTCAATTAGCAGTCCTTGCAATGTGGATGCACCGCTCTCAGAGGTTGCAATTGAAATGGGCCAGGGCTGGACTAGCTGAGATGTCGGGTTGCTTTTATTGAAACAAACAATAATTTGATGATAAGGGCCCTCGTTAGGGACAGTAGGGTGGAGCGGGGCTTACGTCCATGATGAACTTCCGCAAATCTGGGCAGCACCTGCAAACATACAATGTTGGAAAAAGTCAGTCAAGGCCTTACAAAACACACACACACACACACACACACACACACACACACACACACACACACACACACACACACACACACCCACACACACACACACACAACCACAACCACAACCACACACACACACACACACACACACCACACACACACACACACACACACACACACACGTGTGACCGAGCGAGCGCGCGCCAGCAAGCCCACGCACAAGCGCATGCACACATGCTCTCATGCATGCACGCATGCGCACATACACATCCACATCAAAAAGATTGCTCAATTGCCCAGCACATACCCTCGTCCCCATCAACGCACACATGCACACACATAAAGTGAGGCGCATACTGTGGAGTGATGAACCTTCCAGCAACTTTGACAGCCTGTGCTACAATTTTGCAATCCGATATGGCCACTCCATGCGCAAAGGGCGCAATGGATGGGATGGCAGGACCACAAGGCCCCAGAACAAGCCGGACTGCTTGGCTTGGGCAGCTACCTGCAGGCCAGCCAACATTTCAACGTTTGCACCATCCATCATATATTGTATAGATGAAAGTTCTCGAATTATGCATCAATATCAATATTTGTTTTTAGTTAAATTATCAATTTCTACACCAAGTTTCACCTGTTGTTTACATACACTGGATGTGTGAATAATCATCCCATAAAGCCTGGACAAATCAATGTTTTCGCCAAAGTATCCAGAATATCCAAGGATACCCAAACCTCGTGTCCCTCAATTTGATTTCCTTATCTGTTACTAGCTTTCAATCTTCTACATGTTTGTGTGTTTGAACAAGCAGCCACAGACATTGTGCAACAGAAAGAAGCTATGCCAGTACTTTCAAGAATGGGGGACTCATGCTTTTAAAGGGAAATCCTAGATTACTGGATCTTGACACTTCTTATCAGAGAAAGTGTCAACGATGCTGAAGGACATGAATGGCAGTGGGTTGATGCTATGTTGAGAGCAAAGTGTTCCATGTCTTGAACCATTGCTGTCTGTCTGGAGCCCTACCCATTGTCATCAGAAAATGAGAACAGAGAGAGTGTGCGTACTGAGAATCTGCTGTTCTGAGTAAACCATCTCAGTCCTGGGCAGGTAACCAACACGTGTACCCGGAATAACTCGTGTATTTTGGCCTCCCAGACCACTGAGGCCCCCGATACCTTCCACCAAGGTAGATCCAACATCCATTTGAACATCATTGTCGGGAATCAAGTTCCCATGGATAGTAAAGGGAAAATATGGTGGTGCTTGCACCTGGAAAGACAGCGACAACCCTTTCAGCCCCTGTTACTACCAAAAGCAATAGACAAAGCTTGGTACCAATCACTTACCGTAACTCCAAGTGCTGTGCTGCGTGGATTCCAGGTCCTATTTGAAATTGCATTCAAGATGTCAGACTCTGTCTGCCGGTTCAGTATAGCAGGCGGTGCAGGAGCAGGTGCTTTTGCAATGCTGGCCGCCCCACCTGGAGTGGAACTGGCAGGAGCAAGAGCACCTGCGCTTGCAACCAGCCCCACAGGCGAACCAACTCTGGCCACAGCGGACACAGCAGGTGCCATTGGAGAAACCACCCCAGTAGGACTGTTGGCTTGAGCAAATACTGTTGCAAAATGCTGAGAACGTCCCTCCCTTTCAAAGCTTCCTGAATCTAGATTTGCTTGGAGTAGATAGTCTAGGGCAGCCTTCTCCTCTGTAGATAGGTCATGATCTATTTCTCCACCAATAAGTGATATTGGACGTTGAGATTGTTGTAACGGTTGTGGTACATTGAGTCGAGAGGCCAGAATGTTCTGCTGGTTCGTGCCTTGTGCTCCTTGAATGAGGGGACCGCGGGGCGGGTCCTTCGGTTGCGGTTGTCCGGCACCAATGTAACAAATTATTATAGCTACATATATAAAAACTATAAGTTTGCACATATTCATCTTGTTGTTGATTGGCTGTATCGACACACTGCGACAGCGGCAGCTGTATCGGAGAAGTCAACCTTGTACCGTTCAAATCATTCGGCAGACCTCAAAATGGAGAGCCACTGGCGATCTACAGTCACGGGGAGACTTATCTCAATAAATTCAGTCCTATTTGCAAATGGACGGTCTGTGAACGACTTTCTAACCGCCCAGCACAACCCCGTAAACCGATCGCACCGATATCCGAAAAGGCCCGTCTTCTGTCATGTCTAAAATTAAATGCAGCACAATGCTTTCAGCACCTCAAGATATTGTTACGTCTGTAGAATCACGCCTATGATTGAATTGCTCCGGATCAGGAGCTAACCCACAGCGGCACGATTGAAGTGCCTGGAAGATAAAGGTTGCTAGTGTATTCATTCACAGTCCTAGGCTTTCATTTGAGACCTGCAGCAACGAAGGCGTTGGTCTGTGCAGATTCTCGCGCCTCATTCCTTAAGATAGTCCTTGTGGATGGGGGTAAAACGGTTATGCGCTTCTGCAAGCAGTACACCCTGATGTACCTAAGGTACAGCCTAGCTAAACGTGTCTCCAACCTAGCGCTAGCCAAAGACCAGAATCCTGCGCACTTTCTTCCAAGGACGAATCCTCTGGCTCCAGGTGACTGTTATGCAAGAAACTGAGTTCACCATTTAAACTCCCCCGGTTTCGAACGATAAGGATGGCGTCAGGACTGCCGCAAAAACTCATAGTATCTCCCACCCAGTACAGCTACTTCTTGCAGTAGCTACAGCCTACTGGCTATGACCTGCGTATACGTCCTCAAAATCTGTGACGTCGCATGAGTACGTTCGCCCCCTACAACAGTTTGCAACGTCACCCATTTCGGTGTGTGGTCGAATGAAGCAATTCTGTGGCTTCCTGATTTTCCATTCCTCCCCACACCCTGGCAATGTTGTGCTAAGACGTTGCAAAACCTTCTATGGGAAGGCTTGGAGTTACCACGCAGGCACGTCCGTCGATCGACAGTTTTGAGGTGCAGGAAAAGAACTACAAATGTCTCGTGAGCGGTTTTGCAAAGCTGCATGAACGGCTCATAAACAATTCATGATACTTGCTACTCGTTCACATTCATTGCGACAGACAGAATTGTGTGCTGGATGCGGTAACAGCTTCGGCTCGTTAAGCTGATGCACTCAGACGCGAATTTTGTGTCCTCCCTCGAATCAACCCGAGCTGTACTACCAATCTATGTGAATTAAATCTGCAACTGAGAAACTGTGGACATCCAGGACCAGTGACTCATGCTGAAAGAGGGTGGCAGATAAGGATGACCCTCTATCTATGCATATGTTGTTGAAAGTTCCAATTGTCCCCCAGCTCTTTCAATGGAATAGATTGGTTGGATTGCCTGAATCGGTCTCAAACTTTCACACATATTTGTACCATCCTTCAGGAGTTGCGGTCCTCTTAAATATAATCACCGCTGCTGCACCTTAAGCGCAGGAGAGACCAACTTCTGTGTCAGTGCTCATTTTTAGCACCTTAAACTAGAGACCAACAATCGATATCCGCTATTTTTAAGGCATACGTTGCAGGTCGTGCATGAAAGCAGCTTTGCCTGTGTTTAATAAAAGCCATGTTGCCACCGGGTTGAAGTGCACAAAATTTGCAAAGCCCAAGCAAGTGCAAAACTCCAGTCTTTTTATACCCAAGAAATGTGTACACTGCACTTTCAACCCATACTGTACATTTTACTCTCCGTTTGTCACATGTAACAGATTTCACAGGATGCACACATTTGTATGATATAAGGAAGGATTGCTGGCATGTTTTGGATCCCAAGGTTTGGGGTTTCATTCGAGGATGTGTGCATGGTCTGAGAAAGCACGGAGCTCTACTGCTCTCTGTTCACATATTGTCAACCCTTTATCTGGAGGTGAGGTGGGGGCGGGGTAGGGTGGAGTACAGCAAGCACGAGGGTGCAAGACCGTTACTGAGAGGTTTGTGTCAAGTCGGTTGCTGAAGGAGGTTAAAGAACGGGTAAACAAGGACCCAAGGTGGCTGGTTCTATCCCACACAGTAAATTCAAAAAAGAAAAAAGGGCGGGGGGCTGGGGACAAAAAGAGAGATATAAAAACCCAAAAAGTCCTAGAGTTGAGGGAAATGCCACACACCCAGATGGCAAGATACGCTTGATGCCTGACTTCCTGTGCAATTCAGAGGTAGAAATTGAGTGGTGATCACATTTGAAAAGCATGCTTAGGCGTGCAAGGTAGGCGGCAGGGAGCTTGGAGGGTGGGGACCCCCTCCCGACCCTCTTGGAGGGGCCTAAAGCAAAGAGAGGAAGAAAAGTTGACCGAATGGAAGCGATGTCGTTTACTTTTCCATGCTTGAACAGACTGCGCAGTTGCATGCAGTGAGTAGACTGCAAAACAGATCTGGGGTGGGCAACTTAGCTGTCGTCAAGAACATGGGTGCCATTTTGAAGATGTCCTAGCCACTCAAGTATTGGTACTTGTACATATCACTTTGCCTCGGAGATCGAGTCCGTGGTCCCTAAGTGCCACCGCGGCTAGTATGCAAGCGACCCTCTCCTAGAAGCTGCCAAGCTGGCTGCAAGCACGTACATATCACTTTGCCTCGGAGATAAAGTCCGTGGCCCTAAAGTGCCACCTTGGCTACTATGCAAGAGACCCTTTCCTAGAAGCTGCCAAGCTGGCTGCACTGCTTTACAAGGTACAACAGAAAGTGGCTTCACATGCCACCACTCGCCCTTAAATAAGTGGGCACTGAGATTGGTGCAGACATCTCATTGGTGAAGATAACAGTCCCTCAATCGCCTGGAGGCCCGTCTCGAGGGAATGCTGGGCATGTCCCTGACCGTACGAACATGGATTAAGTGTTACCATGCTTTCAAAAAGGCCTTGCTTGATAACACAAGTGATATCACATGGTATTAGGTGCTGCAGAAACATGTGTTTCACCCATCAAGGTGCAGCAGCAAGATATTGATGTTGTCACCTTTGTATACACCTATGTAGGTGATGAAAACCTAATTAGAAGCCAATGGAAAGCTTACATATGTCAGCTCTCTCTATACATTTTCCAACTCTAAGCCGTGTAACACTGTAGGGCTGCATAATTATGTATGTGCCAACTACTTTGAATCTGGATAAAATAGTCCCCTCACCTGCGATTTCAGTAGATGTGGTGCGATGGCAGTGTGCATGCACATATATGCATGTGTACGATCACTGCCTACAAAGGGATGTCTTCTCAATTGTACGCACAAGAGGCTGTATGTATAATATACGCATAGTACTTTAGATCCGTAGCTGCGTACACCTATCTTTCTGGTACTGCTTACATGGACAGTGCTACACCATCACCTCTCGGACAATACTCCACAACAGTGAGGACCTCATGGCGATTCTCCACCATTACCTGTTGCACATTGCTCTACCGCCACCTCATGGACAGTGCTCCACAACAGTAAAGACCTCACGGACAATTCTCCATCATTACCTAATGAACATTGCTCTACCTCCACCTCTTCAAAGACAACAAATTTGGAATAGTTGGATCTGAACAAACACACACACACACACACACACACACACACACACACACACACACACACACACACACACACACACACACACACACACACACACAATGCTCAAACATCACCTCACAGACAATGCTCCACCATTACCTAGCAGACATTACAACACCAGTACCACACAGACAATGCTCCACCCTCCCCTCACGGACGTTGATCCACAACTCTGAGGCTGTCACAGACAATGCTCTACCGTCACCTAATGGACAATACTCCATCGTCACCCCACAGACGATGATCCACATCCCTGAGAACCTCACGGACAATGCTCTGCTGTCACCAAATGGACAAGTATCGACGACTCTGAGGTCTTCATGGACAATGCTCCAGAGTCACCTAATGGACAGTACTACAGAGTCGCCTCGCGGATGCTGACCCTCTGTCACCTCGTGGACAAACCTCCAGCGTCACCTCTCGGACAAGGTGATCTTCTGCCACCTCTTGCACAAGGCCCCAGCGTCACCTCTCCACCGTCACAGTGATCCTCTGTCAGCTCTTGGACAATGCTCCCCTGTTGCCTAACAATCAGTGCTTCACCATTGCCTAACGGACAATGTTATACTGTTGCCTAGACCGATAATGCTCTACTGACACCTCTCAGACATTGCTCCCAGACAACGCTGCTTAACTGCTGATTGACGTAGTCCAATTTATAAGCACACAGATGGGTATAATAATCTACAAAGCAAGTCTGCTTCACAAATCCCCGATCATGGCAGTTTTCAGTGAAACAAACGTAACACCCGTGGGTTTGCTACTTGTAAGGGGACAGTTGTGCTGTAGCCATCGTGGTCCAACATATGTTCTAAAGTGGAATACATGCCTTTTGCTTTTCACGCACGTGAAGCATTTGCCCGATATATGGGACTGATTGTTGGGTGCACCACGTGGCTGCCTCGGGCCGTGTTTCTCCTTTGCAGTATGTACCAAGGTCACATGTAGGATCTCAATCAGCTTCGGGATCTCCGTCAATACCTAGATCTTCGTAAAAACGTTGGGAAGGGCTCCGTCCAATTCCTGCATTCATGGCCGATGCACTTATTTGATCTACTGTCACGACTTCTGGCACATGTTTTGAATTCTGACACCTGTTTGATCTACTTACATTACTGGCATGCTTGATCTACTGACGTGTCACTGGCATGCTTGATCTACTGACATGTCACTGGCATGCTTGATCTACTGACATGTCACTGGCATGCTTGATCTACTGACGTGTCACTGGCATGGTTGATCTACTGACATGTCACTGGCATGCTCTACCTACTGACACCCTACTGGCATGCTTAACCTACTAACACGCTACTGGCACGCTTAATCTACTGCATGCCTGTTGAAGCAATCCGTGTGCACGGCAAGGCATCCATTTCAGCATGTGGAGGCCACCTTTGCAGCCTAGCCCAGTGGTTTCCTTCATACAAAGGGATGTACCTTCCGTTCATGGCATGTTGCTTGATTCTTCACGGCCACGGACCGTCAGGAAAGGCGTCTGCATGTGAAACGACCCCGCATGACTAGTCAAAGAATAGATTATTAATAACATTCTTTACTTTGGCACCGGCTTTACTCGCGGACATGGTCATGTTAGCGTTTATACCTTTATAGAAGTCCAGGCGTTTAATGAACGCAAGGTTTTTTGAAAGGATAACTTATTTCTAAAACAAAGGAAGAAAAAATTTAAAACTTGAAAAGTCAAACTCTTGGCAACCTTATCGTGTAAGTGAATGGGCCTGATATGTAAGTACCATTAGGACTAATAGCCATTGTTGTCCAGCCTGGATGTCATGGGTGTTGCACATCCCACCCCTGACTGACAGAAGGAAAGAAGAAATAAGGAAATAAAGAAAATGGTGTCTAACTTGACATGAGATGCAAGCTTACAAATGTGATGTAAAGAGGCTAGATCACATCATGTAACATTGTAAATAGCTTTCAAGATGCTGTTCCAGGTACCACATTTTCAAGATGCTGCACCAGGGCACTGCAACTTCAAGATGCTGTTCCAGGCACTACAATTTCAAGATGCTGTTCCAGGCACTGCAATTTCAAGATGCTGTTCCAGGCACTACAATTTCAAGATGCTGTTCCAAGCCCTACAATTTCAAGATGCTGTTCCAGGCACTTGATTTCCCTGTAAAATGCAAGCTCCTCTCTGCGTATGTTAGTCAACTCCACCCCATCCTGACCCTCCACGGTTTGATCCCATCTGAACTGCTGGCACTAGTGCCACCATATCCCGGCAAACATCTAGATTCTGCGCTGCTAGGTCCTTTAATGTGACGTGCAGTGCAATTGCTACCCCTACTGACTTCTCTGCCACTTCGCTCAGTGTATCTCCCACATTTCTTGACAAGGAGACCCCCCAATGTGTTGAAATACATGGATTATATGCACATATACCACATAAATTATACTTACATCACTATTATGTATGTTTTTTATTATTGCATGAATTATATGTACATGTGAATCACACAACACCTTCGGCCCTGATCGCTGGTGCTAAAAAGGAATACTTTCTTCCTCTCCTGGGGCTTCCCTAGTATAACAAAAGAAACCGAATCTTCTGCACCTACTTTGTACTCTCAGCGGAGGAACCTCGCTGTGGACATCGCATTCAGATTCATTATTTCGTCTGCTGGGGACCCCGAAGTAGATCGAAAGAAACTGAATCTTCTACTCCCACTTTGTAATCTCAGCGGTGAGCACTCGCTGTGGAGGGGGCATCGCATTCAGATTCTTTCGTCTCCAGGGGAATTTCCGAGGAAACTGAAAGCGACTGAATCTCCTGCTCCTACTTTGTACTCTCAGCGGGGAGTACTCTCTGAGGAGAGGGCGTCGCATACACAGCTTCTATTTTCTCCAGGGGACTTTCCCAGGAGATGAACACACGGGATCTTCTGCTCCCACATTGCCCTTTCTGTGGGGAGCACTCCCAGTTGGGAGGACATCACATTCCCAGTGGGGAGGGCACCACATCATCAGTGGGAAGGACACGGTACTTTATTAGGAGGGACCGTGACATTTCTCTCTCTCTCTCTCTCTCTCTCTCTCTCTCTCTCTCTCTCTCTCTCTCTCTCTCTCTCTCTCTTGTTTTTTTTTTGGGGGGGGGGGGGGGCGTACTGTCCCGGCCCAGCATGCTCTCCCAGAACATCGTCCACCTATCGGCCATGCTCTCGGTCTTATCGGCCGAGGCCTCGGTCTCAACTGGGTCGCCAATGACGATCCAGCAGGTGCTGTCACTATGCGCGACAGCCCCAGCGCGGTCGCAGCGGGCCTGGGTCCAGCCTGTGGCATGCGCCCAGCAGGTGCCATCATGGTGCTGCGTCATGTTTGTCGGCATAGCACAGGGGACTTGCAGCCAGTCGTGTGGCGCATCGCTCGTAGTCGGCGACCCATCTGCATCCCCACCCCGCACACCCGATCCTGAGAGGTGCCCTTGCGAGCGCTGTTCTACCTGTGGACGGCGACGGTTGGATACGGGGTCCGGGCGGGGTCCTGGACCTGGCACCCACAGTCGGCCTCGCAGGGAGTACGTCACAGGGGCTCGTTGGGAACGTGTCACCCCCACTCTGAAAGTCTGCTCGTAGGGACTCCCCCACAGTCGGCCCCGTCAGGAGTCTCCCCCAGGCGCTTGTTGGGGACTTGTCAACCGCCACTAAAGTCTGCTTGTAGAATGCAGAAGATATGTGTTTGCCATCCTTTGAGTTCATGGGCAGGTCGCAGTTGAGACATCGCTGTCCGTCTTCCTGAGGGTTACTTGCAGTTACAAGCATTTTGCCGTTCATTTTGTTGGCAGCACCAAACAGGGTGTTATCACAGTTTCAGGATCTCTGCTGCATGATTCCACAGAGTCCCAGTAGGTCTGAGTTACCCTTCTGGCACATTCCCTTTGGAGAACCATACTCCGCACATCCTGAAGCACTGCTGTGGCTGATTTGTAGTACGCTCGTACATACAGCAAACATACAGTGGACATTTGTAACTTACACAAGCACCAGAGGGCTCTGTTATGCCAATCCTACCAATGCTTTAGGGGTTTCCTTTGGGGCCATATTTATCTCTTTCCCTCCCCATCTGTCTCCCCCGCCCTTCTCTCTCTCTCCCTCTCTCTCTCTCTCTCTCTCTCTCTCTCTCTCTCTCTCTCTCTCTCTCTCTCTCTCTCTCTGCCCTTTGAGCTTACGGGGCATGCCAGGTCAGAAATACGGGCAGACAAGAAAGCAGAAACTGTTCAAAAGTATCCAAACAAAGAGTAGGCGGAAGAAAGTCCTCTAGCATGCAGGCTGGGTAAAGGCATGACTTGCGAGTTGCAATGGGGAAACCCGAACGCACCAGACCAGCTCCAACAGCTTCCATCAGATTTCTGGTTGATCTTGTTCTCGTCCGTGCAAGGGCCCTTGTGCCAGTACCCTGTTGCTTCTGGAGACCCCATCCAAAAGGATAAACTTTTACTAATTACATTAAGCAATGCATTGAAAAGGACATCAGAGGCCCCCCAAAGCCTTTCTCCATCTGAAATGCATATCATGGGTCTTACACACCGCCTTTCCTTTCCGGTGTTGTAAACTGTCATTGCCCAGAACTCTTGGCATTAGCCACAGCTCGTAGGTTTGGTCAAAAGCAGGACGCTGTGCAATGTAACGAGTAAAGGGCTATGGGTGGGGAAGAGGAACTAAAATAAGGATATTGGTAGTCATAACTATTATTTTAAAAGAAATATCGACACTACTGGCATTTCCCAGGACTAAACTAACAAGATCCACAATTTGAGGTATTTCATCTTGCAGAAACATTGTCTGAGAGGAAGACTGGCAGGGACATATACAGGTTATTGCATTGGCAGCTAGGGTCTTTTTGGCACACACGTGGGAAAAATGGCTAGCACAAATGCCCACACAGAGACCTATAAATGCTTCCCTTGAAGCGACATTTGTCCCTGAAAGAGACATTTGTCCAACTGGCTATGGAGATACAGGTCCCCTACCTTTCAAAGCCCAGCAAGTGCCATCACTGTGCTTTACTGTACTTTCGTTGCATGGAGATTGCACCCACTGGCCCATTCCATTTGTGTTTCCACTGATTGAAGAAGTTTCATCTGGAAACCGCAACACTCATGAAAACTCAATCACCTTGTCATCTCTTGAGATTTGCATGATCCATCCACCTCTAATATGAATATCTGTAATAGTAATAATGCATCAATTTGCTTTCATCGTCCCATCCACTGTGAATGCGAGCGTATTTGGAAGTTCCATTTGGATGCGATCCTGTTTAAAAGTTGCAAATTGAAACCACTGCACTGAACGTGCTAAAAACCTCCCCAGTGTTTTCAAGTTATCAATGGCAAAACCGTCTTGAATCGAGGCATAATTGTTTCCAAACACGAAAATTGGTAAGACAGCTCAATAGTAGCTATTCTGTGTTTTGAGAGCCAAGCTCTGATTTTTATGCCAACGTGCATTACCAGGCGATAGGGTAGCCGCTGAAGCATGCATCGCGATCGCGAGCATGTGAAGACAACATATCAGCCAAAAGGAGCGACGAGGCCCGTCCATCCTGGGAAGTGTGTATCTTCTTTAGACGTGGTCACACCCCTTACTACTTCCCATTAATAATTTTCTGCAAACGTGCAAGAAATTTTCGAGCTTCCACTACGTGTGAATAGACTGAAAAGTAAAGGATTCAATTTTCATTGTCAGTTCGTCGGTTCCAACTAGTACTTGACACCCGTGCTGCGCGCCAGCGGTCTGTCCATACATAGCTTTTGGCTGGAAACATACGAAATGGACTATCATGATGCGTTTTGCCAGTAGAAACTTCATATTCATGGACACGGGGTCAGAGACGTTGCACATGCTCGAAGAAAAACATTTCGAGTACGGATAGAGCGGGTAAAAGAGGGGCGTCACCTGTGAGCGTAAAACCAATGTGATTATTCAGAACAAGGAGAAGTTTCAAGGAATCAGCAGAGCGTGAGGAGCGTTCCCACGGACTCGAGTTCCGGGGACTCCCGGCTGGGAGGGTCCCTATATTTGGCACTGCCGAGCGATGATGTACAATGCTGTACGTGTACGCTGACATCACTAATGTGACATCGGCGATGTCACATCACTACTGTGCAACGAGTGATGTTGCCTAATGGCTGGTCTTTGGATGTAATCTTCCTTCCTTCCTTCCAACGACGGAGCATTTGGGGGAAACAAAGGGGGGGGGGGGGCTTCTGCCTGGGAAGGGAGGGGCTTCAAATCTTTTATGGGGCTTGATGGGGGCGAGAGCCCCAATCTCCCACCCCAATACTCCCGGCAAATTGACCTCAAGGCAGTTGTCCTGCTTGGGCAAATTGTCTACTATCATGACTTTATGCTGATCAGTCGTCAGCCTCACTAATGAGAAGACTTCACGTTTCTTCCAAATAGAGGACTCCTCTCTAACCAGGCGGTCCGCCTCAAGCAAAGCCTCATGCAGCCTGCATCACACCCGGCGATGCATCCAATTGGGATTTCCCTAGCTATATATAGGGGA
Source organism: Botryococcus braunii (assembly GCA_002005505.1). NCBI lineage: Eukaryota > Viridiplantae > Chlorophyta > Trebouxiophyceae > Botryococcus > Botryococcus braunii. Next base: position 245,241 of record KV908539.1, read on the forward strand.
TTCCCCTCAGGCTTGGATCCCTATAGGGGATTTCCCTCAGGCCTGGAGCCCCTGCAAGCAAGCCTCCAGCTCCTCAGCTGAGAAGATTCCACCCAAGAACAATCCACGTCAACGTGGAATGTTCTTGGGTGGAGTCTTCTCAGGGCGGCTGGGAAGGTCCTCATGAGGTCACAGTAGGCATGGGCCAGGTCCTGATCAGCCGCTCATGCCATCCACCAACGTGTTCGGAGCTAGGGACGTCCTTGTAAACTTGCAGCCCGGCTGACTGGTCTGCGATCCAACATTTGCTTCAGTGCACTAGTGCTGCATGGAAAGGGGGGATATGGAAGACGCGGATTAGCATTCTTTTACGTTCGTGGTCCACCCTGGCAAGTGACAGGAGCGCAAGTCATAATGTGCTTCTTCCGTTTCCCCTTTCCCCTGCAGTGCACTGAATCCATCCCCTACCCAGGACCTGGCCCATGCCTACTGTGACAAAATGTCACTTAAAAAGGCCGCTCAAAGCACAGACCCAGAGACGACATGGGGGCCCGGGACCACATGGGAGGGATCCCCTACGTAGGGGATCCCCCCCCCCCCCCCCCAATGTGTACACACGGTGCACCTTGCAACGCGGCGATCCACTTGTGGTGGAGGAGAGAGACAGAGGGCTACAGACACAGAAAGGTCATTCCTTTCATTACATTACTTTCATACTATAGCTAGTGAGAGTATCTTATGAGTATTTCTGATCAGCCTTGTAGCCAACCTACCGGTAGGACGCGTACGCCCTGCAACGCAGCTTCTGAACCTCTGATTATACTGCATTTCAATTGCACCGCCGCTTCTCATGACTTGTCGTCAAGCGCATTAACACATCGAAGTCATTGAGCGCGTTGCCCTTGTGCGTCACGTAAGCTTCAATGACTCGCAAAGTGGCAAGTCCACTCCAGCATATGGCAAAGTATATAAAGTCACGAAGTCCAGTGCTTTCAAGCTGTGTGGGTCGGCCTTTTTAGGAATCTGAAAGCTTGGCACAGAATACTCACAGGAATATTGTATAAATAGCACAAAAGAATGTCACAAGCTTAAGCATTTTCTCTTAGGTTTTTAGATTTAAAGGTCTGTGGAGCTCTCTCAAGGATTCCAAACATTCACTCTAGCTAGGGCCTAGATACTATAGTACAGGGCCTAGCCAATGAATCCCAAGAGTTCAGTTTAGTGCCTCACTAGTATACTCTCGAAAGCCTTGCGGAAGGAAGAGTACTATACTACCTATGCACTAGAGTGACTTTCTGGGATTTCAGAAGGTCTGCGAGCTACGCACGTGCACCCACACTGGCCAAGCATGATCAACTTACTTCTCGAATTATGCCAGTACACGTTCCGTCCGTAGGCAATAGCCTCAAGTCACTGCCTAGATAGATAGCGATACCGTACTTAAGAGTGTACACTTGTACCATATCCATGTGCTGCAGCCAAGCCATAGCTAGCATACCTATAGGCTATATAGCTGGGTCGCGGGTCGCCAGCTACGTTGATGTATGACTTGTTAACAGGTTACTGAACATTGGTCTGCAGACCAGTGTTCAGCTGGACATTGAGTATTTTCTTCATAGTGTCCACCTTTTATTACATTGCTAGTGTCCACCTTTTATTCCGGCATGCCACTGGTGGGCCACCTGCTGGGGCGCGCACCTGCCGGCTGATTCAATTTGCAACTACCCCTAGTAATAGATGTATCGGGCAGGCGTGCACAAGTTGTAGCAGGCCTGCCAGTTTTCAACAGGACTGTTGAAAACTACTAGTAGTCGTTGATAGCATGTACTACCGGCCTTCCCACAGGCAATACATATGTATCTGCTTATGTACATATATGTAACTATGTAGGGATGCATGTATACATACACACACGAATATACATATATGCGTGATACGAAGAATGAGAGACTGTACATCCCACTGGAGACTGTACATACCAGTGGAGACTGTACACCCCACTGGAGACTGTACATACCAGTGGAGACTGCACATACCAGTGGAGACTGTACATCCCAGTCGAGACTGTACATCCCAGTGGAGACCAAATATCCCACTGGAGACTGTACATCCCAGTGGACACTGTGCATCGCACTATTGCATTGTTTCGAGTAGACTATGCATCTCTCTAGAACATTGCATCCCACTGGAGCCATCCCAGTTCAGAATGTGCCACAGGTATCCCAATTAATTAAGCATATTGGAAAACAGACAAACTATCTGAGTAACTGGGCTACAATCAATATCTGAGTTTCCATAGTAAGGGTGATAAGGGTACGTATACGTACAACCCCTATAAGGATATATCCGACCAATCCCTTGACCCTAGGAGCATGGCTGTTTTCAGGCCTTTTTTTTTTTTTAAAAAAAAAAAAAAAAAAAAAAAAAAAAAAAAAAAAAAAAAAAAAAAAAAAAAAAAAAAAAGGAAAGGGAGTAAGAGGCCTTGCTTGAGAACACAGGTTATACCACGCGGTCGGTAGTGTGCTGCAGAAACATATATTCTACCCATTCAAATGCAACTGCAAGATATTGCCGTTGCCACCCTCAGGTGATGAGTGACTAAACAAAAGCAACTGGAAATGCTTGCCACCTACTTTAGGGTTGGCCCCCAGCTGTTAGCCCCATAGCTATGTAACTGTGGTAGACACGGTAGAGCTATATATGTGTACACGTGTCCCACCTATTTTGGACCTGGAGAAAACAGTTCCCTCGTGAGATCATGTGATCACCTGCAAGCTCAAAAGACATAGTGCAGGGGCAGTGCGCATGTGCACGATCACCGCTTACAAAGGGATGTCTTCTCGATTGTACGCACAAATTTAAAAGGCCGTACACATGTATATAGTACTCGAGATCCGTATCTGTGTCCGCCTAACCTTCTGTTACTGCCTGTTCGAGAGTTCAAGAACGTTGTGGCTGCTCCGAAGCTAAGAAAGGGTGGGCTGCCTAGGTCTAAATATTAATATTTACATCATCACCATGGTTTGTTGATGTGGCAAACACCCGAAACCCATTCCACATGGCAAAAGTACATATGCCATGAGCAGCCAGCATCGATAAACTCTAACGACTCCAACACTTACATGTGTGTCTGCGAGTAGCTACACCAGAATATTCATAGAAATGGTGGTTGCAACCCTCTGAGTAGGCCAGCTTGGCGCCATGCCTATATGGTTCTATGCATGGTTGCCTGACGTGCCTGTTACCATTTGTATGCTGGTTACAGCACACGCTTATCTTTTACCTAGGCAGAGACTTATGGACAACGCTCTACTGTCACCTGATGGACAATGGGCCAAGTCCCCTCACGGCCAATGCTCCACCATTACCTTACAGACAACGGTGCACTGCTGCCTGACGGACAGTGCTGCACTGTTGCATAACGGACAATGCTCCACCATTACCTTACAGACAACGGTGCACTGTTGCCTAACGGACAATGCTGCACGGTTGCCTACCGGACAAATGCTGCACTGTTTGCTTAATGGAAAACGTTCCACTGTCGCCTAAACCGACAAAGCTCTTCTCACACGTCACAAGACAAAGCTCCACAGCAGTGACCGCCCTCCCGGACAACGGTCCCAGCTCTTCTTCACCGCTGCTTGACGTCGTCCAATAATTAAGCAATTACAGGAGTAGAGTAATTTACACAGCAAGTCTTCCTCCCACAAATCCCCGATCACGGCAATTTTCAGTGACTCAAAGGTAACCTCGCCGGATTTGATAGTTGTATAAGGAGGGCAGACGTGCTGTGGCCTTTCTGGTTCAACATATGTTTCAAGGGGGATTACATGCCTTTCGCTTTTCACGCCCGTGAAGCATTCGCCCGATATATGGGCCTGATTGTTGGGTGGCTGCCTCGGGCGGCGTTTCTCCTTTGCACAAGGTTGAATTAGCGAGGGCCTGATCTCCGTCAGTCTCACTATCTCCGTCAAGTCAGAGATTCTGATGAATGTTGATAAGGGCTCCGTCCACTTCCTGCATCATGGCCGATGCACTTATTTGATCTACTGTCACGACTGCTGGAACCTTTTTTATCTACTGACACAAGTTTGATCTGCTGACACATTACTGGCATGATGGATCTACTGACACATCACTGGCATGCTTGATCTACTAACATCTCACTGGCTTGCTTGATCTTTGACATCTTAGAAACCATACATCCCACTGTGGACCATGCATCCCCCTGGAGACCATGCATCCCACTGGAGCACTATCCGCCATTCCGCAGGAGACTGAAGCCCATGATAGACTATGCATCCCACTGGAGACTGTACACTCCCACTAAAGACCATGCATCTCACTGGAGACTGTACATGCCACTGGAGACTGTACACTCCCACTGGAGACTGTACACACCACTGAAGACCATGCATCTCACTGGAGACCTTGCATCCCACTGGAGACCATGCATCCCACTGGAGACTGTACATGCCACTGGAGACTGTACACTCCCACGGGAGACTGTACACTCCCACTGAAGACCATGCATCTCACTGGAGACCATGCATCCCACTGGAGCCCATGCATCCCCCTGGAGGCTGTACATCCCACTGGAGATCGTGCATCCCATTGGAGACAATGCATCCAACTGGAGACCATGCATCCCACCGTAGACTGTACATCCAACTGGAGACCATGCGTCCCACCGTAGACTGTACATCCCACTGGAGACCATGCATCCCACCGTAGACTGTACATCCCACTGGAGACCATGCATCCCACCGTAGACTGTACATCCCACTGGAGACCATGCATCCCACTGTAGACTGTACATCCCACCAGGGACCATGCATCCCACTATGGACCATGGATCCCACTGGAGCCCATGCATCCCACTAGAGACTGTGCATTCCACTGTAGACTGTACATCCCACTGGAGACTGTATATCCCACCAGGGACCATGGATCCCCCTGGAGACCATGCATCACATTAGAGACTGTGCATTCCACTGGAGACCATGCATCCCACTGGAGCCAACCCAGTTCAGGATGCGGCCCTTGTATTACAATAAAGCATGTTGGGAAAACGGACGAATTAACTGAGTAACTGGGTTACAATCGACATCTGACTGTCCATTACAAGGGTATTAAAGGGTATGTATACGGACAACCCCTAGAGGTACACAAGCATACGCATGCAATGAAATAACCCCTGATCTGGATGTAACATTTGCTTCCTTCCTTCCTTCCTGATCAGTGACGCAAATTGTACAATTGCCGGGCAGTGCATTGACGGACGGACGGAGAAGCCTTGCTACTCTGAAGCTTAAATACTGCGTTACCCATACAGATATACTGGCGTGTACTGGTACTGCTTGGATTGCCACGTGGTATTCCCAGGAGAAGCAGTCCATATATCATCTTATAATCAATGCATTGATTATAAGTAGGCACCCCTTCAACTCGGGTTAAAAACCTCTTCAATTACATAGCATGTTTACCTGAAAAATTCCACATTGGTTAGATGCACCGATGTGGCGCAGATCACTGTCTACATTACATAAGGCATTAAATCATATGTGATATTCCGTATGCTGCATCTTGAGACCCATTCAGGTGGACACAAGATGCCATGAATAGAATGAGCCATTAATAGAATGAGCTGTGCATCGTCCAGGTAAGCCCAATTCCTGAATTATTTGCCAACAGTCGGAAACGTTGGGCCTTGCATCACTTACACAAGAAAGCAATGCTGGCCTCCTCACATTTTGTTGCACTATATACACAGGCGTTCCTCGAGCATCTCTGTCCTTGAAGAAAAATAGGTTTTTAGACAAATCATGCGACAGAGGCGTGGACCAACATGGGGGGGGGGGGGTACCATCCAGCGAGGGTATGGGTACTGAGTGGTGCAAAAGCAGCCCTTGGTAGGAAGGCCCGAATAAATTTGCCCCCTATACAGCGCATGAGCATGCCGATGGTGCAAAGCAACCTCCTTTATGCGTACGGAATGTGAAAAGCACCTCCCATATTCCGCGTGTCCGAAGGCACGCAACTTCAAAAGTTCCACATTAACACATTCTGTATACAGAAGTGCGGAACCCAGCCAGCAACGGGACCTGCGGCTCGGATGTCTGGCTGGTTTTCATCCTGAGTCTCTGCGGTCCGGGGCCGTGTGCGGCCCATAACTTTGTTCAAACATCTTGCACAGCCAATTTCACTCACCTCTAGAAATTTCCCATCGCAGTGATGGCTTCAAAACTATTCAAAGAATTCACAAAATGGCACGGACGTGCCTTTTCATCATCGTCCACCGACTGATCTTGATTATCCACCTATCAATGAATACGGCAGAACACCTTTGCCACTCATGAGCGGTCGACTCTTCCTTGCCTACATTCGAGATCTCCATACGTATACGACCACCTGTAGAGGACGAGCATCCTCACGGACCATCTCCATAACCAGCATTTTTGGCAACGGATCACAGCAGCGAAAATGCTAGCCAATGTATCGCTAATAGTGGGCCTGCTACATAGCTAGTAGCGGGGCTGGGCTACCAGATGGAGGCCACCCTTCAACACCAGCGTGATGTGATAAGCCTCCCGTGCTTGAACGCCCGCAGGCCCTCCCATCTGCAAATGCGACCCACCCCTCTCCAAATTGAGGTCAGCTACAAGCAGAGTTTTTCCTTTTCAAACTCCTCCAACAAACTCCTGTGCAAGGGTGGTTGGCGAAGGCATTCATAGTGTGCACGCGTGGATAGACTCCTCCAGCCTATCTTGCACCCCCCCCACACACACACACACAACCACACGCACATGCGCATGCGCATATGCGTGCGGGAGCTATGCGATGGGTCATCCTCATACGACTGATCCAGGTGATGGAACTGCTTATGCAAAGTCTGCAATGTGCTGTGACACCCTCGCGTGCGCTCTTGTGTGTGACGTGAGCGTTCGTGCATGTGTGTGTGTGTGTGTGTGTGTGTGTCTGTGTGTGTGTGTGTGTGTGTGTGTGTGTGCGTGTGTGTGTGTACGACGGGGTGTGTGTGTGTGTGTGTGTGTGTGTGTGTGTGTGTGTGTGTGTGAAGGACAGACAGAGAGCGGGGGAGGGGAGGGGGAGGGGGAGAGAGAGAGAGAGAGAGAGAGAGAGAGAGAGAGAGAGAGAGAGAGAGAGAGAGAGAGAGAGAGAGAGAGAGAGAGAGAGAGAGAGAGAGAGAGAGAGAGAGAGAGAGAGAGAGAGCGAGAGAACGGGGGGTGGGGCCCGAGGGAGGCAGAGGGCAGGGGGGTGACCTTGGGGGCTAGTTGGAAGGTGAAGCGCGAGTACAGAGCAGCCAGAGTGGCAGGCATCAGCACATTGGCCAGGCCCATTCCTAAGCAGTTGTGCGGGCCATCGCTGAAGGGAATAAACCTCTTGGCGGGCCGGTCCTCATGCACCGTCCTGAAACATTTGAGTTTTCAACAACAAACATTTTTCTTTTTGGTTTCCAACAACAACAACAATACATTCCGTTTGTGTCAGACGGCTCCCCCCCTGGGCAACTGTGCCAGGTGGGATGTCGATGCCAAGCGAGGATGCCTCGGGAGGATGCTTACTGAGTGGTTGTGCGTACGTACTGGCCAGGGAACGTGTGTGCAGGCTCTCCAGAATCCTTTCTTTCTGAGAGATGGACTGTGTTCCCATCCTCTCGTTCTGAGAAAGGTCTTAGTAGGCTTGTGGACTCCCAAGTCTACACTCGAGTCTGTCGATAGTCGTCTGGCCAAATATGTGTGTCTGGCTGGCACCCAGACACACCTCGAAATGGTCTGGTCAACAGTGGCACATGCCAGCCAGGCGGCCTGATCGACTTCGTCTGGTGAGTATTTCTAACAGGGTGGCACAGGAATCAACCTCACATGGGCCGGGTCGATCGTGGCGCACGCATGACATGCGGCCTACTCAGCTTTGCCTGGAAAACATTTTCAACTGGCTGGAACGGCGGCCCACCTCACATGTGTCCGTTCACCAGGGGTACACACATGACATGCGGCCGACTTGACTTTTGTCTGGTGAACATTTTCAACAGGCTGGCGTGGGGACCCACCTCGAATTGGTCGGGTTGATAGTGGCACGTGCATTACATGAGGCATGAGGCAACTTGTGTCAGGTGTAACAATTTCAACTGGCCTGGAATGGGGACCAACCTCTAAGTCACAGATTCACTACTGGCAAAAACGCATGACATGCGGTCTACTCAACCTTGTTCGTACGGCTCAAATTTGTTACTAGCTGGCAAGGAGACCCACCTCACAGAGGTCGGGTCAATGCTGGTCTTGTCCCACTTCGCCAGCTCTGCGCCGTTCTCCAAGAAACGCTCTGGCCTGAATGCGTGTGCGTCATCCCAGTTCCCCTCCGACCTCATGATGGGATATGTGGGCATCCATATCATGCATCCCTGCCAACCGCAACCAGGCTGCCCCGTTTCGTTCTGTTGTTTTTTGACGGCATGCGGCGTAAAAATGCCTGCGTTACTTTGTTGCTTTCTGAGAGCATGCAGCGCAAGAATGCCTGTGTCACTCTTTGTTGTTTTGTGACCGCATGCTGCACAAGAACGCCTGTATCACTTTGTTGTTTGACAGCATGCGGTACGAGACGCTTGTGCCACTTCATCTTTAGAGAGCATACAGAACACGAATGCTTGTGTCATTTTGTCGTTTGACAGAACGCAGTGCAAAAAGGGCCATGTCACTTTGCCAAGTGACAGCACCCAATACATGAGCCTCTCTCTCTCTCTCTCTCCTCTCCTCTCTCTCTCTCTCTCTCTCTCTCTCTCTCTCCTCTCTCTCTCTCTCTCTCTCTCTCTCTCTCCTCTCTCTCTCCTCTCTCTCCTCTCTCTCT
>KV908539.1:257898-267898 GCA_002005505.1 Botryococcus braunii
CTCTCTCTCCCCCCCCCCCCCCCAAAAAGCCCTCACCCGTGCTCCCTCTCGATCTCCCTCTCCGTCTCCCGCAACCCCACCCCCTCTCCTTCTGCCCCTCCCCTCTATCGCTCAGAGTGCAGGCCCCTGCTTGTTTCAAGCTGCATGTTCTCTGCATGTGTCCAGGTGCAAGGTCACCCACCGGTCCCAAACTTTCCAAAGACGGAGCGGTCGGTCCCCCTTTTTGCCGCCTCCTCCATGGCATTCAGGAGCCTGGGCTCGGTCGACTCCCGGTACCCCGCCTTGAGGCTGTCTATTCCCCCCATGTTGCAGTTGAATCCAACGACCCCTGCGCATGTGGAGCCCTGCCAGCTCAGCACCGCAGAAAGCAGCGGGACAACCTTTCGCAACAGGGGCGGGAGCAAGAGGAGAGCACTTGAGGGGCCATTGCGGCTGCGGCAGATGCGGCGCCCTTGGGTGCGCTTTCACACACAAGGCCCCTAAGCTGAAGCAAATTGGAGTGCGGTTTTCACACACACAGCCCCTAAGCGGAAGCAAATTGAAGTGCGGTTTCACACACGCAGCCCCTGGGCGGGAGCGTTTTGGAGTGCGCTTTCACGGCCAAAAGAGAGAGAGAAAGATAGATATAGAGAGAGAGAGAGAGAGAGAGAGAGAGAGAGAGAGAGAGAGAGAGAGAGAGAGAGAGAGAGAGAGAGAGAGAGAGAGAGAGAGGGAGAGGGGGGGGGACAAAAAGAGATTGACAGCCGCCTTGCATGTCAATCTACATTTGTGATGCGGGTCCTTGCTTCTACAAAGGCCGCCTGCCCTCCTGGAGTGAACCACACCGATGGGGCCTGCCCACCCCATGCCCATTGTGCTGTGGGTGTTGCCACATGCATGGCTCTGGCATGCACACCCATCACGTCCAGCCTCTGGTATAGGTGCATGCTTCGAGGCACACCAACCGCATCTAGTCCAGGAGATTAGACATGGTTAAGGGCACAGTCTCACATCCAGTTAATGTTTCAATGCATGCATGGTTTCAGAGCGCACCGATCACTTCCAGTCCAGGGTTCAATGCATGCATGCTTTCAAAGCGCACCGATCACTTCCAGTCCAGGGTTCAGTGCATGCATGCTTTCAAACCGCACCAATCACATGCAGTCCATGCTTCAATGCATGCATGCCTTAAAAGCGCACCGATCACATCCAGTCCGTGGTGCAATGCATGCATGCTTTTAAAGCGCACCCGATCACATCCAGTCCATGGTTCAATGCATGCATGGTTTCAAAGCGCACCGGTCACATCCAGTCCGTGGTACAATGCATGCATGCTTTCAAAGCGCACCGATCACATCCAGTCCACGGTTCAATGCATGCATGGTTTATGAAAGCGCACCGATCACATCCAGTCCATGGTTCAATGCATGCATAATTCAAGGCGCACCGATCACATCCAGTGCCACATTCAAAAGGAGTTTGGATGCGTTGAAAGGCTGGGCGGCTTCCCGTTTCTCCATGAAGGTGATGAAGCGGGCCACCACGCCGTTGAGGGCGGGAAATGCCTTCCTGTGCAGCAACAAGTACACCGTGGATTGCCAGAGGGCAAGAAATGCAGCACTGTTGTTTGTTTGTTTTCTTCCTTTGTCTTTTCGATTGATGCACGCACGCACGCGCGCACACACACACACACACACACACACACACACACACACACACACACACACACACACACACACACACACACACACACACACACACGCGCGCGCGCGCACGCACGCACGCACGCACAAGCACACCCGCGCACACACACAAACACACACACACACACACACACACACAGACACACACACACACACACACACACACACACACACACACACACACACACACACACACACACACACACACGCGCGCGCGCGCGCGCACACACACAGCAATTTGGAGCCCGCACAATCCCCCACGAGTCCCTGGAAAGTATCAAACACAAGCGGCAAAGCCGCACATCAAAGATGGGGAAGAGGGCAAAAGGGCAATGGGGGAGGGAAAAGGGGATATTGGAAGAGGCCTCAAGCGGGGTACCTGAGACAAGGAGCGGAGAACGCCGGCACGACAGCCTTCCTCACAAGGCGCCAGTGCTCGTTGTGCGGCGCTGTTGCTAGGTTCTGGTATCCCTTCTCGCTGCAGACCTACATCAGCCCCTACACGTCATGCGCCCCTACATGTCTGGAATGGCTGCACCTCGTGGAGCCATGTAGCGGTCTGCAAATCTATCCACGTCTTGCACTCTACGCCCCGCAAATATGCATGGGATGGCTTGGAGGAATCATCCATGGTATCCAAAGGTTGACCTGGAGCAGAAAGAAGGTTGCATGACGATAAGGTATGAAAGTTTGTTGGTAGTCAGACCAGAGACATCATCTTCTCTGAGCACATTGGCCCATGAAGGCATGCCTTGATTTTAGCCTGCTACGACCATATCCATCAAGGACAAGTTAATCCCTCGCTTATGTGTGAGGGATTAACCTGTCCTTGATGGAAATGGTCGCAGCAGATAAGCGAGGGATAAACTTGTCTTGATCGAAATGGTCGTAGCAGATAAGTGAGGGATTAACTTGTCTTGATGGAAATGGTCGTAGCAGACTAAAATTACATGGTCGAAACTACCCTCTGTATTAAGGGATTGCAGAGACATGGTTAACTTGGTACAGATGGCAGGACTGGACTTTAGCGGTAGCCCAACAACTCAGCAGAACTGGATCAGGGCCCACAGGAAATGTTTTAATTTAGAAATTTACTTACCGCTATCATACCACTGAAACCGAACTTTGGCTTATCGTAGGCCGCTGGTGTTCTCAGCACATCAGCCACTAGCACGGGATCCGAGAGAATGATAACCTGCAAAGTTTAATGACATGCACGTTAAATATTTTAACTATCAATCATTGAAAGATTCATCTGGGCATGGAAACGGCGAAGGAGGCCGGTACGTCTGGTATCCCCCTTACTGATTGGGTAGAAATATCTTTGTCGGGTTGCCGCTCCACTACAGGGGCAAGTTGCTGTTGAAAAAAAATACATTTGTATAACATACAACGTAACAAACACGGGTGGGCTTGTGGTAAACAAGGCGAGGCTAAGAGCTTGTAGTCGCAGTACTTACGTGAAACGGGCCCATATGAAGCCAAAACATCGACCCGAAACGCTTGATCCATTCGGACATAATTTTATGGCACTGTCTGGAGGCTCCAACTTGCAACCCCTCTTGAAAGGTTGGCCCTTGGCGGATTCCGCTCTGGTGATGCAAGCAATACTCCAGTCGAAACCAGCGGACCAGAGGCAGACATACGTATATTGAAGCCCATGTTACAAAAAAAATTGCCACTAAAAGTGCTGCTGCCTTCGAGCTGTAGTTTGTAAACCACTGCAGCACCTCCATGACCGTCCCTTCTTCGGTGATTGAGGACGGATTAGGCACTAAGCCACGGTCACTTACATACCAATTAGACAGCTTACCAACGGATGGACATTGAGACACCCAAACAGGAGCTTGGCGAATTGACGTCCAGCTTAGAAGTGTAGGATCTCCGTATCGAACGCTAGTGATCGTATGATTGCCCCTGACGATCATAGATCGGCACTACGCTGGCACGTCAGATAACAAAAAAGTGGCGTACTAAACGTGTTGCGTCTGTTCTAGAGCTCTCTTCCGGTAGTTCAGAGGCCTCCACGTCAGTCACAGCTGCGTTGATTTGTCACGTGGGCCATGCCATACGCGACCTAACCGGCCTAACCTTGGCGCACGGCTAAACCGAACGTGCGCACTGCTGGACAAACACATTCTGGTACGTTCAAATGGCAAGCTTCCATGATTTGAAGGAGGAAGGAAGGAAGGAAGATTACATCCAAAGACCAGCCACTAGGGCTGAAGAGGACGGCAGTTACTGAATGACCCATATCTAGCCAACTAAGGTCGCACAGCACCTGGGAGAGTGAGGTAGCTCTCCAGTGCTCTAGTCACAAATTTGGCAACCCCTTCAAGGTCTTCTTGCCACATAAACGTCTGTACAGATCGACTCCTTTGTTGAAAGAGATGCATAAATTGTTGCCGTACATGTTGTACAGCCGGACAAGTGAACAACAGATGATGGAGAAGTGAAATACATCAGTCTCAGGCCTCCCATGATTGAGCTGGAGTTCTCAACCAGAGGAGGTTCCTTCCGTCCTTGCTTCCTTCGCTCCTTCCACCGCCGGAGTTCCATTCTTCCACAAGCGTGGTTGAATTCTTAACCTTAAGGGAAGCTACCAGGCTGAGGGAGAGAGGGAGGATGACCTCAACAAGGAGAGAGCGAGGGGAGTGAGGGAGGGAGTAGGGAGGGAGGGACGGAGGGAGGGAGGGAGGGGGGAAGGGAGGCAGGCAGAGAGGGAGGGGAGGTGCACCTGCCACGTGGGAGAAACAGGGAGGGAGGGAGGGAGGAAGCGAAGGACGGAGGGCGGGAGGGAGGGAGGCAGGAAGCCCTTCGAGCACGGATGTTGAGCTGAAGGCGGCACCCCACGCTATGCTAAAGATGCGGGAGTTTTAAGTACGCCCCCCCCCCGGGGGGGGAGCGGGGGGAGGAGGGAGGTTGTGACACATGCGGTACCGGTGGTATTAATAATCTTATTGATAAATGTGCCTTCGAATGTGAATTCACTCTTTCTTCTAAATGTGGAAGGACCTTTACTGTGACAAACCCAGTGTGACCGGTCACCCCCCCTTCTTAAGTCTATTTATATATTTTGAACTGGGCATTCCCCCACGACCTCCCCCCTCCCCCCCGGGGCGGGGTACCCACCGGTTGAGGGAGGGGGGGGGGATGGGCCCTGCAAGTTAGCCACTCGAGCTCTCTTTGCACGATATTATCAAACCTGGCTCACAGCTCGAATTTACCATTCGGTAAGAGATTGTTGGCATAATGGAATGAGAAGCCTGCCCGGACCTTGATAACAAACTTGATGGAGATACCGCTGGCCGCCTTAGTTTACTACCATATTAAACGGTACGCGTACCATACGGGTTTGTTGGTTCCCCTGCTTGTACCTCCAATAACGGAGATACGGGGCTTGTTGTAAAAACAATGAACCCCTTTTACAAATCCTACAGTGGTTGATTGCTTTTTCATGATATAGTAATTCTGTAAGAGTTTTCATCCATTAGTAAACTTTGTGAACGCTTGTCTACACGAGACCAACAAGCAAGCTTGCTGATGCAACACTGGCACGCCACGCTGGATGCTTGTTCTTCATAAGTACCTCAAAAGCCACACATTGCGGAAAATTGCTTTTAGTAAACTCCCAGCTGCTCGCGCAGGCAAGACTGCTTACAAAGGTACTGCACTTATAAGTAATTACGTCTCCAGTAACGTTAACCCCCCGGAGCAGTGCCTGTACGCATCACATGATCGTAGTATAGTATCGTCATATGATTGCCATACAGTATGATCTTGATCATAATAATCACGTGATCAGGATGCATGATAACTTTGGTAACAAAGATGCACCTCATGATTCCCCCGTGGGCCCCATTGGCGAGTGGCCACCAAGGAGAGGGCCTACCACGTGGCCACCAAGGAGAGGGCCTAACACGTGGCCACCAAGGAGAGGGCCTAACACGTGGCCACCAAGGAGAGGGCCTAACACGTGGCCACCAAGGAGAGGGCCTACCACGTGGCCACCAAGGAGAGGGCCTACCAGGAAGACCTGCGCTGCTAGCTGGACACTCGAGAAAGGTTCATAATAGCATTTTAACAAAACATTATCATATATTTAACAGCTATCGTTGCTTTTAATACCACAACAGAATACCACACTCCCTTTGCAAACCAAACAAGTGCCCGCGTCAAAGTCCGGAGCGTTCTTCTAGCAAAGCCATGAAAGTTAAGGCTCTGAAATCTTCTTAAACCCTTATGAAGATGATACGGATTGTATGTCATGAACGGGCACCCCGCGGGCTGACCACCAGTTCTAGTAGACGCTCTTACACATGTATCCTACGTGTATGTAGAGGCCAGAAATACCGCCGTTAATACAAATGAGCAGTGTTGAGCCGGGCATAAAAAAAAAAGTGAAAAAAAAAACAGCAGGCCGCCGTTGCCAACTCCACTTCTCTCTGTTCCTTAAAATAAGTCTTCCAACTGGACGCATTTCTTACGTATGTATACAACACTTCCAACTGAATGCCGTGCTGTGCGTTCCTGTATTGTGGTGCATTGCACAATGCTAGCGCTCTGCTGTGACATCCTCGATGGGCCATTCTGCTTGTGACATTTGGTGCAATGCTGTGCTTTGGTGTGTTATACTGTGCCGTGCTGTACTGTGCTGTGTTGTGCCGTGCTGTGCTGTGCCGTGCTGTGCTGTGCCGTGCTGTGCTGTAGAGCACCATTGCGTACAGCAGATGTTCTGTACGTTGCCATCCTACTTTAGACCTGTAGGAGCTGTTTTGTACGAACAGCCCCTCCCGGTACATGAACGATGTTTTCATACCATCGGATATGCTCATTATAACCGAAGGCATGCCATGAATAACTCGTATCAAACCAAGAAGTGAACCACAACCCGTTTTGGGAAGACGCAAAATCAGCGACGCTGGCAAAACATATGCAGACCGCCCTTTATGCCCAGCATGACGTGGAAGGTTTCTCGTGCTTCGACGCCCTGAGGGCCTCCCATCTGCCACCATTCCTTTGCGCAGTCAATGTACGATCAAATTCTCCCAAATCTTTTTGTGCAAAGAGCAGAACACCCCTGTAAAGCACATGTGCCCACACCATACATGCAAAACTCTCCCTCCCTCCCTCCCTCCCTCCCCTCCCACCGTCTATCTTTCAGTATATATCGCCCCCCCCCCCCCCGCTCTCTGTCTCTCTCTTCCCCCCTCTCTCACCCCTCCCTCCCACCCCCCCTCTCTCTCTCACTCACACACACACACACACACACACATACACACACACACACACACACACACACACACACACACCACACACACACACACACACACACACACGCGCGCGCGCGCGCACACACACACACACACACGACACACACACACACACACACACACGCACGCGCGCACACACACACACACACACACACACAACACAAAATGCGTCTGCCGACGCAAGTGTATAAGTGCACGTGCACATGCCAGATCGGAGATTTGGGGGGAGACAATGGGCAGAGGGCCTCGTGGGGTACCTGGGGGGCCAGGCTGAAGGTGAAGCGCGAGTACAGAGCGGCTAGGGTTGTGGGCATCAGCACATTGGCCAGGCTCAATCCCACGCAGTTGCGGGGCCCCTCACTGAAGGGTATGTACCTCTTTGCGGGCCACTCCCCATTCGAGTGAGAGCTGTAACAAGCGAGTCAGCCAGAGCCTCTCAGAAAAGTCTAATGCCGTCCTCTTAGAAGGCTCAGGGGCCAAAGGATTTGCAAATGAGCTGCCAAAGACTGTCACAGAACTCACGGGAGGTAAGGCCACGATTGTAGTGCATAGTTAGAGACAAGAAGCGAAATGTTTGCAACATCATTCAGAGTTGTGTTTGCAAGGAACCTCAGGCAAGTTCCTGTATTCATTCATGCATACGATTGTGACTGCCCGTGCATGGACAGAAAGAGCAATGCTGCTCAAGTGGAGTAACAACGCATGCGTGGACATGCATGCATGCGTTTACTTAGCTGCACACGCATGCCATCGTTCTCCTTCAAAACACACACACACACACACACACACACACACACACACACACACACACACACACACACGACAGAGAGAGAGAGAGAGAGAGAGAGAGAGAGAGAGAGAGAGAGAGAGAGAGAGAGAGAGAGAGAGAGAGAGAGAGAGAGAGAGAAGAGAGAGAGAGAGAGAGATGCGCACATGCATGCATGCATGCAACGCACCCACACATAAGAGAGATGCATGAGAAATGCATGGGCACACACACACACACACACACACACACACACACACACACACACACACACACACACACACACATGAGACACGCATTGACAACGCACGTATGCAAACACGCATAAACACGCACATGCACACACACCTACACACACACACACACACACACACACACACACACACACACACACACATGAGAGGGCCAAAGTACAAGAGTGGGAAGGGGACGATCTCCCCTTCCCCATGAGATGGGTTAGCAGGAGCGGAGATCGTCAGAGGAGGAGCGGAACTCGCAAGCGGGAAGCTTCCCCCGAAGCAAATCTCAGCACCACACGGGTGGACCACCTGAGGCCATGTGCATCATCAGCAGTCTTGTCGGACTTTGCCAGCTCAGCGCCGTCCAGCAGGAAACGCTCCGGTTGAAAGCAGTCCGGATCCTCCCAGTTGGCCGCGGACCTCATGATCGAATACAGGGGCATCCACACTACTGTACCCTGACACAGAGCCCCACACCAACTCTGTAGCCTTTTTGACAATGAACATCTTGTGTGTGTAGCATGTTTGCAATGAACGCCTGTGTGTTTCGCAGGTTTGCAACGAACATCTTGTGTGTTTCGCATGTTTGCCATAAAATTCCTGTGGGTTCAGCATGTTTGCAATGAACATCTTGTGCGGTTGGCATGCTTGCAATGAACATATTGCAAGTTTACCATGTTTGCAATGAACGTCTGGTGCACTTCCGGATTCCCCCCCCCCCCCCAAAACAGTGGTGAGACTGTTATGTAGAGAAGGTCTCACTCCCCTTCCCCCCTCCCTATATGGGTGAGACTCTTATCTATCTGCACCGCCAAATTTAGTCTTCTGCTCAGCATCAAGCCATGCAGAACACATGCCTTTGGAACGGGTCTGTAGGAGCACTCATTAGGGTTGAGCTCGAAAATGCAACCCTAGGTAGCCGGCACTTTGCCTCTCACACTGAGGGCGTCCCGAACTTCTCCCCCAAGTATGTTCAGAACCCGCGGTTCCCTAGGTACCCGCGGTTCCCTAGGTACCCGTGGTTCCCTAGGTACCTGCGGTTCCCTAGGTACCCGCGGTTCCCTCCTAAGTTGTATGCAGAGCCCACCTTGGGTAGCCAGAATTTGCCTCCCAGCTTGAGGTCGTACTGCGTTTGTCTAATTGTGTTCAAGGCTGCGGGGGCCCACATCCGCATGCTCTCCTGCACCAAGCCAGAACCCCTCCTTTGAAATCACCATTAAAATCCTCGTTTGAAATTTCCATTAAACCTTCCAATAAAAAATTTCCACTGACATCCTTCATTGAAACTTCCAGATTGCAACCAGGTTGTTGTTGTCAATCTGTCCCACTTTTGCACTGGAGTGGTGACTCCAACAACCAACACAAAAGGCTGGCGTCCGCAATAGATGAGTATGGGATAGAGCGTTTGAGGTAGAGCTACGATGTTATTCTCTCTCCTTTCATCTGAGATAGGGGGACTTTTTATAAAAAGGGGTTGGTAAATATCCAGGCGGGAATCCTGTTTGAAGCTCAAATTTGGGAATCAACGCGAGGGAACAGCCCACCCCTCAGCATCGTGCATTTGATGAGAATTGTACTGAGGAGGGCTAGCAATGTCCTAATCCGGTTTGGAGTTCCAGTGTCATTGCCTTGCCTTGATGATGGCGTCCAAGTAGACCAGCTTGGGCAGGTCGTCCCACTGGACAGGCCGCGGGTTGGGGTTGCCTGGAGAGGCAAGCAGGCCGAGCGATGCCAGCTCGGCGGTCAGCTTCGCCTCCACCTCTGGGTTTTGGGAGATGGCATACATCGCCCACATCATTGCAGACGACACCGTCTCGAATCCTGCGGGTTCACACTGCTAAGTGCGCTTTATTTCCCGGCGTCTTTTTTTTCTGTTACACTGTAGCAGAATCATAATTGTCTCTCCTATCAAACTGAGATGTCAAACTCCTTTCTGCCCCCCCCCCCCCAAACACCAGGCGCTCCGATGTACATGCCTGCCAGTGTGGCAGCATAGGTTCAATCTCTGCGGTTGATGTCTGGAAACCATGCATGGGGCAG
>KV908539.1:272898-275398 GCA_002005505.1 Botryococcus braunii
GAGTAAGTTCAGCCACCGACCCGAGAGAGAGTACCAATGTCGAGCCTACCGATTAAGCAAATCCAAGTTAGTAATGTAACGGAACATTCATTCTATGCTGTTCTGCAAAATCGATGTATCGTGGATGCGCACGTGGTAAAATGAGGGAGGGCGGAAGCACTTAAGCCGATGTCCTTACGTGATATGGGCCCAAATGATACCAGAATACTGGCCCAAAACGCTTTATCCACCTTGTCATGATTCTGTGCGGATCTCTCACTCCTGCAAACTGGAGAGCCTCGAAAAAGGCTGGCCCTTTGGGTATTCCGCTGCGATGACGCATGCAAAACTCCACCCGAATCCAATCGGACAGCAGCCTACACACATAAATGGAGGCCCAAGCTAAACATGAAGTAATGACTAGCATGAATGCCCACTTCGAATCAAAGTTTGATACCCACTGCAGCATCTCGCTGCTTTCCATCTGGTAGTTAACCACTCAGCTAGGTACCCAAGCCACCTACTCGTCACAAAACCCACGCTGATTAACAATGTCGATGAGACGACTCGCCAAGATAAAAACTTTGGAAGAAACGAAAGATTGACTAGACATTAGTCTTACAGTCTCGTCAAAAATTTTTCGAAAAGGAAGAAGGACAAGGTTCAATAGACATTAGTCAAATCTCACTGGTTACTGGCTTCCTAGTGGCTGCTCTTGGATGTAATCACCCATCCCCCCTTCCTTAGCAGAAGGATATTAGCATGGAGATCACCGTTTGCTTAAGCAAGGCTTCGTT
The DNA here is from genome assembly GCA_002005505.1 of Botryococcus braunii. Classification (NCBI taxonomy): domain Eukaryota; kingdom Viridiplantae; phylum Chlorophyta; class Trebouxiophyceae; genus Botryococcus; species Botryococcus braunii. The sequence goes on from KV908539.1 coordinate 273,675, forward strand.
TTTCGCCATCTTTAGGAAGTGCTCTCCGTTTCGATGATCGACCTGGTCGTCACCAAGCTCGGTCCGGTTGTCGTGTTTGTCGTCACGTAGCGTATCCCCACGCGCCACAGGACGTCCTTCGGAAGGACAACTTCCTAGTGTGAAGGATTCTTCTTCCTGCTGTGAGATTCAGCGGCTATTGTAAACCCCTTAAAACAGGTGCACGGCGTTGACGTCCGCCCTGAAGTCCAAGAAACAAGACTGTTGAACAAGAAAGCTGAACCAAAAGGTATGTAGTTTTGAAACATCCATTACCGACGTGACCAGAGCTCAGGAAAGGAGGAAGAAGAGGAGTCGCACACAGATGGGATGGTAGGACAAAAGAAAGCTATAGCTACAGGCGGAGTGGGGATGCACGCACGCACACACACACACACACACACACACACACACACACACACACACACACACACACACACACACATGTCCACACACATGTACACAAACACACACATGTGCACCCCCCCCCTCTCTCTCTCTCTCTCTCTCTCTGTGTGTGTGTGTGTGTGTGTGTGTGTGTTTGTGTGTGTGTGTGTGTGTGTGTTTGTGTGTGTGTGTGTGCGTGCGTGTGCGTGCGTGTGTGCGTGCACGCAAGAGAGAGACACAGAGAGACAGAGACAGAGAGACTCTCTGTGTCTCTCTCTTGCGTGCACGCACACACGCACGCACACGCACACACACACACACGCACACACACACACACACACACACACACACACACACACACACACACACACACACACACACACACACACACGTATGGCCCTGTGAACACGTGATGACTTTAAGATGTAGCTGCAGATTGTGAGGGACCAATACATGGTCGCGACGTCGGGGTGCGATCGACGCAACCCCTTCACAACCATCATTGTCCCATTGCCGATCCCTCATAGAATACGCAGATGAAAATATATGCGTGCACATGCTAACAACACTAAACACGCAGTGACAAACCACGTCGTAATCAAATATAGCAATTAACTATGACTATTTTGAAGGCCCCAAAGCTGGCTAGGCATTAGTGCATGCAGAAAAATCTGCAGAGAGCATTAATGAACTCTTCAAATTGAAGAGTCCACTCAAATACAAACAAAACTCGATAATAAGACAACTACAGTTGTCTGTAGCCTTCCATCACGCTACAACCCGTGATTAACTACGATAATTATCCTTTCCAAAAAGACTGCAATTCGAGTTCAGTCCCATAGAACCCATTCGACGATTGAGACCTATAGGCCTTTAGACCTAGGTGGCAAGGCACACAATGCGGCATACTTACTTTGATCATGGTCAACCTTGCTTTGATCACCCTCATGTCATGAAAACCTCAAACCTACAAAGCCACGCCTGGCTGCACAGGTATACTACATGTAATAAATGTCGAAAACGTACAGTACAAGTGGCATACCTGTACAGGTTTAGGCCTTTAATTTTACTACATGTAGTACATGTTGTAAAGCACTAAACCTGTGACATAGACATGTAGTAAGTGTCGAAAACCAGTAATCAATTTGTATACAGGTTTAATCCTGAATATTAAATACTGTACTGATCAGAAAACCACACAATAGGTATAAGTATGCCACAGCATATACTCCACTTCTTCGCTCTCTAAATACTGCTCACAAGCTACCGCAGACGTTACGTAGTACAGCATTGACCCCTTGAGAAACCTCAGGAGTGCC
>KV908539.1:280398-282898 GCA_002005505.1 Botryococcus braunii
GAGGAAGCGCGATTCGAACCAAATTGCGATTCGAACGAAAAGATGCAACTCAACTCACCGGCCAGAAAAAAGATGCCGATTTCGGGAAGCAGGCGGTCGTCGGGGAGGGGCTTCCCCGTGGCGGGCTCCTTGATGTCCATCAGCAACTTTGCCAAGCTCCCAGGGGTCAATAAACCGTCTCATTCCTTTACTTGCACCTCTTTCAGCAGCACCTTCATCACCTCGTGGAACTCCCTCACGTTGCGCTCACCCTTCCTGACATCCTGCACGCACGCCCCCCCCCCCCAAACCTTAGTCTCGGTTGGCGGCTTTTTTGTGGCGCGCCTAATCTGCCCTTGAACGGGACTGTGGCGTCCGTGCGTGCGTGCGTGTTCGTGCATGCGTGCATGTGGGTGTGTGCGTGTACGCGCATGCTTTCCTGCCTGCGTCCGTGCGTGCGTACGTGTTCGTGCATGCGTGCATGTGGGTGTGTGCGTGTAGGCGCATGCTTGCCTGCCTGCGTGCATGCGTGCGTGCGTGCGTGCGTGCGTGTGTGTGTGTGTGTGTGTGTGTGTGTGTGTGTGTGTGTGTGTGTGTGGGGGGGGGGGGTGGGAGGGGAGAAATGAGTTGAGAAGATCCTCGAATGCACCCCCCCCCCTTTGCAGGAATCAGAAAATTGGGGGGTGCGAGTGGAGCTGAAAACTGCGCTGCTTGGAAACCTTTTGAGGGGTTCAAACATCCACACCCTGTTTCAAAGAATGGCAAGCAGAAGTCCACCCCAGGTCTGCGGAGTGTATTAGAAAAGAGTGTGAAGACTGCATGACCCGGCCCACGCGGAGAGAGACCATTATGTAAACATCACGTACCAAAGCCAAACACCCCTGCTCATACAAACGTAAGCACTGCTTTTGTCACCCACCGGTTCCCAAACCTTGCAGTGACGGAGCCGACCTATGATTATGCAAATATCACGTAAGCATTGCTTTTTGTCACCCACCGGATCCCAAAACTTCCAATGGCGGAAGGGATCCATCCCTCTCTTTCCCGTTTCGTCGAAAGCTGCCAGGGAGATCTGCGTTTTGTCGATGCCCATGTAACCAGGCTTCAAACAGTCTGCTCCGCCCATGTCGCAGCTAAAGCCAAACACCCCTGCACATACCAACACACCTGTGCATACAAGCGCCCCAGCTTATACAAACTCCCCAGCGCATACAAACTCCCCAGCGCATAGAAACACCCCTGTGCGTACAAACTCCCCAGTGCATACAAACTCCCCAGAGCATACAAACTCCCCAGTGCATACAAACTCCCCAGTGCATACAAACTCCCCAGTGCATACAACCCCCCGTGCATACAAACTCCCCAATGGATGCAACCCCCCCTGTATACAAACTCCCCAGTGCGTGCCAAGCAATCCTATCCACCCGCTGCTGTGGCTCGGACAATCAAAATGATCGGCTCTAATTATCCAATCATCAGCTCAAACCTCCATGATTGACTCACCTCATCCCTGATTGGCTCAAAAAAAAAGCATTCCTTAGAAGATCGGCTCAAACCATCCAGGGTCGGCTCAAAACCCATCCCCGATCGGCTCAATTGCAAGCATTGTTCTATGTACACAATCGCGCCCATAGCTAAAAAACATGCATGCTTCAAAGCCCACAGCCACGCTAAACTCATTTTGCTAAACTCATGTTGCTAGACTCAGGCCAAATTCATTTTGCAAGACGCACCAATCACATCCATGGCCATGTTCAACATGAATTTAGTTGCGTTGAATGGCTGCGAGGGGTTAAGTTCCTCCACGAAAGTAATGTAGCGGGCCACCACACCGTTGATGGCGGGAAAGGCCCTCCTGCACCGCAAGGCTTGAGTTATGCTTTTCCAGAAAGGAAGACCTCTGCCGGCATGCTTGCACTTGCGCACTTGCACGCACACCCACACACACACGCACACACACACACACACACACACACGCACACACACACACACATACACGCACGCGCACGCACGCACACACACACACACACACACACACACACACACACACACACACGCACGGAGGCAGGCAGGCAGGCACATGCACGCGCGCACACACACACACCCACACCCACACCCACACCCACAACACACACACACACACACACACACACACACATGCACGGACGTGATCGCGCGGTGCACGCACAAGTGTGCACACACGCCCACCTCCCTGGTGCCCCCCCCCCCCAAAAAAAACTCACATACACACGCCCACGCATGCAGAAATCCAATCCAGACACTCAACTCTCTCTCACACGCACGCACGCACGCACACACACACACACACACACACACACACACATACTCTCACACCCCACCTCTCTCTCTCTCTCTCTCTCTCTCTCTCTCTCTCTCTCTCTCTCTCTCTCTCTCTCTCTCTCTCTCTCTCTCTCTCTCTCTCTCTCTCTCTCCCTCCCCCCCTCTCTCCCTCTCTCCCCCCCCCCCCCTCTCTCTCTCTCTCTCTCTCTCTCTCTCTCTC
>KV908539.1:285398-290490 GCA_002005505.1 Botryococcus braunii
GATAAGAGCCCAGTCAAGGTTGTAGTGTTTTAACGAGTACAGCATCTCGTTCATCGTCATTGTCGACAGCCAAGAGTCTTCGTTGGCCCAAGACACGCTGGTTTGTCAGTGAGGCACTTCACCGACAATCACGGAAACACCGACACGTATAGGCGGGTCTTGCTTGTCTCTCGTCTTATAGTCGGAAGTAGGATGTCTGTCAGTGATGGATGCACTGACTATCACCGCGTCTGCTCTCGCAACTGGCTAGCCTATGTGAATCTGGGATGTTGTTTCCCAAAATCGCCGATGGTGTGTCGGAACTTCCGCCGAATCGGATGATGACCCCTTCAGTGGAATCTTTCTGGTTACAGAAGTGGAAGTCAAAAAAATCTTCGATTCTTGGATTTAGAAAAGGATTTTCTTACTATGTTACGGATGATCCTTGGGGTTCGTCAAACGGTCCGCACCGATGTGCTCCTTGCTGAGGTTGGCGTTTGGCCCCTTCATCATATCTGGTTCAAGCGTGTGGTCACCTTTTGGAACTCTCTGGTGGATCTCCCACCCGACCACTTGTATGCACGTATTCATAGGGACTCATGCTACTATGGCGTAACGCCTCGTTCCCACCGGTTCTGTGATCAGTGTCAGGCTGGTTTGGTGGGTGATGAACACCACCTTGTCTTTTCCTGTTCGGCCCTTCAGCCGATCCGGGACCGTTACCCCCATCTTTTTCGTTCCCCCTTTCGGTCGTTACGTCAGTTCGTCTGGCAAGATGACCTTCAGTCTGTGGTTAATTTCATTTATGATTGTTTTCAGTTTCGGTCTTAGGTTTGTGTCTTGCCCTTTGCTGGCCCTTGCCCACTCTTGGGCTGTGTCCTGGGGCTTTCCTGCCCCTTCCTTTGTGTCCTGGGGCTTTCATGCCCTTCCTTTGTGCTCTTGGCTCCCCACTCGGTACTTTGGGTTTGTGTTTGGCCTTGATTCTTAGGGTTTGTGTTTGGTTTCTCTCGGTGTCTTGCTGCGTCGGTGTTCGGTTTTCCATCTCATCAGCCCTTTGGCCTGGGTTGATGTAATTCCTTCCTTCCTTCCTTCCCCGTCCTGTGCGGGTTCTAAAATCGCTGCCCTTCGCCGCTTAGGTTACCCTTATGCGGCTGATTGTCAGCGCCCGCAGCCCGTTGATATGGATACCTTTTTAGCTCTCATTAGGCAGGCCAATACCCTCCCTGTGGCCTCTCTCCATGTCTCCCCTCGGTTAGCCCCTGCTGATCCCCAGCTATGTACTTATGTGCGGTGGTTTGCGCGCCCCACTAAGGCTCAGCGCTCCCGCCTCCTTTATCTGTCTCTTGACGTTGCCAAGGTCCGGCTCTTTCTCAGGTTTCGTCTTGGTGTTCATGGCCTCCCCATTGACATGGGCCGCAGACAACGTCTTCCGCGCCTTCAGCGCCTGTGTGATATGTGTGGCTCCTCTGTGGGTGATGAACACCACTTTGTCTTTCACTGTCCCGCTCTTACTGCGGTGCGGGACCGTTATCCCCACTTGTTTGTGGGTCCTTCTAGATCTCTTCGGCAGTTCATTTTGGCACGCTGACTTGCGTGCGGTCGTCTCCTTTATCTCGGATGCATTCCAGGCTCGTGCTGATTTACGCCGGCTACGGTGACTTGGCCGCAGCCACGTCTGTGGCTGCCCCCCCCCCCCCCCCTATCCCCCCTTCCTTCCCCTTTTCGTTTGCTCAGTTATGCCTTCGCTCTTCGCTTGGCCACTTCTTGTGGTCAGTTCTTCCTAGTTTTGGCTTGTGTGTGTGTTGTAGACATCTCATCATGCCCTCGTGGCTGGACAGATGTAACTTCTTCTTCTTTTACAAGAGTGGAGTGAAAAAGACCAGCCCAATGTTCAGGGACCCAAACCCCCAATGTGTCAAGCTATGAGTCACACCCGGCGAGCGGCCAGCTGGCGACCCACAGCCGCCGCAATGATGAAACTGACCCGACGAATGACAAAATATCCCTCCACATCTTCTTGAGCAATGATGGCTTGGTTCAAAAGCCCCTGGAGCCTCTGCAACAAGGCCAGCGCATCAGCATGCAACCCTCCCAATGTTTCAAAAGCGAAGGCTTGGAAAGCCACAGGCGGCTGCTGACGCGACAACAAGACAGCATAGCGGGTCTGCTTGTCTTGGGCAGCGCGCGCGGCGGCCCCACCCGGCACGAAGTGCAGCAAGTTGGCAACTGTGAGTGGGGAAGAGCCAACGATGTCGATATAAAGGTCACGCCCCTCCTCCCACGCATGGAGGCGGAGGTCTGCGCGACGGCGCTCCTGGCCAGGGACAGGGGTGGGAAAGGCGGGTTCCCGGGTGACCCGCTGACGAGCTGAGGTAAGGACAGCGTCCAGGCCGTTACGAACGGAGTAATGTCGGCCGACAATGGCAACATCCCCCCCTGAGGTGCAGTGGACCGCGTGGTCGCCCCAGACATCCAACTCCCTCAAGCAGCACGGGCATTGGGAGCCAGGGTGGAAAATGGGGATCAAGAGCTGGTATTGAAGGCGGCAGCGGAACGACTCTGGGGCATGGTTTGCTGCAAATGGGGAACTGGGAGAGCCAGCAGCCAATCAGACGCTCCCGGCTGTGTAAGAGATTGGAGCACAGCACGGTCGCGATCCGAGCGAGCAGGGTCATCAAGAACCTCCTGGTATGCGCGGTGAGACAAGGGTTTGGACAGCCGGGCTTGCACTTTGCTGCGGACAAAATCCGGATCCTCGAAGAGCGCCGCATCGAAATCAGGAACAAGGGCGCAGTAGTCAGCCTTGGCAGCGAGGGCAGCGGGGACAAGAGGGGCAGGGGATGTCCCCAGAAGGCGGTCCTGGAGGGGGGCTGTCTGCGTGACGGAGGCGAGATAGGCACAAGGCAGAAGGGAAGTGGCCTTAGTGACCCCTAGACCCCCCTGGGCAATAGGCAAGCCAGCCAAGGTTTGCTGCAAAGGGCCAAAACCACCACCACCAGCTGTGACAATGGATTGGAGGACCTGGGTTTGGAGCATATCAAAGGTCACCAAAGCTTGCGCAGCTGCAGCTGGCGGCATGGTCCGGGCTGTGAAAACCACCTTGCAGGTCCCAAGGCAACTGCGAAGCAAGAGAAGCTCGGCTTGGGGGTGGCGGAGAATCGGCAAACGCTGGAGCGAGGCTGCCACGGCATCAACGTGCGCCTGGGCTACGGAAGCCGCGTACTCGACTGACACTGTGACCGCTGCCCCCAACACTATCAAACCAGCACGAGTTTCATTGACGAAGCCCAGAGGGAACCCATCCAAATGCTGAGGGTTCGGGCGCGGCGACCACACACAGCACTTGTGAGGGTTGAGGCTCAAGCCATATGCGGGGGCCCGGTCAACAACCAACTGGACTGCCTGCTGCGCTGCGGGCACGGGACCAACAAACGTGCCGTCATCCAGATACCACCCTTGGTGTACGTCGGGACACTCCCGATGAAGGTCAAGGAGGAGTGGCTGGACAGTGAGCGCAAAAAGCAGCGGAGAGAGGGGGTCCCCTTGCTGGACCCCAGTTGTGGAGTCCACGACATGGGGCCCAACATACTGATGGGCCGCGCAGCCGTACGTCGTCGCCACATACTGCCAGATGCTGGGGCAATGGAGGGCGACTTCCCCAAGCATGCGGTTGCGGTCGACCGTATTGAAAGCATTTTGGAAGTCCAAGCTGACAACGACGAGGTCGGGGGAATCTTGCTGGTGTGCCACCAAGCGGTTGAGGGCATGGACGAGGCCTTCTGCACCCCCTCGGACTCCAACCCCAACTTGGTGTGGCTGCAAATACTCACTGACAGCGGGCAAGACGGCTGCAACAGCTATCTTGGAAACCAGACGGCGCAGGGTGAGCCCCACTGCAATGGGCCGGATACCCCCATTGGGCTTCAAGAGAGGGGTGATGGGAGCGCTGGCCCAATAAGATCGCAAGGGAGGGGGAACATCCCCAGCTAAGGCCCGATTGACCACGCCAAGGAGGCTGTCCAATAAGAGGTCTGAGCCACCTACAGAGAAGGCATGTTTTATATGTAATGGGGTCAAGCCGTCCCGCCCGCCAGCGGTACCAGGTGGGAAGGTTTTGAGGGCAGCCAAGACTTCCTCCACTTGGGCACGGTAAGGGGCCTGCGCAGGCGGGGCGCCAACGGGAAGCGGTCGGATAGGATGAAGCGCTGCCAATGCAGCACATGTGTCAGGCGTGGCTGGGGCGATGGTGGCAGGCTCCAACATCCGAACAGCCGCTGATAAATGGCCATCTGCAACCTTGCGCAAGACGCGAGCGGCAAGCGCCGCATCGTCTAATGGGCGGGGTGGGGCAGTGGCTGCAGGCGCGGTAGCCAAGAGTTCATCAATTAGGCCATCAATATCCCCATCCAACCATGCGCGGGCCCGACGGCGGACGTGCTGCGCAACTCCCTCACCCCGAGGCCTGCGACGAGCTGACAGGACGCACATCGGAAGGATCAACAGCTCAACCCAGGCAGCCTCGGAGCCCGAGTCCGCAACAGCCTTGAGAGCGGACCGCAATGCTGCAGCCAAGGTATCCATGCTGACCTAGGGACCCTGCGGTACGAATGGTGACCAAGGGTGAAAACGTGATGGACAAGGGCAGGGGTCAGGGGATGGCGGCGGACACGGGCCGGGGGAGCAGAGGGCGGAGGATCAGCAACGGCGGCGGATGCACGCGGTCGTCCTCGGGGTTGCGAATGGAGGCGGCCCTGGGCTCTGAAGTATCCTGCGGCGGCGGTGCAGGGCGGGGAAGGCCAGGAAGAAGGTTAACATCAGGGGGAACCAGGCCATCCTCCAGATTCCACAAGCGCTGGCAGGTGTCTGGGTTGGTTGCGCACGAAAGAACTCCCAGGGAATGGGTTTTGAAGCAAGTGGTGCACAACCAGCTGGAGGTAGCTCGCAAGATGGCTTCAAGCTTCCTGTACTCTGCTGGGGATCTGAGTTGCGACACCCAGTCATCCCGCCCAGCATCGCCGAGCTTGTGGAACCTCTGCAAGTGACGTAGGAGCCCAGCACCCGTAGTGATCTTACGAGACTTGCATGATGCCTTCCAAGGCAGGTGGGTCAAGAG
>KV908540.1:0-70000 GCA_002005505.1 Botryococcus braunii
ATAAATTGGCTTCCTAGTCTGTCAGATGAAATTTGAAGCCTATCCAAACTGCGAACCATGTATCAATTCTAGTTCAGTTCGTTTATTGAGGTTCTGTTGGAGGGAGAGGTGCATGCAACAAGGAAGCCACAGATGGCTAAACCTCACAAATAAACCTAAAAATACTATGGACTATTGAGATGCGTGCTACGTGAAGGTGCACAAGATTAAAACCCGCCAATTCAGCCTGGACTTTATTTGGTGAGGAAATTATATCGTTCAGAGAACGTTCTGAAGGAACCCATTGTGGTTATGCTGCGCTCGATGCGAGCGTGAATTTGAACTCAACTTTTTTGAATCGGGGACCTTCTCCGTTCTTAAAAAACTCTGAAATTGGTAGCGGTAGGTGGCTTCAATATCAGCTATGATGTCCTAAATATGATGCAGGCAGAAGGGAGTGAAGAGTTCCCAGTAGACTATTAGCTTGTAGTTAATTGTCTGTCCTGATTGAGACAGCAAGGCGGTATTGAAACAAAAAACTCGTACATATTGGGATTACTAATTCTTGCGGACTCTTATTAAGGGCTCCATTATTTCTTTAGGAATTATTGGAGCATTGTTTGGTGGACAGCCTGTTTCTACCCTATTGTGCCCCCCCCCCCCTGCCCTCGGGGGTCTGGGGACTTAGGGCAATTGAAGGGGATTCCGACGGAATCATTCCGTATTGGCTCTTCCTTTCAACTGTGGCAGAATCCAGAGATCATGGCATCATGCCTTCACGTGGGCTGGCCCTTCTCTGCTAAGTCGACCTTATTTTGGACAGATTTGGCCAACAAAATATTAGACTGTTCTTGACATGTCAGGGTTAGTATTCAGGAATTGAAGTTTGTTTAAATCCGTTATCCATGTGTTGGGGGTACTACCCCCGAGGTCTTGGCCTACTTCGGCCATGGCGGCTTGATTGTTGCCAAGAGAAGTTTGCATTGTTGCAGAAGAAGTTTGACCTTGGAAGCAAAACACTGCATGGAGGCATCGTGATTAACACATGGCCCATCGGTGGTAGCTAAAAATATGGTCCCAGAAAGTTTTATCTGTGAAGCATTATCCGGGACTGCATGATACTATGCAGACTCGCGAGTGTGTGCACGATTTTCATCTGACCTGCTCAGGGTTCAGCCAGAGGACACCCAGCTTGCGGTGGAGATATCCAAAGCATCTTGAGCATGAAAAAGGTGTGTGTGATCTTTTTTGTCGAACTTAGTTTTCTAAAGAAGAAGGGAGCTGTCAGCTGGAGACAGGCCAATGTTATAGTTGGCTTAAGAAGGGATTGAGCAAGTGGATCTGAGATGCTCTTGTCTTTTTGACCATGCTGATGGTCTAAACCTTTTCAGGTCGAGATTTGGGGGAAATAGCTAAAATATATCGCATGGTGAAGCACCCATGCCGATGCACGTCTATGCTTACACGTTCCTAGTTATGTCCTGTTGGAGTTGCTCAAGAGGTTATTGGTGTGTTTCTGGCGGAGTCTTTCTGCTTTAACAGCAGGAGCCCCTGGGCTTTTGTCTCCTTGATTCTACAAGAAGAGCTCGCAGGATGGCTCTCCTTAGTTCTGCCGCAATCCTTGAATGCCACTGCAGTGTATTCGAGGTTAAAAATTAAGTAGTAACGACTGGGAGCATACTGGCCAATTGTTGGGTTTAAGCCATTGCTCTCCTACAAATGATTAGTCATGTTTTCGAGTAATGTAATAGATTTCGAAGTCATGGCCTTGAGATCGACCTCCTGCTTCTTACTAGCAACAAATGGCTTGGACTTGCATTACCTACAACCTGATCAGCCCTGCAACGTTGAAGTACTAGGGATTACCTTTCCCTCACTCTCGGAAATGCAGTCGCTGCTAAATGGGAGAGAGCATGCTTAAAACATACATCAGTGGGATCGCGTGAGGCACCGCTTTGAACTCCCACGCTGGGAGCAGCTGCAGGTTTTGCAGAAAGCTGCACGGTGCAGTCTGCATCTTTCCTGGATTACAAAACTCTTAATACTAAAAGTGTGCTGGATGATGCGCACTCTACACTTTTTTGGAAGTACGGTTAAAGTGCACTATCATAACACACGCGGAGTACACGATGTACAGTCAACGTGATACCATAATCGAAGTTTCTTGCATTGGTTGTCGACAATCATGAAGCCATTGTATCTTAGGTCCGAAATTTGTTTTCACTGTCAATGCATCCACAGATTAACGGAAAAGCATCCTTCCAGGCGTTTGGCATTTCTATAACACATATGGCAACTCTTTGACTTAATTAATAGTATGAGCATGGGCAAAGCTGCTGCCTTAGTTTCGACATCATCAGTAGTATCAAGTAAATTTTATTAGCTAATATATTAGGTTACAGTAGTATCGGAGGAGTATTAATGCTAGTATCGATATCATGGTATTGGTAATGGAGTAGTAGTAGCAGTTGCAGCAGTAGTAGTAGTTGGAATATTAGCTGGAGTATTAGCAAGATAGTAGGAGAAATATAATGTGTAATATGCTAATATCCGACAATTTGTGGATTTTATGGAGCAGCTTGGGTCAGAGAATGAGAGTAGGAATTTTCTACAGTGAGAGAGTGTAGGAGCGAGAGGTATGGTTAGATGTATAGGGAAAAAGGGAAGGGAAAGTGTACAATTCTGAGCGTGGCGTTTCCTGTATGACCCGGCACGAGGGTGTTTAGCCCGGCGACACTCTTGTTGTATGTCGGTTAACAAGCAGTGGCGACTGTGAATGAGGTGACTTGACTGGCAACAGTTAAATGACAAACACCCGAAGTGCTTTTGATGTCCCAATCAAGTGTTACAATGCTTATTGCTGTCTCTCATCGCTCAGCAATTCAAACTACTCTATCTACGAAGTTACTGATAGTCTGCATTACCGATGTCCGATGAGCTAAAACATTAGCACATTTCTAATACACATTATCTAGACCCTTTCCTAATCCATTGTTCTTGTGCACGTAATGTCCTGACAGCAGTTTACCTGTATGACCCGGCACGAGGGTGTTTAGCCCGGCGACACTCTTGTTGTATGTCGGTTAACAAGCAGTGGCGACTGTGAATGAGGTGACTTGACTGGCAACAGTTAAATGACAAACACCCGAAGTGCTTTTGATGTCCCAATCAAGTGCCTCATTCCTTCGAGCCAGGAGCATATAGCCTTTCGAGCAAACCGTGTCTGATTACCTCATCCTCCCTCATCAACGTAAGATTGGTCTAGATTGGGTCTGGCAGAACTCCTAGGTTCTGCCACCTATTACTCATTCTAATGAATGTTCTCACTGGTAATTGGAGCTGATCTGGCCACTATTACTCTCCTGAGGGAAAGGCACCAAAATGTTCTTTCACTATTATAACACTTCCCCTTGCCTTTTCCTCACAAAAACTTGGCCAAGCCCAGAGCCTCACGATGTCCCTGAAACACTTGCCTTGTTAAAGGCTTGGTGAAAATGTCTGCTACATTCCTGGCAGAGGGAACGTATTTCACATCCACCTGTCCCAATGCAATAGCCTCCCGCGCAAAGTGGAAGCTAATAGCAATATGCTTCGTGTGCTTAGAGAACACTGGATTTCTGAGATGATTGATGCATCCCTGATTATCACAGTGAATCTTGACAATCCATGGGGAAATCCCAATTTCTTCAAGGAATCCCTTCATCCAATTGGCCTCTTTGACAGCTGCACTTGCCGCCATGAACTCAGCTTCTACAGTGGATGTGGCAACTGCAGACTGCTTCTTGCTCCCCCAAACTACAGCTCCACCAAACACTCTGATGACATACCCAGTAGTGGAAAACCGATGATCTTGGTCCCCACCATAATCTGCATCAACAAAACCCTCAAGCTCTTTGTCCTTTCCTCCAAGGACCAAAACGAGATCTCTGGTTGCCTTAAGATATTTCAGCACTCTGATGGCTTCATTCCAGTGAGCAGTAGTAGGGGTAATCCTGTACCTGGAAAGCACTCCCACAGTCTGTGAAATATCAGGCCTAGTGGTATTTGCAATATACAACAGTGATCCAACCAGTTCACAGTACCTGTGTCCTGGTGGCAGAGGGCTCCCAGCACCAATGCTGTCACTGTTGTCCTTGGACATAAGTCTCTGTGTGGCTACAAAATCTTTAGTCATAGGGGTGTCGGGCCCCACAGACTCCAGATCCAGCCCAAATTTCTCAACCAGTGCATCAATCTTAGGGATGCAGCTTAATGAAATTAGCCCTTTATCCCTATCTCTCATCACTTGACAGCCCAGAAAATCTTTTACCTCTCCTAAATCATGAATGGTGAACTCTTGCTTGAGTAAACCCTTCACTCTCTCAATCTCTCCCATGCCTTTGGAAACTATCAGCAGATCATCTACATAAATCAACACAAATGACTTTCCTCCATCCACTGAACACTTCACATAGACACCAGCATCACTCTTGCACACTTCATAGCCCATGGTATGCAGCTTCTCATTAAGGGTCTTATGCCATGCCCTTGGAGCTTGCTTCAGGCCATACAATGCCTTCTTCAAGCGACACACTGTGTTACCATCCCCATTTTCAAACCCAGGAGGTTGTGTGACATACACCTCCTCCTCTAATTCCCCATTCAGGAAAGCAGTCTTGACATCCACCTGGTGAATTTCAAGACCCTCTTGTGCAGCCACTGACAGTAAGGCTCTCCTGGATCCATAACTGCTCGTTGGGGCAAAGACTTCCATGACATCTACTCCAGGAATTTGCCTGCATCCTTGGGCTACCAGCCTAGCCTTGAACCTCAGCACATTACCATGGGCATCCATTTTCACTGAAAAGATCCAATGAACTGGAATTACTTTATGGCCACGAGGTCTAGGGACATACTCCATGACCTCGTGGGCATCCAAAGAATTCTGCTCTTCTTGCATAGCAGCCATCCAGTATTCCTGTAGCGTTAACTAAGCGGAAGAGGTTTTTATGAGACAGTGAGACGTTCGTGGTGTGCAACGAAAGAGTGTTACATGATTGATTCGCAAGCGTACTCTTAAACCCAGGGTGGATTGAATTATACTGTACTGCCACAGACGCGTATACGTAGTCGGGCAACCGAGGGAACTACTTGAGCGAGGTTGTACTGCGAATCCAGATCACATGGCAAGTCAAAGAGCAATGCCAAGGACCATACTAGAGCATTATACCCTAGGAAATGCTACATGCCCTCCCCCTTGGCATAAGCTATGAGATGTTGTTTATGGCAATGGGGCCACAAACGTAAGACAGGGGCATCACGAACCCTGCTTACTGTAACTATAGACAATCACACCTCCTATAGTTACGAAACAACGCAAGTCAGAGGATGAAGTCCACAAAGCAAGTTAGCACGACACAGACGAGGGACTCATCTGCTCAATGCTCGAATACCTTAACATTCTAAGGACTATCGTCTGCAAGGCGGATCCTCTAACTTAGGGGACGAACTCTCTAGACAGCACTCACACCAGTGATGAAACAATTAGGTTGAGTCATTAGACTAGCACTTGTCCAAACCTTAGGTCCAGTTACCCTGCACTGCAGTGTAACCTTCGCTTGAGGTGGCTTTCCAACTAAAGGCATAAGGCATATCGTCTAGAGCAGCAATGTAGTGCGGAGAGGAGCGGATCGGGCCTGGGCATCCCGATCCGGCTCGGATACATAAGCGGGCGATTAATCGTACAATTACCTTGGTACTTTTAGCCGATCGGTTAGAACCGCGACTCTGGGTCGAGTCGGTCGAGGGTTCGATCCCCCGGCACAACATTTGGTATCGGCGATCTGGTTGATGGGCCATTTTTCATGGTAAAATCGCCTCGGGTATGAGCGCGAGGCTGAAATGGGCCCAAATCGATCGCAGGTGCTTGGTGCACGTGTTTGAGGCCCCACGGGAGTGGCCACGTGATCAGGCACAGTGCGAAGGGGGGATTCGGTGATCGGTGGCGATAATCGCGGGATGTCAGCGCGGTATATCTCTTTCCCTGGCGGCCAAGCGGGCCGTTGAGTAACGCCTAAGAGTGGTGGAGTGCGAGCGAGGACGCTCGGTTCTTAGGTGGGGGGAGATGTAGTGCGGAGAGGAGCGGATCGGGCCTGGGCATCCCGATCCGGCTCGGATACATAAGCGGGCGATTAATCGTACAATTACCTTGGTACTTTTAGCCGATCGGTTAGAACCGCGACTCTGGGTCGAGTCGGTCGAGGGTTCGATCCCCCGGCACAACAAGCAAGCTACACACGACTAACTACCACACGGTGTATCTCATGGGTAAGATACCAAGCAAGTCATGCAGACACAGAACTACAATTTGCAGCTACACTGCAACAGCAAGTGCATCACAAAGTGGAGCCGTGGGTAAGGAAACATAACCCATGCAAAACATATAACCAAGAGACATGCATGCAAGTCCCAATTCACGAATCCCCCTCCCAGACCCTTCCACCCTCCCTCCCTTCCAGATCCAAGCTGGCTGGTGTTGAAGCTCCAAGGGTTATCAGCCGCAAGTGGCTGGAAAAGTCTCAAGCCGCAAATGGCTTAATCAAGGGATGCCCGCAAGTGGGACTTAAGAAAGGACTGGGGCAGCTGCCACGTCATCAGCCAGATGGCGAACATGGGCAAGAGGCTCCCAAGTATTCTCAGTCTCATCGTAGCCTTTCCATTTGACTAAGTAGCGCCAAGACTTTCCAACTTTCTTCTTAGCTATGATGGCCTCCACTTCATAAACGCCGCCACGCTTGTCTGCATACAAAGGAGGTGGTGAAGTAACAGTAACTGGTACAGATGAAGACACATAAGGCTTCAGCTGGGAAACATAAAACACAGGATGATTATTTACAGTCTCAGGCAAGACGAGTCTAAAAGCTCGAGAACCAACTGCTGCAGCAATAGTAAAGGGCCCAAAATACTTAGCTGATAACTTTGACGAGAGCCCAGGTGAAAGCTGGTTTTTTCCTTGCAGCCAACAACACCTGGTCCCCCACCTTGAAAGGGTGGTCTCGTCTCTTTCTATCTGCATAAGATTTCTGCCGTTGCTGTGCAGATGTAACAGGGAAAATCACACAATGGCACGGAGACCAAGAAATAGCAATAAGAGTCTGTTACAAACAGACGGCATCCGCCTCATGCTCTATCTTCTCTTGTGTCTTCTTTTCGTTCCTTATGCTCGCGACATTAGGGGCACATTCGAGACACCTACAACGCGTACACGCGCTACCAAACCGCTAGGGACCAAAACACCTATTACATCCTCCCCCCCTTATTGTGAGCGTCCTCGCTCACCGAGCAATATGAGACACGGATAGAACAGACGGGCCACGCCCAAACTTGGGCATCCTCCACTCCCGTCAGACCCCGGCCTTCTGCCGTCTATTCGGGGTCCCCACCATATAACAACAATACAGACAAACAAGGCAGGCACACATGCAAGCAAGTCCCGTCCAAGTCCGAGTCCAAGTCCAGCTTACACAAACAACTCCATGACATGACAAGCATAAAATATCTTAACCGGTTCAATCAAGCATTAATTATCCTCCTGGATGGATCCCATTGTCACTGCTGGGGCACATTCATCTCATCCACCAGGCATGCACAGACTAGGGGCGACTCCCTCGTTGGCCCAGCCCCCTTCCATTCGTCTTCGGGAGTCTTAACTCCTGGAGAACCCCTCTTCGGCGACTCCGTTGGCACACATAGAGCCTTCCCCCAGTGACTAAGGGATGCCAGAGGGCCCACCCGACCTGCCAAGCCCCTCCCGTAAGGACTTGTGGTTTAACCCCAGGAGCCCCACTAGCCCCCTTAGAACATCGACGTACGCATGCGTAACTAGTGTTAAGCTTGTTTGGTACCCCACTGAACAAAACCACAAGGGTCACCGAGTAGCAGGGGCCCCTACTCCCAGTGCATCGTAAAGCCCTGACACGGAGAGAAACTCCCCGGGTACCTGCTGAAGGAGAACTGAATGACGAGCACGCAGAACCCCTCCTGCCACCGCAGTGCAGTTGGCATTTTAGCAGGCACCTGTGAGGGTGCAAAACACCCTTTGTCAGTATGGCTAGACTCCGCCCCTGCGTACTTGCTCAGTGAAGTAAGGGTTAAGAAAAAGTATGAGAGAGAGACTCCTCTAGTCTAGGGATAAAACTAACTCTGTCCTCGTCGATGCTTCAGGCCCCTAAATCCTACGGGACGTGCCAAGGCCTACCGTTCGACACGGGTCCGGCCTCCTTATGCACAGGTCAGCATGCAGCAATCACAAGCAAGGCAACCCTGAGCTCCCATTCGCTCAGACCATGCTGACAAGTGCATGAATCAACACAGAGCAATATCAAAACAAATACTTACCATATTACCAACGCTTCTTCTTGAGGCCAGTCTGATCAAAGTAATCTTTTGAGGGGCAGACACTCTGCTTATGCCCAAAGCCAGTACACTTATGACAACGCAGCACATAAGGTAGCTCTGTGTCTGCTCGGCGCTTGAAGTTTACCGCTGCCACTGCTAAATCTGACACATCGACGACGGGAGGCGTCACGACAAGCGTCTCTACATTTTTCTTGTCTGCAATGTGCTGTGTCTTCACTTCAGCTGATACCCCTGCGTCATACCGAGCTGTATACTGAAGAAGAGCTGCCAAATTCTGAAAGTCTTCTCCTGTGGCCGGGTTAAGGGTGACTGCACTCTTCAGGTAGGGGGCCAGCCCCTTTTTGAAGAGGTGGACCTGGTCTTGAGCCGAGATAGTGTACTCCGTCGAAACATCCCCTACCAAAGACATGAATTCCTGCGTGTACTCCTCAAGGGTACCCGCCATTGACGCAGAATCTAGCTTATGCCGTGCAGTGCGTGCATGATCAGCGGAGTCGTACACCATTGCCATGGTTCGCTTAAAATGAGGCCACGAAACTCGGTCTGCAGGTTCCATAGACATTGCAAAAGATAACCATGCTTTGGTCGGCCCGGCACTAAGCCGCTGAACCGCCGTATGAACCTTGTTTTCCTCCGCGGTTTTGTTGAGCGTGAAATACGACTCAGCAACCCCAACCCAATGGTGAAAAGTCATCAACGAAGGCTCAAAAATACGAAGTTTACCCATTATTGAAACGGAAAGACAAAACAAAACGCACAAAGGTCGACCACAATCCGACGATCGGCAACCAGTCGCCGATACCAGAAATGTAACAGGGAAAATCACACAATGGCACGGAGACCAAGAAATAGCAATAAGAGTCTGTTACAAACAGACGGCATCCGCCTCATGCTCTATCTTCTCTTGTGTCTTCTTTTCGTTCCTTATGCTCGCGACATTAGGGGCACATTCGAGACACCTACAACGCGTACACGCGCTACCAAACCGCTAGGGACCAAAACACCTATTACAGCAGAGGCAAGATTAGATTTGGCACTCTCTAAGGCAGTCTGCAGCCCCTCAACCCATTCAGAAACGGCAGGATTCACAGAACGTGCGGGAACAGCAGAAGACAAGGGAGTAAGGGGATGGCGCCCATGATTCAGGAAGAAGGGTGTCTGCAGTGTTGAAGCCTGAAGTGAGTTATTATATGCAAACTCCACCATACTCAAATACTTGTACCAGTCATCCTGCCTGGGACCCACAAACCCTCTCAGCATGTCTTCCATGGTCCTGTTCATTCTCTCAGTCTGCCCATCCGTCTGAGGGTGGTAAGCAGTAGACATAGCAATCTCAGTACCCAATATTTTCACAAAGGCCTTCCAAAAATGGCTAGTGAACCTCGGATCTCTATCACTCACAATGGAGGTAGGCATTCCAAATCTCACAAAGACCCTGTCAACAAACAGTTGTGCAAGTTGAGGTGCAGTGATGGTTTTAGTGCATGCAGCCAAGACACACAACTTAGAAAACCTATCAACAAATACCACAATAGAGTCAAAACCACAGCAGACAGGTAAATCAGTCACTAAGTCAAGGGAAATGCTCTGCCAAGGTCCATCCGGAATAGGCAGTGGCTGAAGTAGACCATAAGGTACGGCTCCAGTCCCCTTAGTGCGCTGGCAGGTGTCACAAGACCTGCAAAAGTCCCTGACTGATGAGCTGAGACGTGGCCACCAAAATTCCCTGCACACTAATTCATACATCTTGTTAATCCCAAGATGGCCAGAAAAGGAGGTGGCATGACACTCTCTCAGTACCTTCTCTCGCAATGCATCAGGGACATACACTCTACCTGACTGCACCGAATAAGGTACAGTGTCTCTCATCACCAAAACACCTTCTTCCACAAGTTTAGCAATTGTGGGATCAGAAACACACAGCAAAGCAATTTCTGGTAGGAGGGACGAGACAGAAATAGAGGAGACATGCATTACTGCCAAATCAACACGCCTAGACAAAGCATCTGCAACAACATTGTCAGTGCCCTTCACATATACAATATCAGGCATGAATCTCATGATTTCAGTAAGCCATCTTTCCTGCCTACTAGTCCTAACAGGAGCAGTCAATAAATACTTAAGTGCTTGCTGGTCAATGTGTACAGTAAACTTAGCACCCAGCAACAAATGCTTCCATTTAAGCAAGGCATGAACAAGAGCAAACAACTCTCTGTCATATGGTGCTAACTTCCTCTCAGGGGGTTGGAGTTTCCTGGACTCGAAGGCAACGGGCTGCAGTCCCTTTCCTTGATCCTGCTGCAACACAGCACCAACAGCAAAACCTGAGGCATCTACATGCACAACAAAAGGTTTATCTAAATCAGGCATCAGAAGGCAAGGAGGAGTAGAAACAAGATCTTTCAGTGCTACAAAGGCTTCCCTCTGGGGTCCTGTAGCGCGCCGGTAGGCAGACGGTGCCGGGGATCGGCCCCGCACGTGCCGGGCGGTACATTGGTACTGGGTGTAGCCTCATAGGCTCGCACTATATATGGTATGGTGCTCGGACCATACTAGCACTTTCGTCGGTGCAGGGCCATCCTTTCCAAGAATACTACATTTTGGTGGCCCATATCCAAGTCGGTGGATTTGCGATGTTGGTTGTTGATCCTGTTTGACGCTTAAGTGTGTCTTGCGGATGGTGTCGATGCTTCAGTGTGTCTTCGTTGTTGCCTGTCGTTCTATTTGGGTTGTTTCCCACTAGATCGAAGGATCAACAACATCTTGGTATCTAGTTCATGGACTTTGGTTGGGAGAATCCATTCTTCGCACCCATATAAGTTCCGATGACGGGGATGGTTGTGGCCTGCGAGGGTCGACGCCGCGCTTGGTGTGTGGATCCAAGCCAGAAAGTACGGATTTTTTCTGTAATATTTCTAATGGCGTTTGGCTCCGTCGTCTCCGTGGGGACGGTGGGGGAGGAAGATGGCACTTCACGATAGTGAGTGTACGCTTCCCCTCATTTGGTGTACTTTGGGTTGCTAACCCTTTGCAAATGTTATCAACTTGCATTGCCTTGATGAAACTTTGGTGTTTCGAGCATATCGTTGGGATTTCGGTGGTAAAGTGTCAACTTTTCCGGATGCCGATCCTACACGGATATTACACGGATATGACGCGGTCTTGCTTTGTTGATTGACACCGAGTAGCATGGAACTTAAAAGCTTTCTCTTTTGAAAGGCTGTTTAGTGCTCGGCTGGATTTGTGGCATCTTGTTGATTGAACACAAACTTTGCGTGGATGGTCGATTTGGTTCGGGGTTCCACGGCAATCGGGTTCTTCAATTAAGATTTTGTGCATTTATGGGGCTTTGGGAGCTGCCATAAATGTGGTTGAGCTTTACGTGGGGGTTTGGCTTCCATCATTGCCTCATGAAAGATTTGTCCTCTTGGGCTAGTCTGAAACCCGCTCTGCTTCACCTCACTATGCAAGTTGCCGGTGTGGCGTGCAATGAGCGATGTGGCGGGGGTGGTGAAGCTACCACATATGCTGAATCTTTGTAGGCGATGTGCTCAGGTGTCTCCAAGGAAAAGGAGAAGGTGGCTGAACGCGAGGAAGGGGAAATTCCTCGGGACCGGGGGACAAAGCATCCTGCCAGCAACCACCTCCTACAGGAGGCATACGGCACTTGGCCAAGCTTCAAAAGAAGCATGGCCTAAGCCTGGACATGCGGGAGGCAACATGCAAGCTGGCTCGGGGAGTTTGCTTCAGATGCAACCCAGACCACTTTGTATTCGACTGCCCCGGCAAGAGGCCAAGAAGGGGTCTTCTGGCAAGAAGACAAGCCCGGGCACGGGACCTTCTTATGCTTGAAGGTGTGGGCCTTCGCTTGGCGATGTAAGCCTTGCATGTTTGACGTCTATTCATGCATTTGCTTGTCAAGAAGCCGTGTCACAGCTTGGTGTTTCCTGCCGAGGTGCAGGGGAGCAAGGCCACGGCGATGCTGGACTCGGGAGCTTCTTGCAATGTGGTCAGTGCAGACTTTGCTAAAGCCCTTCACTTGGAGATTGTGCCGCCGAAGGGGGATTCTTTAAGCATTAAGTTGGCTGACGGGAGAACTGTAAACCACATCGGATGTGCTGTCTTAGACATTGTCATCCAGGGGGTACAGTTTGCTAAGGTGTCGTGTCTTGTGCTAGACTTTGCCATGGATTGGAATGTGCTGTTGGGGACTCCCTGGTTAAAGACATTCCGTGCAAATCTCATGTTTGAAGAGGACACCGTTAGGGGGTATACAAGAAAGAACAAGCCGTTCGTTTTGCGTTGCCCGCCTAAGGAGGAGAGGCCTTTGAAGGGTTCAGAAGTGGAGGATGTGCCTAGATTGGTTTTGTCTGCAGTGCAGGCTAGAAGGTTAAGCAGGAAGGGCTGCCAGTCCTTTCTGGCAATTGTAACCGATCTATCTACCGATCCGAATGTCTCCATTCCTTCTCCCAACTCTCCTGTTGTTGACATACTCAGTGAATTCCAAGATGTTTTCCCTG
Organism: Botryococcus braunii; assembly: GCA_002005505.1. Taxonomy (NCBI): domain Eukaryota; kingdom Viridiplantae; phylum Chlorophyta; class Trebouxiophyceae; genus Botryococcus; species Botryococcus braunii. The sequence goes on from KV908540.1 coordinate 12,897, forward strand.
AAGATGTCCCGCACCTTCCGCCTGAGAGGCAAGGGGTTAGACACACTATACCCTTGAGCGATCCACATGCTCGTCCACCGTCTCGTCCGTTGTACCGGCTTTCACGCTGAGAGTATGATGAGGCGTTACGCCAGACAAAGCTATTGTTGGACAAAGGGTATATACAGCCGTCTACATCACCCTATGGTGCGCCCATTCTTTTTGTGCAAAAGAAGGATGGAATCCTCCGGATGGTCATTGATTACCGAGCTTTGAATCGACAGACGGTCAAGAACAGGTATCCGATGCCTCGTATCGATGATACTCTTGATCAACTGCAGGGTTCTACAGTGTTCTCTAGTCTTGACCTCACGTCTGGCTATCACCAGATCCGGATCACAGATGAGGATATGCCAAAGACAGCTTTCAGAACACCCGCGGGGTTGTTCGAGTGGCGGGTTTTGCCATTTGGGCTGACTAATGCCCCGGCCACGTTTCAAACTGCCATGATTGCTATCTTTGCTCCTTACCTGCACAAGTTTGTGCTCGTGTACCGTGATGACATCCTCATCTACAGCAAGTCCATTGAAGAGCATAGGGAGCATCTCCGCAAAGTCCTTGAACTGTTGTGGCAGCATAAGTTGTATGCTAACCTAAAGAAGTGCTCTTTCGCCAAGGATGAGCTGGAGTACTTGGGCCATTTAGTCTCAGCAGATGGGATTAAAGTGGACCCACGTAAGGTGGCTTCAGTTGCTAATTGGAGCACACCGAAGAATGTTGGCGAGTTGCGGTCTTTCCTGGGGCTGGCAACTTACTTTCGCAAGTTTGTTCGCAATTTTGCAGCACCTGCATCGCCACTGTACAGACTCCTACGCCAAGGTGTGACCTGGGTATGGAGTGCTGGGTGTGTTCGGGCGTTTACCGAGATTAAACATGCCTTGACACATGCACCTTGCTTAGCGTATCCTGACTTCTCAAAGCCGTTTGAGGTCCATTGCGATGCGTCTTTGGCAGGGTTGGGGGCCGTGTTGTACCAGGAGGGTCGCCCAGTTGCCTACGAGAGTCGTCGTTTGACTCCCGCTGAGGTTAACTATCCTACTAGGGAGCAAGAACTTCTCGCTGTGGTGCATGCATTGACAGTCTGGAGGTGCTACCTGGAGGGGGCCCCTGAGTTTCGTGTGGTCACGGACCACAAGGCTATCCCTTACTTGGACACTTTGCCTACTTTAAGTAGACGGCAAACCAGGTGGGCCGAGTTCCTTTCGCGGTTCAATTTTCGCATGGACTATGCCCCAGGGACGTCCAATGTGGTGGCTGACGCTTTGAGTCGGCATCCGTCCGACTACGAGGCTCCTTGTCCAATCATCAATGGCGTGGTGATTGGTGGGTGTTCGCACCCGGCGCACCGTTGTCTGCCAACGCTCTCTCTTTGTGCCTTGGTTGGTACTATCCGCTCTGCGGGGGAGGGGAGTGCCGCCGCCGGGGTTGCTCTATCTTGGAAGGACAAATTTGTCTAGGGTCTTCTCAAGACCCATGGTTCCAAGATAAGCAGAATGTTGAAGGTCTGCTAGACTTTAACGGCTTCCTTCTGAGGGAAGGGAAGGCCGTGGTTCCGGATGCTTTTGGGCTGCGAGCTCACATCCTTAAGGAACTGCATGATAGCCCGTATGCTGGCCATCAAGGAGTGAAGAAAACCTTGGCCTTGGTAAGGCGCCATTATTGGTGGCCTACCATGCTTGCTGACATCGAACGTTACGTGCTAACGTGCCACTTGTGTCAGAAGAACAAGGCTCGGAACACTTTGCCTGCGGGGTTGCTGCAACCTATAGAGTTGCCGCTGAATCCTTGGCACACGGTGACTATGGATCTCATTACCCAACTGCCTAGAACAGGCAAGGGTCATGATGCCATTTTCGTCGTAGTGGATAAGCTGACCAAGATGGTGCATCTTATGCCAACAACCACCAAAGCTACGGCTTAGTATACGGCTAAGCTGTACGTTGACAATGTGTGAAAGTTGCATGGTGTTCCCCAAGTGGTGGTATCTGATAGAGATAAGCTCTTCACCAGCCACTTTTCTAGAGCCTTGTGTCAATCCATTGGGACTCGACAAGCCATGTCGACAGCCTACCATCCGCAAACGGATGGGCAGACTGAGCGAGTGAATCGAGTGCTCGAGGACATGCTACGCATGTATGTGGCCAAGTCCCAGGATGATTAGGATGAGAAGTTGGTCTGTGCAGAATTCGCGATCAATAATTGCGATCACGAATCCATGGGGTCCTCGCCCGTTCTTGCTGAACTACGGGTTTCAACCCCACCTGCCAGTCACGATTCTCCCCAACAGACGGGTACCTGGTGCGTCTGACTTTGTTCAGGGCATGCAACGCCTCATCAATGAGGCCAGGATGACCCATCGGGTGGCCACTGCGAGACAAGCGCAGTATGCCAACACCAAACGAAGGAAAGTTCAATTTGGTGTGGGGGACTGGGTCCGCCTCTCCTCAAAGAACCTTCGTTTCAAGGTGGGCACGCCCAAGCTCCTCCCGCGTTGGGTAGGGCCGTTCCAAGTGGTGAAACGTGTGGGTACCCAAGCTTATGAGCTTGACCTCCCAGCACGATGGCGGATTCATGATGTCTTTCATGTCTCCAACCTGGAACGCTACCGTCGGGATGGTTCGATGCAACCCCCACCACCGGCAGAGGTGCTGGAGGGGGAGGATGAGTAGGAGGTGGAAGCCTTAATGGACCACCGTCGTGTCAATTCACGTGGCCGTCCCAAGTATGAGTACCTTGTCCGCTGGACGGGTTCCTCGTCAGAGCATGACACCTGGGAAGAGGAACGGAATTTGGCAAATGCTCCCAATGTTGTAAAGGGATACTGGGACAAAGTCAACGCACGGGCACCAAGAGGCGGGGCACGTCGTCGTGGGAAGGTTGACTAGGGGAAACACAGCAGCACGAGCCTGTCAAGCTGCGTCACCGGGGGGTCGTGGTTTACCCATACGTTCGCGTGATCACAGAACGTCCCCTGACTTGGTGGCTAAGTGTCGTCCAGCCCCTGCCCCTACTATCCGCCCTGAAGTTAGCAACTTCACTGCTTCTTCGTGGGAATGTGTACACGTGGAGTGTACATCTGTTCACGCCGACGACTGCCCTTTGGGCCCCGTCACTGCGGGATTTTGGTCTAGGCGTACCATAGAGATACCTCAGGCAAGTGTACACCCAGGCTGGCAGTTGCGGCTGCGGTTTGGTGTCTGGAGGAGACTCACCGGCTCAATGTATAAGATATAGAAGTGTAGCAGTGACCTTCTATATGCCTCTGCCTGTGACTGTGGCTTGCTTCGGCAGGCCTCCCGGGAGCTCGGTCACCTAGGAGGGGGAGAATGTAGCGCGCCGGTAGGCAGACGGTGCCGGGGATCGGCCCCGCACGTGCCGGGCGGTACATTGGTACTGGGTGTAGCCTCATAGGCTCGCACTATATATGGTATGGTGCTCGGACCATACTAGCACTTTCGTCGGTGCAGGGCCATCCTTTCCAAGAATACTACAGGTCCCTCCCAGGTCCAAGGCACATCCTTTTTGAGCAACTCAGTAAGAGGATAGGCAACATCTGCAAAATGGTCCATAAAAGTATCATAATATTGAGTAAGGCCTAGAAACCCTCTCAACTGTGACACATTCAAAGGAGTGGGCCAATCCTGAATGGCTGCAACCTTCCTAGGATCCACCATAATCCCATGAGGTGTCAACAGGTGTCCAAGGTATTCCACCTGCTTAGCAACAAAATCACACTTAGACCTTTTGCAATAAAATTTATGTTCCCTGAGCACTGACAAGACTGTCCTCAAATGCTCCATATGCTCTGCAACAGATTTAGAATATATGAGGATATCGTCTAGGTACAACAGCACAAATCTATCAAGGAAGGGAGACAAGATAGAGTTCATCACAGACTGAAAGGTGGCAGGTGCATTGGTTAACCCAAAAGGCATAACAGTGAACTCATAACGACCATAACGGGTTTTAAAAAGCAGTCTTTTCTATGCTGTCTTCATGCATACGTATCTGATGATATCCAGAGGCAAGGTCTAGCTTAGAAAATACACAACTTCCATGCAATTGCTCGAACATCTCATCAATCCTAGGCAATGGGTGTTGGTTCCTAACAGTAATCCTATTGAAGGCCCTGTAGTCAATGCATAAACGCCATCCACCATCCTTTTTGGGAACAAATAAGATGGGTGCACCAAATGGTGATGTCGATGGGCGGATGAACCCCCTCTCAAGGAGCTCCTGCAACTGTGCACGTAGTTCAGCAAGCTGGGCTCCAGACAGTGGATATATGCGGGAGGCTGGAGGAGTTGCGTCCGGCTCCAATCTGGTGTGGTGGTCTCCAGCACGAGAAGGAGGGAGGCCTTCAGGAAGTCCAGACAGTACATCCTTAAATTCCTGCAAAAGCTGCTCCCAACTCTGGCACATTGTATGCATCAGTATCTGAAACATTGTCAGTCACTGCATTCAGTTGAATAATGTACACTGATTCACCCAACTTCACCATCTCTTCCACTTCCATGGATGAGATCACATACCCAGGCATGCCTGACCTCTGACACCCCAAAAGTACATGTGTTTTATTAGCATGAACCAAAGACACAGCATTCAATTTCCAATTCACACTTGGGTTAAAAGCAGTTAACCAAGGTTTGCCCAAGACAAGATCATAGTAGGTCAACTCAGTAGGGAGGCAGGTGACTCCAAAACCCAAGGTCCCAACAGTCAGGTCAATTGACACACTATGTCCTACCACAGATGTCCTACCATCAGCCACTCTTACAGTAACATGTGAACTCAAAGGCACAGTGGGAAGGGCAAGCTCCTGCACAAGTTTATCATCAATAAAATTTGCAGAGGCTCCACTGTCCAACAAAATCCTGACAGGTCTACTAGCAAGAATTCCCTCAAACTCTATGCAAGTGGAGGAAAGATCAAGACCATTCACAATGTGTCTACTGTCAAGCTGAACAAAAGAGTCAAAAGAAGTTGCGGGCAGGGGTTTCTCCTTCACACTGAGACAACCAGTCTGTACCAGGCAACGATATAAGGGCAAGACTGTATGGGAACTGCAGTGGGGTGAGCTCTTAAAGGTGGAAGTAAGACCCAGTGCATCCAAAACAGAAGCCCAGAGCAATACATCATGAGACTGTTGTTGTGTAGTCCCTTCCAGCACCTGTTCACAGTGGCTCAGGCAAGATAGCACAGTCAATCTAATACCTGGCAGTAGCTGTGACACAAGCTGGCTAACAGTACACTCCCTGTTACTACCGTCAACAAACAAGACAACATGAGCATCACTAGAAAGAAGGTGAGGAGCTGCATCTCTCTTATACATGCACACAGGATTGATCAAGTCACTGGCATGGGGGGATGTCTGAAACTCTCTACACAAACCATGCCCATCCACAATATGGGACATGAAAGAATGGCAACAACTGTGAAAGAAATCCTGCAGATTACCAAGCCCATACAAAACACGAATCCCATACTGGGTCACTGAACAGTTGGCAGACATCTTAAACAGGCCTCACACTGCTGTAATACCAAAGAAGTCCAACAAATCAAGTTGTATTTAATTTATGAAAGTGATTCCTCAACTCAAGGTGTAATTGGAAGCACGGAAGAACGTCGTAGCCACCTCCACGGACCGAGCGGATGCCAAGCCTACATCGTAGGTCCCCAAAAACATTTCAGTCTGCATAAGCCAAGGATCCAACATCATTGGATCTCCCTCGAATACAGATGGGTCTGGCAACTTGAGCGAGGGCTTCCCTGAACCTGACGAGGCTGTAGCCGATGCCGGAGTTGCCGTTGGTATGGGCTGCGGCACGACCACAGGTGCAGGTTGCGCGAGAGAGCACTGAATTAACATCTCAAGTCCCTCTGAAATGCTCTGAGCGGTATCAGCTGGAGGGGAATGCGACGGAACACTAGATCTTAATGCAACGGCTCCTTCGAGCAGGGCACCGATATCTACCAAACGCCTAAGCATACAACGAGGATCTACCCATGAACGATCTACATATACATAAGCAAGAAGATCTATGGATGGATCTGGCTCCGCGATGCCAGGACTAGGTGCACGAGCCCTTGAACCCGAACGAGGATGCCGAGACATCACAATCCGAAAGGAAAAGAAACGCACCACGAACGAACGACAAGGAACTAATCCTTGTCGCCGATACCACTGTAGCGTTAACTAAGCGGAAGAGGTTTTTATGAGACAGTGAGACGTTCGTGGTGTGCAACGAAAGAGTGTTACATGATTGATTCGCAAGCGTACTCTTAAACCCAGGGTGGATTGAATTATACTGTACTGCCACAGACGCGTATACGTAGTCGGGCAACCGAGGGAACTACTTGAGCGAGGTTGTACTGCGAATCCAGATCACATGGCAAGTCAAAGAGCAATGCCAAGGACCATACTAGAGCATTATACCCTAGGAAATGCTACAATTCCCACTGAGGGGACTTCTGTGCCTCCTTCAAACTGGAAGGCACACTAATCTTCCCAAACCGCACCCCTGTGGGCTTCCCCTGATCTGGCTTGCTCTCACTCTCTCTTTCACCCACTACTCTTTCGCTGAATGTCGCCGCACTGCACCTGGGTGCAGTTTGTGAGGATTCTGACTTTCCTCGCTGCTCTCTCTCTCTCTCTCTCTGAGACTCAGAGTTTGCCCTTTCGAGCTTGCTGCTTCGCACGCTCACATCATCCTCCCAGACACAGGTATCTCTCGGAAAGCTCTTGTAATTGGGCAAATTCTCACACTGTCCAAGCTTCCGATTCACCTCCTCATCCACACTCTTACATAACTGACGTGCTTCAGCCTCGTCAGAGCTCTCGCAGGCAATTGAACCACTCTGCACAGCTTGGACACTTGGTCTGTGTTGGTGTTGTGCCCATGTCTCTCTCTCTCTCTGTCTGCTCCCCACCAAACATGAGCGGTGGGGTGTAGTGAGGTGACGCGTGCGATGCCGCGTCTGCGTACCTCATGCGGCTCGCCTTTCGAATTATGTGCAGGTCTTTCGAATTACGTGCACGCCTGCATGTGTGCGCATGTGTCTTCACGCACGTCGTACTACGAGAAGCTTCACAATATAGGATGTTCATGAAATGTCCAAAAGGATGCCCTCTCGTCATCCTTCTCGTGGTGCTCGCGAGAGCATCACATAGAAGGGCGGTGTAGCCGGGTTCACCACAAGTTGGACTCACACGTCGAGAGACACACTTATCTTTGGGGCCTGGATATATCTGTTGCATATTATATTGTATTGGCGTTGGCCATACTGTTTATTGGAGACTCGGAATCGCCTGCGTGAGGAGGAGCTGCGTATTGTAAGAGGAATCGGCGTCACGTTTACTGTCTCGCGGTGTCACCCCTTCCTTAAACCCTAGTATCTCTTATTATTAAACTTGCATACACGTCTCCCTTTGTTTCATTGGTATCGGCGAGGCGGTTAGAGCCTCGGTTCGAAGGGAGACGTAAGGAAGGTTGCCATCGGATTGTCCCTTCCGAGTATGGCGTCCGTCAGGAAAGGAAGCAAGTACGCTGGTATCCCTTTGTTGGAAAAGGAATTGTTGGAAGGGCTTGAAAAGGAGGGTGTCGAAGTGGACGATCTCATGCAAGAGGAGTTTGAAACGGAACCAGCTCCACCGCCTAAACCCACACCCAAACGGAAAACCAAGCTTGCACCAATGAAGAAACCCTTGAAGAAAGACAGAACCCAATTTTGATTGCTAAGCTACTCAAAAGGATCGAGGCCTTGGAGGGTCAACGAGCTTCCAAGCGGACGCCATCCTCAAATCACGTGGTGCGTGTGCCTACACCCGCAATGTTCACGGGCAAACGGGGGAGTTTCCAGTTCTTTGCTAGCAAAGTAGAATCTTATGCTGACATCTCGAATGTGGCACGTGACAAGTGGGTGGCAGTCGCACTCCAGTGCATGGAGGAGCGACCTACAAAGGTGTGGGGAACTCACTTAAAAAGGAAGGAACGGGAAGGGGATCAAATGGAAGCAACTTGGGAGGAGTTCAAGACTTTTATGGGGAACCGCTATGACTCAACCGACCTTGTTATGGCCGCACGCCAAAAGCTTGATCATGTCTATCAAGGCCATGAAAGTGTTGAAAAATATATCGAAAGGTTCATAACGCTCTTGAGTGACGTTGAAACTGAGTATGAGATATGCGAAAATGATAAAATATACATGTTTCTCAAAGGCTTGAATGCTCATATTAGAGTTGCTTGCACGATAAACCCACAAACTGGTGTTAGATTCTCAGACCTCGACGTATTGTGCACTTATGTGGTGCAATATGAAAGTAACTTAAAGTCAGGGGGGATGCTGAGGGGACAGGAAGGAAGGAAGGTTCTCAACGCTGTGAAGAGGACTCCCATAAGCACGCCGGCACACTTTCCGGGATTCACCCAGGGGCCTGTGCTTGGAGCCGTCGGCCACAGCGTTGGTGGGAAGTTAGATTCTCGGACTAGCGTCCCCTCCGAGCACCAGTGTTACTTCTGCAAAAACTTTGGTCACGAGCAATGGCAATGTCAGGCCAAGCGGGACTACTTGCAAAGGAAGAGCAGGCGCGACAGTCAATTGCCCCCACCTCCTCCTTTTCCCTCTAATCAAGCTCGAGGTGGGCAGTGGAAGGGCCGTGGTGGCCGGGGAGGACATTGGAAGGGAAAAGGGCCGGGGCATAATCCTCAAAAGTAAATTCTGAAGCCATGGATGCCACTTGCTTGCATGAATTGCACTCTCTTGTGGCCTCCAAATTGGGAAAGGAAGGGGTGAACCTTGTGGTGCCAAATGTTAGGAAGGCTGAATCTGAGATTTCCAAGTTTTTAGGGGAACAAAGGTGCAATCCGTCCCTCACTTGTTGTTTCATTGTGGGAAGGAAAGCTTGGAAAAGTAAGAGTCTCTATGCTCACCGTATGCAAGGAAGGATTGTGGAAGTGTGTTCAGGAAGGAAGGGACAGGCGGTAGACATGAATGGTCAAACTAGTGTATACCCATTCTCTTTTATATGTTGTGTGGTTTCCCCAAGACCCACACTCACCATGGGAAGTGTTACTACTGACTCTCCGCTCGCTATGACCTTTCCTGCGAATGTTAAGGGGAAAATCCTTTCAGTGTTGTTTGACAGTGGGGCGTCTCATTCCTTTATTAAAAGTGATACTTTGCAAGGACTTGGGGTGCGCTATAAACCCTCGAGTATCTCAGTGACTCTTGCGGATGGCAGTGTGTCTGATACGAAAGGAACGGTCGATGTGTCATTTACGCTTAAGCCCAGTGTAAGCTCCCGTCATAACTTCATTGTAAGCCCTGCCATGATTGATGGGGTAGACATGATTTTGGGGCAGGATTGGATGGAAGCAAGGGGAGCCTCCATTGATTTTCGTGTGAAAGCTGCTCACTTTAGACATCATGGGAAGTGGGTTACCTTAACACGAGCAGATTCACCCTTGCCGGTTGGGCCAAAACTTGTTTGGGGTCTTCAAGCAAAAGAAAGGAAGGAGGGAAGGAAGGACAGGAATGGAAGGGGATGGAAGGGGCAAGATGTATGGAAAGTTTGCTTGTATACTGTGCTTGTGAATGAGCAGGCTGAGTTGGTGGACATCACCGGGGAGGACGCCTCAAGTGGGGTCGACCTGGCGGATACCGACCAATCTGTGGACGACACGCCCGTCGTCACAAAACCCACCAGTGGTACCGGTATGACTTTCACTCAACAAATAAATGATATGTTGGAAGGAAAACCGCAGGCATTGAAGGAGTTGTTACGTGCTAATGAGGATTTGTTTGCCAAGCAACTCCCGGGGCTACCTCCGGAAAGGGAAGTATTTCACACAATAAATTTGGAGGAAGGACATCGGCCTCCTAATAGGCCCGCGTACCGGCTAGCTCCAAGTGAGCTTGCGGAGTGCGAGAAAACAGTGGATGAGATGTTGAAATTGGGATTGATCAGGCCAAGTTGCTCCCCTTTTGCTTCACCTGTTTTGTTTGTTAGGAAGAAGGATGGAAGTTTACGGATGGTTATAGATTACCGTCCCCTCATCAAAATCACCATCTCTGATAGATACCCTCTACCCAGAATTGATGACCTGTTAGATAAACTTTAGGGAGCAAAAGTGTTTTCAAGCTTGGACTTACTGTCTGGATACCATCAGGTCAGGCTTCGGAAGGAGGATGTGCCAAAGACTGCCTTTCGGACCCCTTTTGGTTTGTACGAATTTCTTGTTCTCCCCTTTGGTCTGACAAATGCCCCCGCCACATTTCAGAGGTTGATGAATGAAGTCTTTCATGACTTTATAAGGGAAGGATTTGTGGTGGTGTATTTAGATGATGTGCTCATTTACAGCAAAACGGAAGATGAACACTTGGGGCAGTTGGAGAGAGTTTTCACCCGTCTGCGTGAACATCAACTCTTGGCAAAACTTGTTAAATGTTCTTTCTTTGAGAACCAATTGAAGTACTTGGGACACATTATTGGTGCAAATGGATTGGAAGTGGATATGGATAAAGTCAAGGTGGTGCAAGAGTGGCCTTCACCCACAAACGTAACGGAAGTTAGAAGGTTTTTGGGGTTGTCTAACTATTTTCGCAAATTCATCCAAAACTATAGTATCCTAGCAACCCCATTGACCGCTCTCTCTGGAGCAAAGGCACCTTGGAAGTGGGGACAGGAGCAACAGGAAGCATTCACCAAAATCAAGGAAGCATTGGTAAGAGCCCCTATACTGACACTCCCGGATGTACATCGGCCATTCAAGGTGGTGTGCGACGCATGCGATTACGGCGTGGGAGCTGTGTTGTTTCAAGATGGGAAGGTTTGTGCTTGTTTTAGCAAGAAGTTGGGAGCAAGCGAGAGGAACTACAGTGCCACGGAACGGGAATTATTGGCTGTAGTGTATGCTCTCACGGAATGGAGATGTTATCTTTTGGGGAAGCCAGTGACAGTGGTAACGGATCACAAGTGTAATACCTTCTTGGGTCAACAGGTTGGGCTTAGTCCTCGGAGGGCTGGGTGGGCCGAGCGCCTGCCGGAGTTTGAGATTGAATGGGTATGGGAACCGGGAAAGACCAACATTGCGGACCCGCTCTCCAGGTGTTTCACTCAACATTGTCACCCTGGATCTGGGGGGAGGGACAATGGAGTAGTGGCCGGGGTTGCCCTCCGGCGCAAGCGTACGCGCCCCTCTCCGGACTGCCTCACCCCCTCCAGATTGGATGCAGCTCGGTCCCGCAAGGTTCGAAAAGTCACGGAGCCCGCTCAGGAGGTCCAAGACCCTCGGTACGATGGAGCAAATTGGGTTGGCCAGCCCAAGTGAGCTCACCCCCGATACCGATGGGTACGAAACCTTACTTGGAAAACTTGGGAAGGCTTACACAGATGATCCTTGGTTGGCAGTGCGCGCGAATCGTCGGAAGGTTAGTCTTAAGTGTAGCGTTAACTAAGCGGAAGAGGTTTTTATGAGACAGTGAGACGTTCGTGGTGTGCAACGAAAGAGTGTTACATGATTGATTCGCAAGCGTACACTTAAACCCAGGGTGGATTGAATTATACTGTACTGCCACAGACGCGTAGTCGGGCAACCGAGCGAACTACTTGAGCGAGGTTGTACTGCGAATCCAGATCACATGGCAAGTCAAAGAGCAATGCCAAGGACCATACTAGAGCATTATACCCTAGGAAATGCTACATGCCCTCCCCCTTGGCATAAGCTATGAGATGTTGTTTATGGCAATGGGGCCATAAACGTAAGACAGGGGCATCACGAACCCTGCTTACTGTAACTATAGACAATCACACCTCCTATAGTTACGAAACAACGCAAGTCAGAGGATGAAGTCCACAAAGCAAGTTAGCACGACACAGACGAGGGACTCATCTGCTCAATGCTCGAATACCTTAACATTCTAAGGACTATCGTCTGCAAGGCGGATCCTCTAACTTAGGGGACGAACTCTCTAGACAGCACTCACACCAGCGATGAAACAATTAGGTTGAGTCATTAGACTAGCACTTGTCCAAACCTTAAGTCCAATTACCCTGCACTGCAGTGTAACCTTCGCTTGAGGTGGCTTTCCAACTAAAGGCATAAGGCATATCGTCTAGAGCAGCAAGCTATACACAAACTACAATTTGCAGCTACACTGCCACAGCAAGTGCATCACAAAATGGAGCCGTGGGTCAGGAAACATAACCCATGCAAAACAATTAACCAAGAGACATGCATGCAAGTCCCAATTCACGAATCCCCCTCCCAGACCCTTCCACCCTCCCTCCCTCCCTCCCAGATCCAAGCTGGCTGGTGTTGAAGCTCCAAGGGTCATCAGCCGCAAGTGGCTGGAAAAGTCTCAAGCCGCAAATGGCTTAATCAAGGGATGCCCGCAAGTGGGACTTAAGAAAGGACTGGGGCAGCTGCCACGTCATCAGCCAGATGGCGAACATGGGCAAGAGGCTCCCAAGTATTCTCAGTCTCATCGTAGCCTTTCCATTTGACTAAGTAGCGCCAAGACTTTCCAACTTTCTTCTTAGCTATGATGGCCTCCACTTCATAAACGCCGCCACGCTTGTCTGCATACAAAGGAGGTGGTGAAGTAACAGTAACTGGTACAGATGAAGACACATAAGGCTTCAGTTGGGAAACATGAAACACAGGATGAATATTTACAGTCTCAGGCAAGACGAGTCTAAAAGCTCGAGAACCAACTGCTGCAGCAATAGTAAAGGGCCCAAAATACTTAGCTGATAACTTTGACGAGAGCCCAGGTGAAAGCTGGTTTTTCCTTGCAGCCAACATCACCTGGTCCCCCACCTTAAAAGGGTGGTCTCGTCTCTTTCTATCTGCATAAGACTTCTGCCGTTGCTGTGCAGAGGCAAGGTTAGACTTGGCACTTTTCAAGGCAGTCTGCAGCCCCTCAACCCATTCAGAAACAGCAGGATTTGCAGAACGTGAAGGAACAGCAGAAGACAAGGGAGTAAGGGGATAGCGCCCGTGATTCAGGAAGAAGGGTGTCTGCAGTGTGGAAGCCTGGAGAGAGTTATTGTAAGCAAACTCCACCATGCTTAAATACTTGCACCAGTCATCCTGTCTCGGCCCCACAAACCCTCTTAACATGTCTTCCATGGTGCGATTCATTCTCTCTGTCTGCCCGTCTGTCTGAGGGTGGTAAGCAGTAGACATTGCAATCTCAGTACCCAATAATTTAACAAAGGCCTTCCAAAAATGGCTAGTGAACCTCGGATCTCTATCACTCACAATGGAGGTAGGCATTCCAAATCTCACAAAGACCCTGTCTATAAACAGTTGTGCAAGTTGAGGTGCAGTGATGGTTTTAGTGCATGCAGCCAAGACACACAACTTAGAAAACCTATCAACAAATACCACAATAGAGTCAAAACCACAGCAGACAGGTAAATCAGTCACTAAGTCAAGGGAAATGCTCTGCCAAGGTCCATCCGGAATAGGCAGTGGCTGAAGTAGAACATAAGGTACGGCTCCAGTCCCCTTAGTGCGCTGGCAGGTGTCACAAGGCCTGCAAAAGTCCCTGACTGATGAGCTGAGACGTGGCCACCAAAATTCCCTGCACACTAATTCATACATCTTGTTAATCCCAAGATGGCCAGAAAAGGGGGTGGCATGACACTCTCTCAGTACCTTCTCTCGCAATGCATCAGGGACATACACTCTACCTGACTGCACCGAATAAGGTACAGTGTCTCTCATCACCAAAACACCTTCTTCCACAAGTTTAGCAATTGTGGGATCAGAAACACACAGCAAAGCAATTTCTGGTAGGAGGGACGAGACAGAAACAGAGGAGACATGCATTACTGCCAAATCAACACGCCTAGACAAAGCATCTGCAACAACATTGACAGTGCCCTTCACATATTTAATATCAGGCATGAATCTCATGATTTCAGTAAGCCATCTTTCCTGCCTACTAGTCCTAACAGGAGCACTCAATAAATACTCAAGTGCTTGCTGGTCAATGTGTACAGTAAACTTAGCACCCAGCAACAAATGCTTCCATTTAAGCAAGGCATGAACAAGAGCAAACAACTCTCTGTCATATGGTGCTAACTTCCTCTCAGGGGGTTGGAGTTTCCTGGACTCGAAGGCAACGGGCTGCAGTCCCTTTCCTTGATCCTGCTGCAACACAGCACCAACAGCAAAACCTGAGGCATCTACATGCACAACAAAAGGTTTATCTAAATCAGGCATCAGAAGGCAAGGAGGAGTAGAAACAAGATCTTTCAGTGCTACAAAGGCTTCCCTCTGGGGTCCCTCCCAGGTCCAAGGCACATCCTTTTTGAGCAACTCAGTAAGAGGATAGGCAACATCTACAAAATGGTCCATAAAAGTATCATAATATTGAGTAAGACCTAGAAACCCTCTCAACTGTGACACATTCAAAGGAGTGGGCCAATCCTGAGTGGCTGCAACCTTCCTAGGATCCACCATAATCCCATGAGGTGTCAACAGGTGTCCAAGGTATTCCACCTGCTTAGCAACAAAATCACACTTAGACCTTTTGCAATAAATTTTATGTTCCCTGAGCACTGACAAGACTGTCCTCAAATGCTCCATATGCTCTGCAACAGATTTAGAATATATGAGGATATCGTCTAGGTACAACAGCACAAATCTATCAAGGAAGGGAGACAAGATAGAGTTCATCACAGACTGAAAGGTGGCAGGTGCATTGGTTAACCCAAAAGGCATAACAGTGAACTCATAATGACCATAACGGGTTTAAAAAGCATTCTAATCTATGCTGTCTTCATGCATACGTATCTGATGATATCCAGAGGCAAGGTCTAGCTTAGAAAATACACAACTTCCATGCAATTGCTCGAACATCTCATCAATCTTAGGCAATGGGTGTTGGTTCCTAACAGTAATCCTATCAAAGGCCCTGTAGTCAATGCATAAACGCCATCCACCATCCTTTTTGGGAACAAATAAGATGGGTGCACCAAATGGTGATGTCGATGGGCGGATGAACCCCCTCTCAAGGAGCTCCTGCAACTGTGCACGTAGTTCAGCAAGCTGGGCTCCAGACAGTGGATATATGCGGGAGGCTGGAGGAGTTGCGTCCGGCTCCAATCTGGTGTGGTGGTCTCCAGCACGAGAAGGAGGGAGGCCTTCAGGAAGTCCAGACAGTACATCCTTAAATTCCTGCAAAAGCTGCTCCAACTCTGGCACATTGTATGCATCAGTATCTGAAACATTGTCAGTCACTGCATTCAGTTGAATAATGTACACTGATTCACCCAACTTCACCATCTCTTCCACTTCCATGGATGAGATCACATACCCAGGCATGCCTGACCTCTGACACCCCAAAAGTACATGTGTTTTATTAGCATGAACCAAAGACACAGCATTCAATTTCCAATTCACAATTGGGTTAAAAGCAGTTAACCAAGGTTTGCCCAAGACAAGATCATAGTAGGTCAACTCAGTAGGGAGGAAGGTGACTCCAAAACCCAAGGTCCCAACAGTTAGGTCAGTTGACACACTATGTCCTACCACAGATGTCCTACCATCAGCCACTCTCACAGTAACATGTGAACTCAAAGGCACAGTGGGAAGGGCAAGCTCCTGCACAAGTTTATCATCAATAATGTTAGGTTATGGGCATTCGGCATCACCTGTAAGCAAGCAGACAGGTCGTAAGTTCGTGCCACTCCAGCTACCGTCCTTGACGACTATGTGCTCTTTAGACACATGCAACTGCATGAACAAGACTGGCATCCTTATGTGCCCAGTATCTTTCCAAACCAGTTCCGTTACATGTTGATCTGTCAATGAGCATCTACACACGGATAAGCTCCTGACGGCTGAAAGCAAGTACCTTCCTATACTCAATCAAGACTCCGTTCCTTAGCTGTTTGGGAGACTTGATTGTCCACTAAGATGGTTCACTTACAAACAAGCAATCAAACATGAACACATTACCAATACACACCCTGCGTCACCGCACCTGTAAGCAAGCAGACAGGTCGTAAGTTCGTGCCACTCCAGCTACCGTCCTTGACGACTATGTGCTCTTTAGACACATGCAACTGCATGAACAAGACTGGCATCCTTATGTGCCCAGTATCTTTCCAAACCAGTTGCTCGACTATGCGGTGATCGCAGCTTTAATAGTCCTTTCACACTAACGCGTAATCTAAATCAGATTGTACCTTATGTTCGAAATAGACCTCATCCGAACGTGTCTTGAGGTACCTTATGTGGATAGTGGACCCGTATCCTAATAATGTAAATTTGAAGATCACCTAAAGCACAAGGCATTCTATAATGTATGTTCACAACTCAACACTTCCCCTTGCCTGCATGCTTTATGTGTATCTTCTCAGTCCTAGTGAATCCCTATGACTAACACCACGGACTTGTTAAGTTGTTTGGTCATAAACTCAGCCACATTGTGAGCAGATTCCACATAGGGGATATCTGCCAGTCCCTCTCCTATGGCCTCCCTAGCTTAGTGGCATCCACAAAGCCTTCACGCTCGGGTACCTTCCCTCGAAGAGTTAAAGCTAACTCTTGGGTGTCCCTAAGATACTTCAGCACTCGAATGGCTTCACTCCAGTGCGAAGTGGTAGGGCTCATTCTGTACCTTGGCAACACACCAACTGCCTATGCAATTTCAGATCTGGTGGTGTTGGCAATGTACCGGAGTGACCCTTTAAGCTCACAATACCGATGGCCAGGAGTGCCTGACCCTACTGACTCCACATCCTTGGACTCGAGCCTGCTGCTAGCCACAAAGTCCTTGAACATTGGAGTATCAACTCCACGACCATCCTCACACACACCCTTTTCAACGTTTTGCAACGCTATTCTAAGTCCACAGACACCACTCATGTATACCGCAGTAATACCTCTGACAACAATTGAAGACTAGTCTCCTCGACGTGTTCAAATGACGACATGAATTTAACACGTACCTGTCATGATGATCATGACAGCTAAACATACATGTAAACTCAAAATCCATCCCCTCACTTTCAAAGCCCCCCATACATTTCAACTGACCCTTTAGTCCGCGGCGCGACATCGAAACTAGTTGCGACCGTGATTTCCTGTGTGAGTTCCCTTTCTATCACCATATGGAGGCCAATACTTGCACAACCAACATGACCCAGGACTTACTGCTTGAGTACTTTCAAGTTGTCTTGCCCTAACTCACATTGCTTCCCCTGGAAGTGCTATTACATGTTTCACGGTCCGTCGATCAAATTATATTTCTCCAACCTCTATACTTTTATTTGGTTAAGTATTTGAAGCATCAAGACTAAACAGACACCGTTACAAACGACCTGCACTCAAAAACGCATCTAACAACTATGTTTCATGTTATATAACCTAGAGTCTGGATATCAACGACTTTCATCTGGAATTTTTCAAGATTTCTCACATATGGCCACAACTCCCAAACTTGGCTCTGTGGCTATCTGTAAGAACTCTCTCTAGCTTTCATTGATTTTACTGGCTATCCCGGTCTAGCTTTCTAACGTGAGGGTGCACCGATGCATCAAGGCCTTAGGATTAAATTGTCTGTAACTGACAATTCTACCTCCCAAAGCTCACTTGTATTGGTCACAATGATGGTAGCTCACCTCTACCCTATTTATACACATAACCCTTAAAAAAGTCTTATCTATACACCATCAGTACTATGATCAGTCTCTAAGGGAGTTGCTGCAACAATACACATGACTTACAAAGTCACCAACGCTTACGTGTGTTGGGTCAAATATCACCATCCTCTGCTTGAGGAGCTAGGGTCATCACAGGTACCTATCAGTAACCTCATGTTGAGCACAATAGATCCTCTTCATCATCACTACTAGACATTAGGCTACTCAACATCCAAATGCGCGAAAAACGCAACGCGCGCACGCGCGCAACGATAACTGATGAGCTTCCCCTGACCACATTATGTCACAGATTAACCCAAAACTCTTCAAATTAATTCATTGTCCTCAGAAACCAATTCTTTTCCATGTCAATATCAGAATTAGCTTTACACATGCATGTTAGCAATTTTTGGTGTTCATAATTTGGCCCATCTAACACTCATATCCTTTGTGTAGCCCGCACCATGGATTAAGACTAACTTGCAGCTATTTCTACCCCTCTTTGCATTCCTAGAGTCATTCATGTATATCACCTTAAACATTCTGGGTCAACTACCATGCATTGCAACGATAAAATTGTAATCTTCTGGTACCCACAACTCACTCCTGGTCAGCCCAAAACCTTTCAACACCAGGTCATTCATGTATATCACCTTAAACATTCTAGGTCAGTTACCCTATGGTCCATGCCAGACTGTAGGTCAGGGCGTGAAGCGCATGCATTGCGCAACGATACAATTGTAATCTTGTGGTACCCACAACTCACTCTTGGTCAGCCCAAAAACTTTCAACACCAGGTCATTGATGTATATCCCCTTAAACATTCTGGGTCAATTACTCTATGGTCCATGCCAGACTGTAGGTCAGGGTGTGAAGCGCATGCATTGCGCAACGATAAAATTGTAATCTTCTGGTACCCACAACTCACTCCTGGTCAACCCAAAAACTTTCAACACCAAGTCAAAAAAACCTCAGCATACCTTAGGGATTTTCACAACACCACATACACAGACACACATAGAGAGGTCTCACAAGCCACACTGGACCCATATATGACCCTATGTAAGACCACTCAAGGTTTGAAAACCACGTTGGCCACACAACATCAGCCACACATCGCATTGACTACACATCATTGACCAGACACAACCAGTCAATGTCTAGTTTCACACTCTGGAAAACATGGAAGGAATGCCAGGCACATAAGACAAGTCATGACATTGATTACACAGCAGTTCCGATAAGAGGTCTTGACTCCGCAAGTGCACGACAGTTCAATGAGGCACACGACTCCCGATTTAGCATTTCTCACCCTCAACATTAGGGACTAGCCATCAGCGAGTCCGAACGCGACACCTGATCAGCCTTTCTCACCCTCAACATTAGGGACTAGCCATCAGCGAGTCCGAACGCGACACCTGATCAGCCTTTCTCACCCTTAACATTAGGGACTAGCCATCAGCGAGTAGCAGCGCAAACCACAATAAGAATGTGCTCAGTGGACTGGGGAACCAAAAGTCCCTTACCACCATATTGCACCAACTCCTGGCTGTTTACACATACACAATCAATGTCTTTCAAGCCCCAGCTCATGGACATCTTTACACACGCTTACACATACAACACATATGTAAGCCCATCCCCATGCTGCAGTACCTGTACTGTTGCTCATGGTGTCTACCAATACCTGGATGGGGGCTCCCTAGGGTCCACCCACTTCTTCCCGCTGAGTATCACACTTGCTGTCAGTGGTTAGAGGTCATTCATAACTACTTTTGTTAATCTGACCCCCTTGATCTCCAGCCTTAAGAGGGTGCAGACTTAAAAAGAAGCCTTTCTATTGGTTCACCTCTCAACCAGTACACTTACTGTAACACAGGAGCATCACTTCCTCTCTCAACTCATTGAGCCACACACTCACAATTTCAGATCCCAAATCATACACAACCTCCCATATGCACTCAAAATTTCACTCCTCCATCCCAAGGTGGTCTTCCGCCTCGTGCCCTTCCAACCGGGATTTCACCAACTCGCCTTGCGGATGAAACTGCCAAGATTTCTTGGCATTTCAGAATCAATTCGAATGGATTCTGAAGCATATACTGCGACATGAAGGCGGGGTACAAACTGCGGGGCTGTCGCTCCCTTTGGGACTGGAGTAGACTTGTGTAGTGTCCGCTGGCCACCAGTGCCTTGCCCAAAAACCACATATCGGCTTGTCCTCAGCACCCAGAGTTGGGTGGGCCCATAACCTGTTAGGTTATGGGCATTCGGCATCACCTGTAAGCAAGCAGACAGGTCGTAAGTTCGTGCCACTCCAGCTACCGTCCTTGACGACTATGTGCTCTTTAGACACATGCAACTGCATGAACAAGACTGGCATCCTTATGTGCCCAGTATCTTTCCAAACCAGTTCCGTTACATGTTGATCTGTCAATGAGCATCTACACACGGATAAGCTCCTGACGGCTGAAAGCAAGTACCTTCCTATACTCAATCAAGACTCCGTTCCTTAGCTGTTTGGGAGACTTGATTGTCCACTAAGATGGTTCACTTACAAACAAGCAATCAAACATGAACACATTACCAATACACACCCTGCGTCACCGCACCTGTAAGCAAGCAGACAGGTCGTAAGTTCGTGCCACTCCAGCTACCGTCCTTGACGACTATGTGCTCTTTAGACACATGCAACTGCATGAACAAGACTGGCATCCTTATGTGCCCAGTATCTTTCCAAACCAGTTGCTCGACTATGCGGTGATCGCAGCTTTAATAGTCCTTTCACACTAACGCGTAATCTAAATCAGATTGTACCTTATGTTCGAAATAGACCTCATCCGAACGTGTCTTGAGGTACCTTATGTGGATAGTGGACCCGTATCCTAATAATGTAAATTTGAAGATCACCTAAAGCACAAGGCATTCTATAATGTATGTTCACAACTCAACAAATAAAATTTGCAGAGGCTCCACTGTCCAACAAAATCCTGACAGGTCTACTAGCAAGAATTCCCTCAAACTCTATGCAAGTGGAGGAAAGATCAAGACCATTCACAATGTGTCTACTGTCAAGCTGAACAAAAGAGTCAAAAGAAGTTGCGGGCAGGGGTTTCTCCTTCACACTGAGACAACCAGTCTGTACCAGGCAACGATATAAGGGCAAGCCTGTATGGGAACTGCAGTGGGGTGAGCTCTTAAAGGTGGAAGTAAGACCCAGTGCATCCAAAACAGAAGCCGAGAGCAATACATCATGAGAGTTGTTGTTGTGTAGTCCCTTCCAGCACCTGTTCACAGTGGCTCAGGCAAGAGAGCACAGTCAATCTAGTACCTGGCAGTAGCTGTGACACAAGCTGGCTAACAGTACACTCCCTGTTACTACCATCAACAAACAAGACAACATGAGCATCACTAGAAAGAAGGTGAGGAGCTGCATCTCTCTTATACATGCACACAGGATTGATCAAGTCACTGGCATGGGGGGATGTCTGAAACTCTCTACACAAACCATGCCCATCCACAATATGGGACATGAAAGAATGGCAACAACTGTGAAAGAAATCCTGCAGATTACCAAGCCCATACAAAACAGGAATCCCATACTGGGTCACTGAACAGTTGGCAGACATCTTAAACAGGCCTCACACTGCTGTAATACCAAAGAAGTCCAACAAATCAAGTTGTATTTAATTTGTGAAAGTGATTCCTCAACTCAAGGTGTAATTGGAAGCACGGAAGAACGTCGTATCCACCTCCACGGACCGAGCGGATGCCAAGCCTACATCGTAGGTCCCCAAAAACATTTCAGTCTGCATAAGCCAAGGATCCAACATCATTGGATCTCCCTCGAATACAGATGGGTCTGGCAACTTGAGCGAGGGCTTCCCTGAACCTGACGAGGCTGTAGCCGATGCCGGAGTTGCCGTTGGTATGGGCTGCGGCACGACCACAGGTGCAGGTTGCGCGAGAGAGCACTGAATTAACATCTCAAGTCCCTCTGAAATGCTCTGAGTGGTATCAACTGGAGGGGAATGCGACGGAACACTAGATCCTAATGCAACGGCTCCTTCGAGCAGGGCACCGATATCTACCAAACGTCTAAGCATACAACGAGGATCTACCCATGAACGATCTACATATACATAAGCAAGAAGATCTATGGATGGATCTGGCTCCGCGATGCCAGGACTAGGTGCACGAGCCCTTGAACCCGAACGAGGATGCCGAGACATCACAATCCGAAAGGAAATGAAACGCACCACGAACGAACGACAAGGAACTAATCCTTGTCGCCGATACCACTGTAGCGTTAACTAAGCGGAAGAGGTTTTTATGAGACAGTGAGACGTTCGTGGTGTGCAACGAAAGAGTGTTACATGATTGATTCGCAAGCGTACACTTAAACCCAGGGTGGATTGAATTATACTGTACTGCCACAGACGCGTAGTCGGGCAACCGAGCGAACTACTTGAGCGAGGTTGTACTGCGAATCCAGATCACATGGCAAGTCAAAGAGCAATGCCAAGGACCATACTAGAGCATTATACCCTAGGAAATGCTACATTAAGGGAGGCTTTTGGGAAAGGAATGGACGGAAGTATGTTCCTGCATTGTTTGAGGAAAGGAAGAATGGGGAACTTGTTGTTGAGAATCTGCGACGTGGAATTTTGGAAGCATTGCATGACCCGCCTCATGTTGGCCACCCTGGAGTAACTCGCATGTATGAGCTTCTCACAAGGGAATGGTATTGGCCGGGAATGTATGAGGATGTCAAAGCCTATGTTGCTCATTGTGACTCTTGTCAACGAGTCAAGGCTCGGAATACTTTGCCTGCTGGTCTTCTTCACCCCTTACAAATACCAGCAAGGAAGTGGCAAAGTGTGTCTATGGACTTTATTACCAACCTCAAGTGGAAATGATGCTATTTGATTTGTCGTGGATAGGCTTAACAAGTGTGCTCATTTTGCTGCTACAACAATGAATGCTGATGCTTATACTCTAGCACAATTGTTAAGGACATGG
The DNA here is from genome assembly GCA_002005505.1 of Botryococcus braunii. NCBI lineage: Eukaryota > Viridiplantae > Chlorophyta > Trebouxiophyceae > Botryococcus > Botryococcus braunii. Next base: position 35,620 of record KV908540.1, read on the forward strand.
GTGTGGATGTATCGTGGATCCCGGGTGTGGTGGCATTGTGGATCACAAGCCACTCACTGGCGAACGCGGCCGCACTCTGGACGATCCGAACGAGCCAAATGAGGATAGCTGGAAATAACTTGCACACGTCACGCGTTGTTGCCACAAGAAAGTGGAAGAGTACAGAGAGAGTCACGGGCTCCCGCCATTGCCTCCCAAGGGCACGACTCTTAGGGTCCACCCTTAGGGTCCCGTCGACCGGTTGGCCCTCCTTGGAGGGGTCTCTCTGTATGGCCATATGGACTGTGGATAGGCTAGGGTAAGGCTGCCTTACCCGGTAGGGTGGACCATGGGTCCCTTACCTGGATAGATCATTGTGCACATTAGGCTCGACATGGCCGCTTCACTTCATTGCCACTGGACACGGAACTTTGGACTCTGGAACTTTGGACTCGAACTTGGTTTGAACCTCACTTGAACTTTGCCTTATGGACTTGTGGACTTCTCGACTTATGAACTTCTGGACTTTTGGCTCTACGTGGACTTAGCTGTTTCCTCCGTTTCGTCTTTTGTCATGTTTGTCATGAATGATACTTATTCTTATTTCTATATGGTGGGGACCCCGATACGCAGCGATCGGCTGGGGTCTGGCAACACGGGAGGCGGGTTGCCCGTAGGTAGTATTCTGAGTCTCCGCATGTTGGAAGGTCTTTTGTTGTTTTGTTGCGCTCTGCCTTCTGCGCGGGGACGCACAGGAATGGGGGGGGAGTATGTAGTGAGGTGACGCGTGCGATGCCGCGTCTGCGTACCTCATGCGGCTCGCCTTTCGAATTATGTGCAGGTCTTTCGAATTACGTGCACGCCTGCATGTGTGCGCATGTGTCTTCACGCACGTCGTACTACGAGAAGCTTCACAATATAGGATGTTCATGAAATGTCCAAAAGGATGCCCTCTCGTCATCCTTCTCGTGGTGCTCGCGAGAGCATCACATAGAAGGGCGGTGTAGCCGGGTTCACCACAAGTTGGACTCACACTTCGAGAGACACACTTATCTTTGGGGCCTGGATATATCTGTTGCATATTATATTGTATTGGCGTTGGCCATACTGTTTATTGGAGACTCGGAATCGCCTGCGTTAGGAGGAGCTGCGTATTGTAAGAGGAATCGGCGTCACGTTTACTGTCTCGCGGTGTCACCCCTTCCTTAAACCCTAGTATCTCTTATTATTAAACTTGCATACACGTCTCCCTTTGTTTCATGGGGCGCAGGCCCAGCAGCACGCTCACAAGCATAGCCCACACTTGTGTGGCTGGCACCACATTGTCTTTGGGCACTACAGACAGAACTCACATCTCTAACAATTTCCTCAGGTACTGAACAGGTCCCACCCAAGCAACTCAGCTCACTTGGACCATCCTCAGTCTGATCAGAGACTGTCCCCCTCTCATCGCTCACATGTGATGCAGGTCTCTCAGGATCCTGACCTCTTTCCTTCACTTCCCCTGGTCCCTGTGACTCGGTGTCACATTCAGTCAACCCCACTCGCTCACAGCTCTCTCCCTTCTCCTGTGCCAGCAGGAGCTCGCGAGCAGCAGTGCGATGCTCGTAGCGTTGTGAACTTGTCAATCCATCCGGAGGCTGGCCTTCGTTGTCGGGCCGCGGATCTCGCAGTGTCTGCTGTGCTCGCACCAAACACCGTTGATGTCCTCCACTGTCGGGATTCCCTCTTGCCATTCGATGAAGTGTCTCCAGCATGCCAGACTGGTCCAGGTCCAGCGGATGAGTTCCTCCCGGTGATCCAGTGGCAAGATCAGAGGCACCTTCCTCCGGGAGGTACTTCCCCTGACAGCCAGGCTCGGGTGCAGCCTCGTCAGGGGCTTCTGGGAGGGTGCTGTCAGGTCTGTTGCTGGAGCAGGGTATGCTGATCGTGCCATCCTGAGTGTGGGGTTGGATGTGACCAGCAGGAAGTTCACTGTCCCGTTGCTGGAGGTGCAGGCCTCCAGGATATGAAAATTGCTGTGGCTGTCCAGGCAGAATGTGTACTCCCACTCTGGAGGCCCCCCGAATGTGCTCCACAAATTCCACATCTCTGCTCTCTCGCCAGACCCCTCCTCCTAGATAGATTCGAAATGCCTTGGACACTGGCGAATATCCAGTGAACATCCCGGGCACTGCCTTGGGTGCAAATACACCCCTCTGCTGGTCTGGAACATGCACAAATGCCAGACATCCCCAGGTACGTAGAAGGGAGACATCAGGTTTATACCCCATAAACATTTCACAGGGGGTAAGAGGCCTGCCTGAGCTGGGTCCCATGTTCAGAAGGGTGCAGGCTGTCTCCAGAGCCTCTTTCCACATCACAGGACTGGCTGCTGCGAAGTTGAGAAGTGTCCTGGTTCGCTCCTTGAGGGTCCTGTTGGCTCGCTCTGCTATCCCATTCTGTTGCGGGGTATATGGCGCTGACATCTCCAACTTAGTGCCCTGAGATGCACAGAACTCCTTGAATTTGGCATTAATAAATTCAGTGCCCCTGTCACATCGAATGCATTTCACAGTGGTTCTTCGTTCTGTCTGCCAAAACAGGATAAGGTCCCTGACTACAGCTCCGATAACGTCCTTAGATTTAACTGGCAAGGCTGCTTTCCATCCTGATGCTTCATCAGCTACTGTCACCCAAAACCGTTCTCCAGTGATTGCAGCTGGAGATATGGGACCCACAGTGTCAATGTGAATTCTGTCAAGGGGATTCACTGCAGGTCTGGAACTTTCCCCAAAAGGTGGACGGGCATGCTTCCCCTCAATACAGGCTTCACAGTACTTGGGGCATTTTTCACAAGGGGAGAGATGTGAGTCTAGGCCAGTGACTAACTGCTCGCTGCTCAAACGTTGCATCCATGGTTCCCCAGGGTGTCCCAATCTGCTGTGCCACAGGAAACGTCTGGTGCAGTCATGCTTCAGGCTTTTATTACATTTTCTCTTCAAGGCAGCTGTCACTGGGCCTGGGGTTTTACTTTCTGTCACAGGCAAACAGTTGTGTACATAGTACAGGCCATTCTCTGCACTCACTGGCATCCTCCACCCATTTGGGCCTGTCACTGCGGTAAAGCTTCCCACACTATCTGTAGCAAGGCAGGCACCGTCACGAAGAGCAGCAGATACTGACAGGATATTAGTCGTAGCTGAAGGAACACACTGCACATGATGCAGCCACAGTGGTACATGCTGTGGGGACAATAGACAAACTGAGTCAGTTGCAATGATTCCTCCTGTTGCATCTGAAGTAGCAAGTTGAAGGGGAATAGGCTTGGTATGCACAGTGGGGGCATGCAGCAGGGACAGGCTGTTCACAAGGTGCACTGACGCTCCACTATCCACAAGCCAGGACTGTTTGGACTGTTTATTGCAGTGAGAGTCCAGCACATTGTAGGACACGACGTATGGCATACCTTCTGGAGGGGGAGAGGGAGGACCATGAGGTGGATGCAACAGTGGGAATGCTCCAGCTCCAGGAAAGGCATGCTGCACAGTTGGGGGTGGCTGAGGTGCTCCAGGGAACTGCCCGTGAGGCCACATGCCAGCTAGCTGCTGTACAGCTGCAACTACGTTCCTCTGGGTTTCTGCATCCCTCTGTCTCTTGCGGCAGTCTCGCCAGAAGTGTCCCCTTTTGTGGCAGTAGTTGCAGGTCCCCTTTACCTCTCCCTTTGCGTCCCCCTCTGCTGGCTGCTTGGGTTGGTTCAGCGCACATGCTGTGGGTGCAGGTACAGGGGCAGGTGGGGGAGGCTGAGCCATCATGACCACCACCAGTTGCTCCCCATCATCGTTATACCCCGAGGCCTCCGCTGTGGTGGAGATCAGGTCTGCCAGCTGATCCAAAGGTTGAGCAACTGCAGTGGGCAGCAATCCTGGTGGGTTGGCTGCAGCTGGAAGTCCCTGCACTATCTGGGTTGCCACATGACCGTCCAGGAGATCATGTCCATTCCGTTTCAGGCAGCTCTTCAGATTGATCATCCTGGATACATACTGGGATATAGTTTCGCCTCTCTTCATGCCCCTTGCCATCTCCTTCAGCCAGTCTGCATTGGCTTGGGTGTTGTATCCACCCACAAATTTCTTGCAGATAAATACATAGGCATCATAAGCAGAAGGCTTGCTAGACAGCTCCCCCAACCATTCTTCTGGTACTGATTCATACATCAGTAGCATAGCAGCAGCATTGTGGATAGTACTAGGCATGGCTTCTTGAGTAGCAGGCAGGGAACCCTTTGCACTATTAGCAGCAGTGAACGCATTGTCCCACACTATAAAGTTCTGACCATGACGCAATAGCTTGATATGAACCTTTACTTGCGTGGCAATAACCTTGGGAAGACTATCTCCCTCACCCTTGGAGGTACTGGGTGTACATGGCTCTCGTGTGGGGGTTGATGTTGATTCCTCGTCCGCTGACTTTGATGCTTCACTGGTGCTTGAGCCCTTCTTTGCCATTTTGTTGAATATCTGATCAGTCGTCATCGCGTTCTGAAAGTTTCGAGTCTCCGTCCTCGTCTTGGCTGTCTGGTTCTGTGCACCACTCCTCTGGACTGTATCCCTTTACGCTCCCCAATAGAGAAAGAAGGAAGTCCTCGTCGAACGAGGCGAGAGCAGTCTCCACAGCTGTGTACGCTGCCTTTTCTGCCCAGAACTCTTCCTGGTCCGGACCTCCGACCTGCCGCAGGTGTCGTTCAAATAGTGCTCGAGTTACGAATCCTGGGTCTCCGTTGATGAAGGAACACTCCCAGGCTGTGACTTTGTAGGCAGGGTAAACTGGAAATCTCAGTTTAAACCACAGTGGAGGGTCGAGTCTCCCCTGTCCGTAAGCTCGGCTGACGAAGTCCTTGACGATGAATGCTCGTTCCTCAGGTGTTCGTGGTCCTGTCTCTCCACCAGCTCTTCTCAAACTGTCATACGTCGGTGGTCGAGGTGGGGAAAACCTCACAGGTCTTGACGAGCCCGAGGCCATTCTCCCGCTCTGTCTCGTTCCTCCCATCGCAGATCCTTTCTTTCGGGTCACACATCTCAAGTGCTCAGCGTACGAGTTGGTGGGCCCATAACCTGTACAATTCTGAGCGTGGCGTTTCCTGTATGACCCGGCACGAGGGTGTTTAGCCCGGCGACACTCTTGTTGTATGTCGGTTAACAAGCAGTGGCGACTGTGAATGAGGTGACTTGACTGGCAACAGTTAAATGACAAACACCCGAAGTGCTTTTGATGTCCCAATCAAGTGTTACAATGCTTATTGCTGTCTCTCATCGCTCAGCAATTCAAACTACTCTATCTACGAAGTTACTGATAGTCTGCATTACCGATGTCCGATGAGCTAAAACATTAGCACATTTCTAATACACATTATCTAGACCCTTTCCTAATCCATTGTTCTTGTGCACGTAATGTCCTGACAGCAGTTTACCTGTATGACCCGGCACGAGGGTGTTTAGCCCGGCGACACTCTTGTTGTATGTCGGTTAACAAGCAGTGGCGACTGTGAATGAGGTGACTTGACTGGCAACAGTTAAATGACAAACACCCGAAGTGCTTTTGATGTCCCAATCAAGTGCCTCATTCCTTCGAGCCAGGAGCATATAGCCTTTCGAGCAAACCGTGTCTGATTACCTCATCCTCCCTCATCAACGTAAGATTGGTCTAGATTGGGTCTGGCAGAACTCCTAGGTTCTGCCACCTATTACTCATTCTAATGAATGTTCTCACTGGTAATTGGAGCTGATCTGGCCACTATTACTCTCCTGAGGGAAAGGTACCAAAATGTTCTTTCACTATTATAACAGAAAGAAAGGGAAGGGAGGAAGAGCTGTGAGATGGGGGGGGGAGAAAGAGAGAGAGAGAGAGAGAGAGAGAGAGAGAGAGAGAGAGAGAGAGAGAGAGAGAGAGAGAGAGAGAGAGAGAGAGAGAGAGAGAGAGAGAGAGAGGGGGGGGGGAGGGGGGGAGGGGAGGGCGGACGGAGGGAGGGAGGGAGGGAGGGAGGGAGGGAGAGAGGGAGGGAGGAGGAGAGGGAGGGAGGGAGAGAGGGGGAGGGGAGAGGGGAGAGGGGGGCGGTGGGAGGGGGGGGGGGGGAAGGGTAGGGGGAAGGGGGGGGGGGGGAGGTTAGAACCCCTAGGCGTAAATGCTCGGACTCCGGATCCAAGCCTGATTTCGGTATTTGCGGACTGGATGCCCCCTCGGTCGGCGGAAGGGATACCGTATCTCCGTTCCCCAAATTACAGATATCTCGTATCCGCACGGGCAAATCTCCAGTCTAGATTCTGGGTGCGTGACTTCGTTCTGGGGAAGTAGGCACATGTAGTTCAAGCTACGAGTGCAAATTTCGACAAACTGACATACAAGAAATCACTGTACACATCAAGTTGAAAACAACAATCTCCTATTCCTGCCGGTCCTCCTAGTTGTTCGAAGTTCACGTGTTCGTTCCTAGGCCTTGATGCCAGGGCGGTGGCCTAATTACGAATGACGAGTGCATTCTCAATTGTGAGTTCGTGGAGACCATGTTCTTCCATCTGTAACCATATTTCAAGGCATCGAGTTTCCGCCTGGAGTATCTGGCCGGCGCACCAGGACGCCCTTCGTAAAAATCCCAGTATTTCCCCCGTAAAGGCGCGAATCCCACCAGCTTACATTTAAAACTAAAATTAAAATGACAGCATTGATTGATAACGTTGCTTTCATGCTCCACGGCTAAGCGTTTAGTCAGCTGTGTGTCCGATCCGTGAAGCGTACAAGGTTTGGATGAACTTAACCCCGAGAACGAGCACGAGAGCACATGAAAAAGTCTCGTTAATGTACATCCAGGTGAGTTGGCTGGCTACAAGCGTGAAGTTTGAAATACATTGCCGGGCACCGCGGGCGAGTCGGACAACTCTTGTCGCCTTCGCTGCATCCCTCGAACTACCTCCACCAGTGGTACTGTCTGAAGCCCAGGTCAATGCACAAACAATTCATGCAGCGCCCAGAAGTGTTCATCACAAGATGGAGTGGCTGGCGGATAATCCAACAGAAACCCTCCTGCAGCTTGGACTAGAACTCTCGGCTCCGCAAGGAGTTCTAGGTATGTCTATGCCAGACAAATCGATTGGGAAGTCACCACAAATCCAATAACTCACTGAAAGTCCTTCGCAGCAGGGCCATGCACTTCGAATGTCGAGCAAATTTGCCTTCTGAAACTGGGTCACAGCATCTCCATGTACGACTCCTTATGACAAAATGTTCTTATGACAAAATAAGAACAAAGCACTGTCTGAGGAAGGTCTTGGCAACTGGACAGGGCCTGCTTGCTTCTTACCCAACCCCATCCCAGGATCTGGAGACAATAGCTCAGGGCTCCCTGTTGCACCACCGCTAAGGGATGATGGCACCACAGAGACGGACGAGGAGGAACGACAGGCATCGTGTTTGGCAATACCCTTTGTTCTAAGAAGCGAGGACGACTTCCGTATGGCTCACATCCAACAAACGCAGCGCCTTGCGCAGGAGAGAGAGGTGGTGCTCCAGCTCAGGTGGAGGCCCTTGATATCTTGGATTAGATGCACCCATGACATCGGGGGAAAGAATGCTGGATGGAACACCTTTGCATATGCATTTGGGGTGCCTTGATTTATTTGCTTTATTTTCCCTTTTAAAGTTTGGCTGTTTGTGCTGTGGTCTTTCCCCCCAACCCTTCATATTCGCTTTTTCTTATCGTCAGTTTTTCTTCTTCGTTTTCAATTGACAAAAACAGATTGTTCAACTTTTGTCAGTCACTAAGCTCCAACCCACTTTTGGGAATGTGAGTGCTCTTGTTTATAACGGAACAAGCATCTTTTGGTTCAGTCCCTAAGAATGGCCTTACCCCCACTGCCAAGGTGCACAAAGGATTTCCACTGCACGCCAGAGAACTGAGAGATTGCTTTAAGACTCAATCTCTGGTCGAGCCTGAGTAACCTAGGGATAAGGATCTGACAATTGAGAATGAGAATGGCCTGACATCTGTTTCAAATATGTAATATGTTATTGGGTATTCTCAGGGGATTCGTGAAGGGCATGACAGGAGTGTATGGGAGCAGGTATGTGAGAGACCTGATGGAGACAGACATGCTGGAACGCCTCAAAGTCATGTCACAGGAAAAGCCCCACCGCATGTACCGCAGGTATGTGCCACCCCAAGATGGCTCCTCATCATGAAATCCAAGCCAACACAGAGGCGCTAGGATTCACTATGTTTACATCACAGAAAATCTCTCAGGCTTGGGTCGAGGAGCATGTTGATGTCTGGTATGGTTTCATTTAAGTATTACTGTGAGCCCACTTCCTTGAAGATAATCCCTCACGAATGAGACATTTGTCCTGGAAAGTTCACCTGAGTTGATTTTGTCAGCAAGCAGATTGGGCTCACACAGCAAAACCAAAGAGCAGGACATGAGTGCCTGCTCCCAGTAACTTGCAATGACGGCTTGTGCTTAGGTTTCTAAGAGCTGCATTATCTCCTGACTGCACGACACGCTCGCACGCACACCCCCCCCCCAACACAGACACACAGGCATATGCACACACATAGCAAACCCCACACACAGAGACACAGGCACACAGTCACATACTTGCGTGCCTGTGTGCATCTGTGTGTCTGTGTGTGTGTGTGTGTGTGTGTGTGTGTGTGTGTGTGTGGGTGTGTGTGTGTGTGTGTGTGTGTGTGTGTGTGTGTGCGCGCGTGTGTGTGCGAGCGCTTGGGCGTGAGTGTGTGAGCGTGTGTGTGGGTGTGTTGGTGTGTGTCTGTGTGTGTGTGTGTGTGTGTGTCTGTGTGTGTCTGTGTGTGTGTGTGTGTGTGTGTGTGTGTGTGTGTGTGTGTGTGTGTGTGTTTGTGCGCGCGCGCGCTCGCGCGCGTGCGTACGTTCGTACGGCAGAAGGGCCGGTGAGGATTGCTAGCCTTGGTAGCTGGAAATGAAGAGATATTAGAAACATTGGCTAATTCTTGACTGGAATCTCTCTGCCTCCCCCCCCCCCTCTCTCTCTCTCGCGCGCACGCGCCCGCTCGTCGCTTTCTGCTGCCCCCATCCCCTTCCCCCTTTCAACTGCACAAACATGTGGATTATTTTCTTAGCAAGCTGAATACAGGAAACGAGGGGGTGAGGGACAGAGAGGGAAAGAGAGGGGGGAGGGAGGGAGGGGGAGAGGGAGAGAGGGGGCGAGGAGAGAGAGAGAGAGAGAGAGAGAGAGAGAGAGAGAGAGAGAGAGAGAGAGAGAGAGAGAGAGAGAGAGAGAGAGAGAGAGAGAGAGAGAGAGAGAGAGAGAGAGAGAGAGAGAGAGGGAGGGAGGGAGGGAGGGAGAGAGAGGGGGGGGGGAGAGCACTGTACGGTGCCACATGCCATGGGCATGAGGTGTCCAGTCTCCTATGCCTCTCTTTGACTATCTTCCCAGCTGCATACCTAAATTAACGCCGCGGACATCTTTGCATCCTTGCGACAGAGACTGGGTGCGCAAACACTGAAATGGGGCTCGCCATCTGCTGGCTTAGGAAGAGCGACTTATTGGGTGGGCCGGACCTTTCTGCTGCTCCAGAGGACTTGTTTGTGCGTGGTCGTCCGAGAGCAAATACTACTGCAAAGTTCTCTGGCTTGCACAATAGCGAGCGGCAGCTCATCTCAACGATTTTCGCGCTGCCGTCGGAAGACAAGGGCACGTCAAACATGTGCGCTCCATGGTTTAAGTACTCCTGCAGGGACTGCTGAGCCAATGTGCCTTTAGGCCCAAAGGGGTTGCAGGCAGTCAGTTCATTGTATTGCACAGCCATCGTGCATGCGTCCGTGCGCGTGCACGTGTACCTGTGTGTGTGTTGTGTGTGTGTGTGTGTGTGTGTGTGTGTGTGTGTGTGTTGTGTATGTGCGCGGGTGTGTATTTCGGCGCTCCTCTGTCGGTGTGTGTATGCTCAACACATGGTTGTGTGCCTATTTGTTTTTGCTGCAAGATTATGATTTTGTGCCCGTACGCACACTTGCGTGGTTGTGTGTGGGGGGGGGGGCCTGGTTGTGGGTGCGGGGTTGGTGGGAGGGGAGGGGGGAAAGAGAGAGAGGGGGCGGGGGAGAGGGACGGGGGGGGGAGAGTGCATATGCGGGAAACACATCCAAGACAGGCAAACAAGAAGGAAGAGGGAATGCATAGGGAGGGTAGGTAGTAGGGATGCCATCAACGTCTTTTGTATTTGCAGGAACTACCATTTAGTGTCGGGCGCCATCAAAAGAGGAAGAAAGTTACAGCAACAATGTTCAAACAATTGTACCTGACAACCGAGCAACGTACAAACCTGGAGGTGGGACTTACATTGCAATACATATTTATGGATGACCTCCTGGTGGATGTGCGTGCAGGCACTGCTTTGAGTGTGGACCGCGGGTGCAAGATCCAGAATCCGTGGACAAGTTGGACAGTGTGAGGGCGGACAAGTGGACACGTGATGAGCCACATCTGGCCCACCTGGCTGAAGACCGCTGCCACGACTGCCGCTTGCTGCATTTCTGTAGCTGCAGAACAGATGTGCCTCCCTTCTACTGAGAGTTCAATCCTCCAGCTCCCCTCCATCCCGCTCAATTCAGGATTCAACGTTTCAAGCGGTGAAAAATTGGGGCAAAAATTGGTGTTGGCAATTCGCCATTTTTGCTTGTTGCATCTGAACCTCGAGTTTCTCTGAAGTGGAGATCTCCAGGTCCCCATCAACCTTGTCGAGAGGAAACTTTCCAATGAAAAGGCTTATCGGTCCACTGGTCAGAAGTGAATGCCAAAAGGCAGAGGTCTTAGGCCAGCACGAGTTTTGCATGACGCACAAAGCATTCCATCTCCCTGGCAGACCACGATTGAGCATCTGCCGGGGCAAATTTTGTTTATTCTTTGCATCTTCATTGTTTCCTACCTGGACATTACCAGGTTGGCTGGGCTGGTATGGAGGGTACATGGCAGCATTACAATCATAAGCAATAGTACCTGCTGGTACATGTCCCTACATGCTGCCCTACATTATGCATAAGAGCCTCGTATGGGCTTCAATTTTTACTTGGACACTTTTAGGTTTGGACACTCATCGCACATCAGATTCAATGTCAATTCGATGTCGTGCCAGAAATTCCCTGGGAACGATTGCACATCGATGGCAGTGCCTACCCGCCTTCCATGATGGACACGGGCAGATGAAAAGAGAGGGGGGGGGGAAAGAGTGAGTGTTTACTCCCTCCTCTTATAAGAAAGAGGGGCTTGGGGGGGGGGGGGTGGGAAAGGGGGAGATCTAAAAGCTGTAGGAGTGGCACTCACACACTCGCCGCCTTTCAATACTCAATAGCTGCAGTGTGTCTTGTAAATAAACTGCAGATCTGAAGTTGGCCAGAACTATTGGCAGAGGTTAGAGTTTTGATACGTTCATGGGGAGTTTTTCGGGAATCTTGGAGCTTTAAAATCTACTGCACCTGCATTTTGGACTGCAGCAGCAACATCTGTACATTTTTGTATGAAAGAAATGGATCCAATATCCGAACGGATCATTCTTTGTCTACCCAAAATAGTTACCATAAAAAAAATGTGTGTGTGTGTGTGTGTGTGTGTGTGTGTGTGTGTGTGTGTGAGTGTGTGAGTGTGTGTGTGTGTGTGTGTGTGTGTGTGTGTGTGTGTGTGTGTGTGTGTGTGTGTGTGTGTGTGTGTGTGTGTGTGTGTTTGAGTTAAGAGGGTGGAAAAATTGCATTGGGCTTGGTAACGAAAACAAACCCTGCTACATTACTTGGGAAAGGGGCAAGCCAGATTCACTTCAAACTGCTTTAGATGTTCCAAAGGTTCTGTAACGTGCTCTGGAGAAACCATTGTTTTCCGGAAATCGTTTTTGACCGCATTCTGTCTTGGTTGCACGTATATGCACAGATGCGCATATACGTGAAACGCAACAACATGTACAATGCATGCATCGTCCAGCAAGCACTCACACTGGACTGCATTTCGTATTGGCTCCACGTAAATGCACAGATGCGCATATACGTGAAAAGCAATTCGCAAGGAATGCACGTGCAATTATGCGCTTGCCCCCTCATGGTCTCAGGTGCAGTGATGCCAATAAGTAAGCAACTCATGGCACACTCCAGGATACCACTCGCCTGGTTACAAGTATATTTCCAAGTCGAACTTACTTGCGTAGGTACTGTTATAGGTAATCCAATGTTATTCTTGCAATTGTGGCATGCCTTGCAAGGTGACCGCAATGGTCTGATTGTACAAAGTATATACCACAGCACAGCCGATGTTGCGGTTTCTGCAGAGCATCTGCAGAAGTCCAGCTCATGATTGGACATGGGGGTTTGGCTAGACAAACCCTTTTGAAAATCCCCCCCCCCCGGCCCCCTCCTCCCATAAAAAGGACAAATAAAGGGGACGGGGTGCTATTGGCGATGTTCAACTTCAGAGCCCAAGGGCCTTGAACCTTTCCCTGGGCGCTTCGAATTTGTACTCCTGTGTCAGCAGCTCGCAAATGATAATTGTATGCATGCTGTTGCGATTAATTGCTGCGGTCTCCATCGTGAGCCGGGAGACTTAATGCTTTGTGTCTTGCCCTGCACGTGCCTCCACATGTGTGTCAAGAAGATGGGTGAACACCCCCATCTTCGATAGAGCAGATTAGTGCAATTTTGCTCCTGGTTTGGTTCCATTGCAAACCTTCCAGGAGCGTGAAGGCTCATGGGTATGGGCGATCAATACACCTAGCAATTGGCCAACAATTATGTGAGAGACCCTTCATCCTGTGATTAGGCATTTCAGTCCGCCCTTCGTATTTCGAACATTATCACACCCTTCGACCCAGGGAGGCACCAACACTTATTCTTGCACGTAAGCAAGCACTTCGCTTAAGGACGCACTCAAGTGCTCAAGTACATTCAATCTGAATTATGAGATTGGTGTACATGCCCATGGGATGTGCGTTGTCGTTGGCCACGTGGCCAACCAATAAGGGTGCTGTCTTTGCCACTTTCTGCATGCCCCATATAGGGGCTATACGGATAAGTGCCTAGTGCTGGTGGGAACATTCCTGGGATCATTCTCGAGATTGTGAACATATATCTATTTCAATTGTAGCATACTCTCTCAGAGTGCATTGCGTGAAACGGGAACACGCTCTTTGACAAGAAGACAGATGGGCACAATCAAACTAGGATTGGATTTATGCACAATCCTAACGGTTAAATTGAAGGCTAAGTGCTCCAAGGTGTGCACAAGATTATTATGCTTCACTTTTATGTTTAAGATTATGCATGTTTCATTTTGGATTACACCTGTGGGGCTCATAGCACCTTGCCGCCTGGCGGCCATCTGCATCGATATTTGGTGGATATCCACCAATTATCCCAGTTTGTGATTAAATTTACTTGACGTTTCATGCCGCACATGCCCGCAGCACTGTGTTTCAAGTATACTGTGCCAGGGTCGTGCATATATGGTAGAGGCGCGTGCGCTTCTTTATGTAGGTTTATGATACACCGCGTGGTGAAGAATATTAGTAATGTATAAGCGTTGGATGTCTGGCCAGAAGAAAGATTTGTAAGCCGATATGACCTGATCAAGTTCGTTTCCTATCAGCTGCAGCAGACTCTGAGGTGATGGATTAGATAATGACACATGTGTAAGCTTGACATCCTGGGGTGAAGTGATTGCAATTGCCCCTGACAATCCTCTACTCACCTTCTCGAAAGGAACATAAATTTGTACGTACATTCAACTTCCGTAATAATCCAAAAATGCTTCGCTGAATGAGGTTACTAAACCTCTGCACGTTCCTTATAAAATACTGAACACCCACTTGAGTTTGCAGTTTTTTTTTAATCCATTGTGGTAACGAACCGCAGGCCTGCGGTTCGTTACCTAGGGCCCTTCCACCCTTGCACCTTAGGGCCCTTTCACCCTTGCAACCTAGGGCTCTTGCACCCATTTGCTCAGGCACTCATTAAGGTACCGCGATTGAGGGGGAGGGGGAATGATTCTTCGTAACAGACATGTGCTGTACAGCTGGATATGCATATGTAGACATATGTATGCTGTACAGCTGGATATGTAGCTGAAAGGCATTCCTTGGAAACAATCCATGAACAAACGCTTGACTGATTGTAATTCAGATCACAGTTGCAACAACTGCCGCGGAATGTGAGATACATAACTGCAAGTTTTCCTGACCGTTAAAAGCCCCAGACCTCTGCAAGCAATCTCTCCAACTAAAGGAGTTAGAATATCTTGGGGGCCTTATCCTCTCACCCCTTCTACATGATAGGCACCTCACAAGGTAACTCATAGATGCTAAGGGGTGTATGCAAAGCCAAAGAGTCTTCACCCAGGTCAATGCGGTGTCAGCACGGGACTTTCCCCCACTGGTGCTGACACCTGCAGACAAGTATTTATCTGCAGCGTCAATTACTGACGTACAAGACTAGTGCTGCAAATTCAGCCGCTTCAAACAGTTTCAAAATATCGGCAGTTCTCTGTTCCGTCATTACCGAAGTTTTGTCACTTCACAAAGTGCCACAAAGTGACGTCACTGCTGGACATCAGCCCTTTTCCTGCAGTGTCACTACTAAATTTAAGTCTTTTAACTTAGTTTCACTACCATACAATCAGCCATTCCACTGCTGGTGTCAGTACTAAATTTCCGGCACTTCACAATGTCAGCACTTAATCGTTTAGAGATTAACATTAGCTTTTACATGATGTCACTACTGAAATTTCGCCAGTTTGCTGCATTGTCGGTACTGGACTTCAGCCGTGTCATAAGAGTGACGATTAGTAATCCTCCTAGGATGCCTACTTCAGGAGTGTCAGCATTTGATGGGCCCCTGGCATATTAATGCCAATTGATCTGAGTTACATTGCGAGTCTGTTATCAGTTTGTCTTTACGTGGGTTGTGGTCTGACTGGTGCTCCTGGAGAATCCCGTTGCGTTTGCAGGGACTGTCATTTGGCCCTGTACACACTCGCGAGGTGCGCGGAAACCACACCCCCCCCCTACACACACACACACACACACACACACACACACACACACACACACACACACACACACACACACACACGCACGCACGCACGCACGCACGCACACACACACACACACACACACACACACACACACTCACACACACACACACACACACACACACACACACACACACACACACACACACAGACACAGACACACAGAGGAGAGCCGCGCGCACACAGGAGCGTACCAACCTGCACCCATCCCTGACATTCAGGGCCTGAACGCGAGGGCGCCCGGGGGGCCGCAACTCTGGCAGCCAACACTACATGGACTGGCCGCAACTTGCCGTGTAAGCCGGCCCGCATCTCGCGGCTTGCAACTGCAAGCACCCACGATGCCGCCTGCTGCACGTTGCGTGCGCTGAACCGCGTAACGCGGGGCGGTTCCGATAACGTTGACTATTCAAATTGCGTGATCGGGCTGCGTGACTTCGCATTGGGTGTCGCGTTGTGAAGACCTCTCCAGATATTTGAGAAGCTGGGCAATGCCACAGGGAGTCTCAAGACAAACTTTAAAAACGTCAAGCTTCCGGCGAAGCCTGCTGTGTAAGTCATTCAGGTAATGAGTAGATGCTTTCCAACGACACAGCCGGGCGTGGGTCAGATGGAAAGGACGTTTCGACATTCACTAACCTACCCGAGTCGATCATCTCCATTATTGGCCAACAAGGTCACAAGTCGCATGCCTCTTAACAGGTCTACCTGCTCTTGGCAGCTGGACGATGCCTTTGCGGGACGTCCCTCGATAACTGCAGATCAGGCACGAATATTGTGTCCAGTCCTTTTACCGTGAGTGGCTGTCGGACGTCAACCACTACTTAGCCTGACTCTGTTTTATTTGTTTTTGTCTTCGATGTATTGATAAGGTCGCCTTTCGTCCTATCTTCGTCCGTGACTCGTGCACGGGCAGCTGCGGGAACCTTTGGGCCAGGCCATCTGAACTAAGATTTCTTGCAGGGGCATAGCTTTATCCATGCTGGGAAAGGCAATTCACGCCGACCTTCCGCTCGGGGGCTTCGGACGAGGGTCTGGTCTTTACTTTCGTCGCCAGAAGCGCCTGCACCAGTACTGTTCGGTCAGAACTTTCCGCATGCAACCATAGTCCACCAATCTCCGGCAAGGCATGTCAAAGAGACGGAATGGATCGCATGGTTTCAGCCTGAAGCATTTCTGCTATATGGTTTGCAGTTTGCATCTCCACAGGGAGTCCTAGGTACTGCACCATTGAAAGGAGCTTGTTTCCAGCATTGGCTCTCAACCGGCATCCTGTTGTTTGCAAATACACACTGCAGCCACATTCTAGCAAGGCCCTTTAAATAGGGATGTACTTATGCAGTCTGAACAAATGCTTTCCCCACGATCCACCTTTATTGTTTTCTAAAAAACGCGCTGACATATTTGCGCAGGGCCTGCTTGCTTTATGGAACATTCCACTCCTCCTGTTGGAGCTAAGGAGGCAGCTCTTCCAGTCGCACCACCCTTGCGGGGTGAAACCATTGCTAATGTGACAGAGGAGTTAAAGCTGGCGTCGTGCCTGGCCACACCCACCCTTTTGCAAAATGAGCAGCACTTCCGTCGGGCTCATGTAGAGCACCTGCAGCGCCTTGCACAGCAGACTGAGGTGGCTGTCCAGATGAGGTAAGGCTCCCTGCCGGCTTTCCTATTGCCTGCCTATCTCTGGCAAAGCCCCCAGCCAAATTACAAGGCCCAGGAACCAAAAACTCCATGGGACTCTGCTTATTGAAACTTGATGGGCACAGCGACGGTATGTTCCCAAAGTTTTCAGTATATTTGAACAATAATCTTTTCTCAAGGTAAAGCCATTCTTGAACATGTTAAGACACGTCTCCACCCTTAAATCGAACCAATTGAAATTGTTTGAAGGAACTTCTTTGTTGTGGCAGCAACAGAAATTGGGTCTGCAAAACATTATGCTCTGCTCGTACTGCATCCATTCAATGGGAGCCTCAAACTCACTTATTTTTGTTGTTGACTCAGAGTTCTTTCCGCCAAAATGCACATGGCAAGGAAGGCAAACAATTGCGGCTAATGTGGTACTCTTAACCCCCTCAAAAGAGACCCAATGGGCAATTTACCTGCTTTTCAAAATGGTTTCGCTCAAATCATTTTTTAATCTGTGTGGGCGTTGTGTACATGTGGGCGCAGGTATGCCAAGGACTTGCGAGAGTCCGAGAAACTGGAAGGCATGAAGGCTGCCCTTTACGACCAAGCTCCCCGGATATACAGAAGGTCAGCAACTCCAACGACATCTTTTGTAGTTTTATTCAGGGTTTGTATGCACGGGTGTATATCGTACGTGGGTGGAAACACGCATGCGCGCGCGCGTGTGCGTGTGCGCGTGCGCGTGTGTGGGTGTGTGTGTGTGTGTGTGTGTGTGTGTGTGTGTGTGTGTGTGTGTGTGTGTGTGTGTGTGTGCGCGCGCGCGCGCATATGGTTGGTGGGTGTTTGCGTGGCGGGCCGGTGCGGTACGGGGTGCGCCGGCGGGCCGTTGCGGCACGTCGGTGCGGGCATGGCTTACTGGAAGTAGCATTTCCATTATCTTCACATCCCGCCTTTCCTTCCCTTGCCCCAAGAGGCAGCATTTCCATTATCCTCACATTCCGCCCTTCCTTCCCTGCCCTAATCAGCAGGGGAGGGATGCAAGATGCTAGGTCCCCCCCCCCGGGGGGGGGAGAGGAGAGACTGGCAGAGGGAACTGTAGAACACGATAGAGTCCAAGCGCCCTTGTCCCCTGTATAGGACATGTGCAGAACTGTACCGAGTTTGGCTGTTAGTTCAGGCAGGACCTCGGTCATGCCCCTGTGTGTTCCCAGTAACGGCGCTGGACAGGACAGGTTTGTGAGGGCCATTGGTGACCTATAAGGAAGGGCCAGAGTGTGGGGAGTGACAGCCCCTGCATTTTATTGGGCGCACTTCTAAAGGTTGGCTGCTTCGTGACCTGACAATTGGAGAGACTCCCAACCTAGCCCAACCTAGCTATGATGATTAACATTTTTCCCCCCTTGACTCCATGCAGAGGTCTGCATGGAGCCAAGGTCATCAAAGTCTTGCAGGTTTTGCTTTCATGTGAAGGAAAGGACTGCATTGTTATGCACTTCCTTCCTTCTCTTTGAGTTGGAGTCTTCAGGTGGCTGACGCATCTGCCCATGTCTGTGCAGCTTTAGGAGGCTAAATTATCCAGCCATTGCCGACTTGTCAGATATTCCAGAGGAAATGGTTGCACACAAAGCGAGCTTGTCAGCTGCCGTCTCCAGCTACTTAGATCCTGACATGCGGCAGGTCATCTCCAACGTGTTTGATCCAAAACTTCAGGAAGCGGCCACGCAAAACACGTATGTCCCTTCAATCAATCACTCCAGGTCAGCTTTGGATGGGTAAACTGCCCGGGCAATGATCGTAATGGTCCGTCATAACCACCACAAATTGGTGCCATGACCAAGTACAGGGGATCTTGGCGTTCACTGCACTATGTGGTTGGTGGGGGCCCCGCGGGGGGGGGGGGGGGGGGGATGGGCATTGCTGCATGCGTCAGCAATTGATTGCAGTGAGCGAGCCCCCGCTGAGGTTGGGGGTCAAACATGGTGAAGTCTGCGAGTGAACCGTTTTGGGTATGCCAGGTCACAGTATGGGGACTAGGGTGTGACAGCAGACAAGTGTACCTAAGAAAAAATGACACCCACAGAATCTCCAGGCGATTATCAAGTTCTGCTAAGTTTCATGCAATCCAACTCTTGATCAAGGGATTTGCCCGTGGTCGCTACTTCCTGGCCATTCTTTTTGTTGTTGGGGGGGGGGGGGGGGGGGGGTGCCCAAGGTCCCAGGGAACTCCTGAAATTTGACTGGCAGCGACTTTCTACTCTTGCTGTCAAACTAGCACGAGGGCTTTAACAGCAAAATCTCCGTGAGGGTTGCTGTCGTCTCCTGGCTTCTTCCGTAGCAGTGTGTTCTCAGGAGTCTCTCCTGATGGCACGGCGATTAAAGGCAGTTCTTGCTGTGCAGGCACGTCTTCAAGTGTGGGGCACGATCCCGACGGACGGCAGCCCAGTCACACCCAGATGGTTTGGAGGTGGATTTCAAACCCAAGCAGGTGTCCTACATGGCCCTCATAGCCAGAGAACGCTGCCAGAACTGCCGCATGCTACACTACTGCAACTGCAGAGGGGATGCGCCTTTGTATTATTGATTTGAGAATCAGTTGCTTGTAGCAAATGGGATCGCCAGACTCCTTACTGCCGAAGCAACTGAGTCCTGAAGTCCTAACCACTGCGAAGCTCTGTATGGCTCTCATAGCAGATGGTCCTCTACTCTGGGCCTGACAACCCAGGAGCACTGTCAAAGCAGGCGCATGCTACATTAATTTAACTGCAGAGGGGATGGGAGAGTTGACGTTGGAAAAACTAGTGTATTGCAATTCCGTATTATCAGCACAGAGGTACACCTCAAGATCATATTTTTAGATGTTTTCCTTGTGCTTACAGCCAAGCACTCCAGTTGTGTGGCTATTGATGACCTCAGTCGTTGCTTAAGGCTCATGTGGATAGCTAATCAATGGCATCGGCACCAGAATCATCCTTGTGATGGTGTGAAGAGATGTGCTTCATTTTTTTTTTTTTTGGTGAAGCATTGTTGGGGTCTGTGTCATCCTTCAGGTGCCGTCAGTATTCGCCGGTCTGGATACCATCAAACCCGGGCTTGCCTGCAGGATGTACAGGGATAGGATGCTGGTACGGGTACGGGTACGGGTAAGATGCGCTCAAGTGTTTTTATGACCATGTCCAAAATCCAGGAGAGCTTTCTTAGTTCCAACGTGCTCTACAGTCGATGAGATGTTATTTTACCTGCTTGTACCATGTCAGCAGGGTCTTGATTTGGTGGCACCATTATTGTGGTCGGGTTCGTGTAAACCTCATTTAACTCGTGTGGTGATTACACCATCTGTGACCTTACCTATGTAGATCACGAAGCAGGGAATTCCATGGTCAGCGAATTCCCCCTGCGGGCTCTTGTTTTTCAGGGATTTGTAGCACGCCTGCTGCATGATTTGGAGCAGATCCGCGCGCACTCTTTAACCCCTGCGTTTTTATCATTAGGGCAGTCAGTGAGATAGGCGTTCGGTTGGTGTGAGCGTTTAAAGGATTCGTACAGTTGTCAAAACAGGGCTTCAGATCAATCAACGTTTGGAGCCCTGAACATGGGGTTGGTGCAAAGGCCAGGAATTATTCGAACAACATCTGGTATCAGAGATGTGGTCACGTGAGAGTCGGCCATACTGGTCAGGACGCCCCTTTTTGAAGATTTTTGTTCAGAAGCTTAGTGTGGATATCGGGTTGAAGATGCCCTGATTCATGTTTTGAATCTCCTAGCACACAACTGGACCTGCAATCCACGGTTGAAACTTGAACTTAAGCCATAAAACCCCTCCGGCACAGAAATAACATGCAATGCTCGGGTCAAAAAGAGAAAGTACATTCTCTGTGACCAACTGCAGTTCAATTTTTAGACCTAGAGATTAGAGTGTTTACTGAAGTCACATGAATGAGAAGATTGATTCAAACCAGTGGATAGGATTGGCGTTTCCCAATTGGGCAACTATGTTGCAATCTGTGGGTCAAACCAAATGAAGTACGAGTAGGGCGGATTCAAAAGCCATGGATGTTCGTGAAATGTTCATTGTGCAAACACAAGAAGGCTAAGCTACCCGAGTGAAGTCGAAGGTTCCTTGCCTAGCTGCTAGCTTCTTCCTTCTCCTGCTTGAGCATCCACATGTGCTTGGATGCGGAAGGGGTGCAAAGTGGTGAATGTCCCTTTATGTCCAAATAGTGGATGGAGTGGATTGATGCCGCTTAAGACCCATTTGTGCAGGTATTTCACTTTTGGGCATGCAACGGCAATATGGGATTGCCGTTTCATGACCACAAACTGTAGTGATGATTCTTGAGTGTCGACTGTGAGTTTCAGACGTCTAAGTGTACACTGCGATTGGACATGATATCCCCAGGGCTTGTCTAAGGTCCGGGCTCTCACAACGTTAGCCGGGCCGTATAGAACTCTGATATGAGGCGTATGGATTGTAACGCCGTGGAACTGATCTGCTACATTCGTTGTTTACGTTTACTGGAACATTCTTTGAACAAAATAGCTTCCTTCAACAGAAGAGTTCGATGGTTGCACAATATATGTCCTAATGGTGGCTGCATTCGTTTTCTTGGGTTCTCAATCTGCGGAACAGATTGCCCCTGCTGGCATATAGCATTAGCAGCGTCCTTGTCGGGTAATCTCTCAGCTGCTGAGGGAGTGACAACTTAGTGGCATGAACTAGGGGAGAGGAGAAAGAGTGGAATGGAGCAGAACGGAGCTTGTAACCCTGGGGACGTCAGCATATGACTGGCGCTCCCACGATTTTTAAGTAATCAATCAAGAAGGTCGAAGTAAAGTTTCATTTGAACAGTAAGATTCCAGGTGCAAGTCGTTGTGGGTCTGCAGCCCTGCAAAGTGGGGGCTATAAGAAGTCTTAAGTTTTAGAAGCTTTCAAGCAAGCGAGGAGCTCAGTTGGCTTACATACTGAGCGGTCACTACTCCTCTCAAGGGCTGTCAGCACTCAACAGCAGCTATCTGAGAGTCGTCTAAGGGCCTGATCACACAGTCCCTGATTTACTTGAGAGGTTGAGGAGGTTGATTTCATCAGGATACTGGTGGCGCTCATACGCTGGGCATTGAGGCAGTGTCTCAAAGTCTTTCGGCCCGCCCCTCCCAATGGGCGTCGTTGGCTTGGTGCACGCTGTAGCATTTGCTTGCAAGTCTTCGACTATTGGTTTACAAATGAAGGCTGCCACTTTTGCATAGGCTGTCGCCGCTTGAGCAATCCTGCAGCAGCCAGGACCTGATGTCTCGATTCTAGGACAGTGGGGAACGTCAGCTCCTACATCTCAAGATGTACAGCCATACCATATTGGAACCAGGTGGTTCGCCACTGCTGCCACGTTTGTTTGCACATCAGCTGTGTCGGCCATTAAGCTAGTGGTTTAATAACAGCACCAGCGGGGCTTGATACGTGACGCCATGCTAGAAAGACTTTTTGAGTAAATGTGTTTGGAGATTGGTTGAGTGGTTGATCTTCGCTTTGTTTGGGTTCCATTGGATGATGGGTCCTTCCTGCACCTTGCCTTTGTTCATGTCCGCATATATACGGATACATTGCATCTTATGGATTCGATGTTCTGAATGTAGGCCATGTCCATGTGATGTTACTGTTATTTTGTTCAAAAGCATTTTCCGCCCTAGAGACAGCTGTCAGGGAGTTAATTGGAACTTCACTTTTCCTTTAAATGGAACGGCTTCAGGGGACGGCCCGCCCTCCCCGGCGCCCCGGGGGGGGGGGGGGGGCGTGTTTGGGGGGGGGGGTTGCAAGCAAGCGAGCATGCACGTCGGCTAACCAGTCTTATGGTAATACACAAAGAGCGCTCTGATGGCACCAGTCTTATGTTATAAAAAAAAGGAGGCCTATAATGGGTGGATTTTTGATGGGGGATGACGTGAGATGACCCGCAATAGAGTTTTTTCTGGGGGAGGGGGGGGGGGTTTGGGGGGGTGTGTGTGTCCGGGAACCTCGCATGCAGTGTGTTGTGATTCCCAATTGGGGCCCCTCGAGGGGATCATAGGACAACGCATGCAAGAGTTATTTATGTCACAGATCCTAGTGCAGGGGTTCGCGGTACACCAGATGGACTTTCTGCATCAAATCACAGTCTAGGATCACCACAACCGTTCTTTTAACTTGGATGGCACTCTCTGAGGGACATTTCACAACCACTGGAATTCCTGGGGATCTGTGATATACATCCACAAGTTGTCAATGGGACTCCAGGCCAGATGCGCAAAATCCGTAGGATTAAGCGATAATGCATGTAAAGCCCGCCATATACTAAGTTTAGAATAAAAGGTTCTATACGTTTAGTGCACATCTTTACACAGCCCATGTCCATGACATATGGTGAACATCTATAGGATTGAAACATGCAAAATAATGGCAAACCAATAAGGACCCCAAAAAGGCCAAAAATTGGTCTAAGCTTGCTGATATAGACGCATACATGCATGCCTTACATATGCGCCTAAATGTCCCCCGTACCTTTGCTCACGCAAACCAGTCAGAGAAGCATAATAGTCTTAGGCAATACGTCATTTGTTATTTTTGATAAAATAGTCATGTCCCTTTATGGCCGTTAAGGTACCACAAGCATAAATCCACCTTAACACTGGTCGGAACACCATATCTTCCTCTGTGTACAGACACAGGAGGTGAAATTTGATCAATCCTACGCCAAATTCAACCGTGGATATTCACTGCTATAAAACCGTTGAGTGCATCACTGCATGTTGTAACATGCGTGTGCAAGGACTCGAAGTAGTCTGGAGTCCTGACGCAGAGGACCTAGAAAGCAACAATTAGTACGTTTACCAGCATGTACAGTGGAGCCTGTCAGCGCCGGCGATCACACACACACACACACACACACACACACACACACACACACACACACACACACACACACACACACACACACACACACACACACACACACACACACACACACACACACACACACACACACAAAATGAATGTGTGCGCACGTGCGGGAGCGCATTATGGCACACACGATTCAAAGAATTACCAGCTCAAATCGTGTGGAATGATGACGCCCCACCCTGCACTTATTCAACTTTCTGCAACACTTACGAAGCTGCGCCTCCGCCAGATAAGGGAGCAGAACAGCTTCTGGACCAGCAAAAGCAGCAGCAACAAAAGTCTGCCCGCCAGCAACCCAACATACAGAAGCATGCCTTCAGTAAGCCTGACGATCCAACTTCCACTTACCACAAGGCATGACGCACATAACGGCGCACCGTCTCTTGCCACCTATTCAAGGTAGCAGGAGCAGGTCGCAAGTTGTGTAGTTGCCGACAACACACACCTACACAAAACAAAAGACCTGGCTCTAGCGCATGGGGTGTGCGCAAAGCGCGGCCCCTTTAAAAAAGCCACTAAAGGATTTAATCATCTTAGATATGGAAAACAATTACTTGAGACCAGACTGCAACAAATACCCGACTGCGCCACCCACCCTACGGCAACGCAGCAGCTTGCAATTTGTGCGCAAGATGTCTGCGACCATGGAACATATGCATCGGGTATGTGCCGAGTTAACTTTTCGCGATCACCCTAGAGCTACACTTGAGAATCTAATGCTTCACTTAACACGTGCATGTGTTGCGAAAAGCTCGTCCTCAGAGGGAGCCCCAGCCCGATTCAGGTAATCGCGAGACAAAACTAAATACCCATTCATGAAGGGCGGACCAATGCTTCTACTTGGAACTCCCACGAGATCACATTTCAGCCCGAAATCTGCCACGATCCGGACTGTCCCGACTCGAATAGAACAACTTTTGCGATGAAAATCCACACAAGTTTCACCTCGCGGAAGTTCCCACTTCAACTGGGTCTTATTTGTATCGACGATGAAGTAAGGCACTGCCTGCCCCTCTAAGGTCCCAGAACCCTGACGGATCTGTCGCGTGCCCACATGCACATGTGCATGTTCACAGGCAAACCACAATTTTTGTTTGAATTAAAGCCACTATTTCTGAAAGCATATTGCCCAAGAAGTTTGATTCCCCGAGATCCGGTGTCAAGTTAGACACCACCAGGCGTTCCAACATACTTGGAGATCCTGGGTCTGGTGCGGACATCACGCAACATGACATTTGACTTTACCTAGGGATCCTAGGTCCGGTGCAGAAGCCATGCTACTCAACATTCGACCACATTTAGAATGGCCGTGGTATATACATCGACAGCAACCCAGCTGTGGCAATCACGTGGTTCAATGCTGCCACACACACGTGCACACGTGCACAATCGTCGCAGACCACAAAGCCAGAACGGCAACCCAATTGGAAAGGGACAGCAATAACGGACAATAGGCGGGAATCTGCCGAGAAGTACATTTAATGTAAATTCCCAGCCGAAGAAAAAATATTTCTTGGAGACAAATACTGCAGCAGGAACCTGCAAACCCTATGTAGGATTTGCATACATCTGACAGTGCCGACTGAAGGGCATTCAAGATCTCAACAGGATCTCACCACCACGTCGGAGAGTCCATTTGGACTTCTAGTCGCTACATGGATCGGCATGGTCTTCTCATCTCTGATTCTACAGTCGGCAAGCATAGTCTGCTTACCCCTGAATTAACGGACGGCCCCCTTATGCTTTAGAAAACAGTGCAAGGCAAAATTGCATGCTCATTGTACAGTCAAGATGAGCCCAACCGGAGGACGGTACAGTGACGACCTGTCCATGGCCATCCTGAGGGCCCTCTAGTTTACAAATCTAATCCCTAGCACGCCCAGAAAGGTACAGCTTAGAAACGGCGTACTGCAACTGTACTGGTAGGCCAAATTTCCTGTGATGCTAATTTCAACCCCAGAAAGCTGGTCTGAATAGCATCAGACTAGTATTGATGTACAAACAAGAAATTACAACAGAAAGAAATTCCAGATATCTGTGTAAGGTAAATTGATAAGAAGATCACATGTGATAAGAAGATCACATGTATTAATACGCCTAGCCCCCCCCCCCCCCCCCCCTTCCCCGGGGGGGAGGTTCTCTCTCCCTCCCCCCCTTTCTCTGCCCCCCCCCCTCCGAGGTTCAGATAGCCCGCAACGTAAATGTCAGTGGGAAAACTATTGAAGGAGCAAAGAAAAGCTCAACGCAATTGTGGGTCCTAGGCAACAAGCTACATTCCCAAGCACCGATTATGAAGTAGTGTCCGGGCTAATCAATAAAAGGACGTGAAACTCAGCAGAGCTAGCCATGGCAAACTATCTGGCTTTAAACAGAGGACATAAGATTCAGTCTCGACCCCCCTATCAATGGCACATATGAAGGCACCTACGAAGGCTGCTTTTATGCCTGACGAAAGCTTCCTTTCAGCTTTCTAAGAGATACAAGCATAACCCTTAGCGGGCTCATACACGTGTCATTCCTCATCGGTGCCAAACGCACGTTTTGAGCCTTTTAAATCCCCTAATGCTCAATAGCACTTAAGCTTATGCCCAAAAGCATAGCATAGCATAGCTTATGAAGAAGGCCTGAAAACTTGCATCGGACACCCGTCCGCCAGGTGGACACCTTAATTGCACACATCTTTGCAAGTGAATAGGAGCACAGATACCTTCAAGATATGCCAATCGCAACCATCTATCCCATACAGCGGACGGCGTGACAGGTAAGCCTGCATTTTTCTTCAGCAGTCGCCCGAGGCCCTGCTTTCAGATGTGTGCTTGCAGACAACTGTTCTGACTCACTGATATTCAAAGAAATTGTTAGGGCATTGAAGATTTCAGGGATTTGGTACACACTTTTCCATCCCCACTGGATGTGGAGATGATTGCGAGCGGGTCGAAATTCGGACTGAGCCCATGATGTGAGCCCATTGACTTCCTGGCAAAGTCACTTCACGTGTGCCGGAAAGCTACTGAGACACAACAATAGCTCCTGAATGAAAACAACAGGCAGCTGAGATGGCGATTGAGCCTCCTGTCCAGCAATGTTGCAGTGGGCCCGGCATGCCGGAAGAGATCTGCTCCTGGCGAGAACCTTGCTCACGTGTAAAAACAAAAGTGGGCCATGTACCTGGCCCCGGCACACGGGGAGGAAAAGGTTGTGTAAGAGCAACAAGCACATTTCGAAAATACAACACGTCTTGCCGACACAGAGGCGTCGTTCCCCCCAACAACAGAAGGTGCCTATGACGACGCAGGTTGCTCACGTGCTGCAAGGCACGATCCCAAGGAAAGCAATTTTGTTGGCGGTTCACGAGAAAGCTTTGCTGGGAGCGCCCATGGTGCGAAGATAGTCCACAGTCTCCATGTGCTTCTCCCGGAGGGCCTCGTCCAGCGGAGTGGCGCCCCATCTGTCCGTCACCGACAGATCCGCTCCCCCAATCTCCACCAGCAGCCGCACCTGCCCCAGCCCGCCCCGACCTCTTCTCAACCCACAGCCTGTCTGCAAACCGCCGGCAAGCGCAGCGAACGCACTGGAAAACTCCCAACCCCTCCTTTCGGGGGAACCCCCCCCCTTCTCTCTCTCCCTCTCTCTCTCCCCCCCCCCTCTCTCTCTCTCTCTCTCTCTCTCTCTCTCTCTCTCTCTCTCTCTCTCTCTCTCTCTCTCTCTCTCTGCCCCCCCTTCTCCCTCTCCCCCGGGGGGGGGGGGAAAGAGGGGGGTGTGTGCATAAGCGAGTGTGTGTGTGTGTGTGTGTGTGTGTGTGTGTGTGTGTGTGTGTGTGTGTGTGTGTGTGTGTGTGTGTGCGCGTGTGCAAATAAGGGCAGGTGAGGGGGGGGGAGTGGAGGGCGCACCATGTCGGTGAGGCCCTCAGAGGCGGCTATGTGGAGAGCGGTACGCTTGTCATAGTCGCCGGAGTCCAGTTTTGCACCGGCCTGCAGATAGGCTTGCAGCATCTCCATGTCCCGTTTGTACACGCAATTGCACAGCTCGGACGCTGTCTGTCCCTCATCCCAGGAGAGCCTGTACCCCAGGCTTTTAAATTTAATGTCATTTCTGCCCCACCCTTGCCGTAACTTGCCATGGGCTACATCCCCATGCTCCCCTTCTGCCCACATGAAGCAATCCCACAATCCCCGGTCCCATTTGCGACACCCTTTGCTCCGTTTCAAATCACATGGAGCAATTCCACAATTCCTCCTATGTATATACCACAGCCTTTGCTCCCCATTTAGTCCCATGAAGCATTTCTGCAATCCCCCCATCTATATGCCACATCCTGTGCTCCCCATCTAGTCACATGAAGCACTTCCGCAGTCCCCCTATCTCTATGCCACATCCTTTGCTCCCCTTGTATTCACAATTTGCAGTTCCACCTTGCCCCTACCCACATGCCACATCCTCCCCATCTAATCACATGAGGCATTCCCGCATTCCCCCTATCTCTATGCCACATCCTCTGCTTCCCGTATATCCACATTAGGCACATCCAAATCCATCTGATTCCCCAAACAGCAAACCCCCAATCCCTATAGTAAATCTTAAATCCCCAAAACAATAAGCCCCCAAGCCCTACTGTAAATCCTGAATCCTTGAACACCAAGCCACCAAATCCCTCCTCCTATAAGCCCTGATTCCCCAAAACATTAAGCCCCCAAATCCCTACTCCTGAAAACCCTGATATTTGAAGAAATCAGCCCTATTCCCAAACCCCCAAAGCTCCACCCCCAATGCCTCAGGTTTGCAGCACAAACGGAGACAGACCGCCCGCCCTCCAGCCTGGGAGAGAAGGGTTGTTTGAGTCATGGCAAGGGTTGTCCTGAGACATGGCAAGGGTTGTTTGAGTCATGGCAAGGGTTGTCAGAGCACTCACGTGGCACCGTTCTTGGCCAGGAGCTCGATGAGCTGGCCGTGCTTCCCCTTGCAAGCCTCCAGCAGAGCGCAGCCCCCAAAGTTGTCGCGGGAGGTGACGTCAGCGCCCGCCCCCAGCAGCGTGTTCACCACGTCCTTGTGCCCCTCCACACAGGCCAGCATCAGCGCCGTGCGCTTGTCGTAGTCCGACTTGTTCGGATCGAATCCGTTCTGCAGCATCTGCACCCCCGCACGCACTACTCCCTTCAACCTTTCCTGTCTCCAGACACTCGCACCTGTCCTTCGCACGCGCCCACACACACCTACACAAACACGCTCGCACGCGTGTCCCCCCTCCCCCTCACACACACACACACACAAACACACACACACAAACACACACACACACACACACACACACACACACACGTGCACATGCACGAGCGCACGCACACGTACAAACACACACACATGCACACGCGCGCACACACACAGACACACATACACACGCACTCTCTCTCTTTTCCCTCCATGTCCAACCTCCCTGGCCTCCAACTTTTGTGAAGGTGAGAAGGTTTCAGCGCCCCGGAGTTACCCATCATTTTGTGCTCTCCTCCCCCTCTCTTCTCCTCGCCGCCTCTCTTTTAAATTCGGGACAGATCAAATCCCCCCCCCTCTCCCTCTCCCTCCCTCCCTCCCTCCCTTCCCCCCCCCCTCTCTCCCTCTCTCTCCCTCTCTCTCCCCCTCTCCCCCCCCCCCTCTCTCTCTCTCTCTCTCTCTCTCTCTCTCTCTCTCTCTCTCTCTCTCTCTCTCTCTCTCTCTCTCTCTCTCTCTCTCTCTCTCTCTCTCTCTCTCTCTCTCTCCCTCTCTCCCTCCCCCCCCCCAGGTCCCCTCTGTCCCTCCCTCGGTCCACCCTGCCTCTCCCCTCTCTCTCCCCCTTCCTCCATCTAGCCAAGGCAAGGGGAGGGGGAAAGGGGCGCACATGGCGAATGGTTTCAACATCGCCAGTTGAGGAAGCGTAAAGGAACTCCATGATGCGGTCGGTTTCCTTGCCAACGGGGGCGCTGAGGCCGGTGAGGTACTGGGCCACGGGCTTGGCGCCGACGCGGATGGCCTCATCCAGCGGGGTGGCCCCCCATCGGTCCTTCACCCCGATGTCTGCCTTCCCATCGTCCACCAGCACCCTCACCTGCACCCCATCCCCCACCCTTCCTCCCTTCACCCGCCACCTCCCACCGCGGACTGCCTCCCACCAAACTGTGTGTCTGTGTGTGTGTGTGTGTGTGTGTGTGTGTGTGTGTGTGTGTGTGTGTGTGTGTGTGCGCGCGGGCGCGCACGCGCATGTGCGCATGTGGCAAAGAAAGAGAGGGGAGAGAGAGGGGGGGAGGTGGGCGGAGAGAAAGAGAGGGGGAGAGGACAACAGGGGGGGGGAGAGAGGGGGAGGGAGAGAGGGGGGACCAGAAAGAGGGGGAAAAGTAGGGGGGAAAGGGAGAAGGGAGGGGGGGGGAGAGAGGGGGAGGAGGTGGGAGCGAAGGGGGCTGGGGGACTGTAAAGCATGACCTCAGCAGTGCTTATGCATGAGTGTGCGCAATTGCCAGCATGTGGGTCTGTGGGAACTGAACTGGAGGGAGATGGGCGCCGTGTGTTCAATCATCTCTTCCATCATGTCCTCACGGACAGACCTTCTCGCGTGAGAACTAAAAAGTCGTGGACTTCCGTCTATGGAATCCCCAGACGCCACCGCCACCACCACCACCATCATCCTCATCATCATCATCATCAGTCATCATCTTGAGGCCCATGGAAAAATCAGAGAAAGCATGGAGGGCTAGCCACACCCTCTAGAGAGGAGGTGGAGGGGGGTTGGGAGAACGGGGAGACGGTCGGCGAAGCGTACCGCAGCCACATTGCCCTCAGCGGCTGCGATGTGCATAGCGGTACGCTGGTCGTAGTCCCCGCTGTTGGGGTTGGCTCCCGCTTGCAAGAAGCGCCGCAGCAGCGGCAGATCGCACTCGAACACGCACGTGCACAGATCCGCTGCCATCTTCACTTCCTCCTGCCCGATCCTGCAGGCCATAACGAGCCCCACCTCCACCATTACTCGCAAGTAGACCATTTCATGTGCATGGTATGGGTAAATCATCAATTGCCCACTGTGTACTTCACATATAGACCAGCCCTCCTGCGAGAATCAATAAATGAAAGTTGGTTGCAGGAGCTTGTTGTTAACCTCCGTCCCCCTCCCCCCTTCTCTCCCTTCACACTATCCCCCCCCCTTCTCTCTCTCTCTCTCTCTCTCTCTCTCTCTCTCTCTCTCTCTCTCTCTCTCTCTCTCTCTCTCTCTCTCTCTCTCTCTCTCTCTCTCTCTCTCTCTCTCTCTCTCTCTCTCTCTCTCTCTCTCTCCCCCCCTCTCTCGCTCGCTCTCTCTCTCCCTTCCCCCTCTATCTCACACAAACACATACGTATACACCCACGCACATATTCTCATACTGTGCGTGTGTTTGTGTGCGTGTGGGTGCATGTGCCTATGTGCATCTGCATGTGTGTGCGCGCACGCGCATATTCGTTTGTGTGAGGGTGGATGTGGGTGGGTGGGTGGGTGGGTGTGTGTGTGTGTGTGTGTGTGTGTCTGTGTGTGTGTGTGTGTGTGTGTGTGGGTGGGTGTGTGTGTGTGTGGGTGGGTGGGTGAGTGTGAGTGTGAGTGTGTGTGTGTGTGTGTGTGTGTGTGTGTGTGTGTGTGTGTGTCCCGCGCGCGCACGCCTATGCATGTTACGGTAGGGAGGGAGGGAGAGGGGGAGGGGGGGAGGGCTCACTTTGCGCCACGGCCCCGAAGGAGGCGGACAATGTCGACGTGGTCGTGCTTGACGGCTTCCAGCACAGCGTTGGAGCCCAGATTGTCCATGAGCTGGGGGTTGGCGCCCGCGCTGACCAGGCCCAGCACCACATCCGAGTGCCCCTTGGCCGCCGCCAGCATGAGGGCGGTACGCCCGTCGTAGTCCGCAGAGTCGGGCGCGAAGCCCTGTTGCAGCATGGCCCTCACCTTGGACGTGTCCCCCCGCGCTGCTGCTGACAGGAACTGTACCGCAACACCAGCAGTAAGGGCCGCCCTCAGTCCCACCCCCTCCTTTCACATTCACACACATCCCCTCCTCTCCCTCTCCCAATGCCTCGCTTACACTTACACACGCACACACACATACATACACATGTGCACATTACACGCACATACGTACACACACGTCGTACACATTACACCAACACACACACACACACACACACACACACACACACACACCACACACACACACACACACCCACACACACACACGCGCGCCACACACACACACACACACACACACACACACACACACACACCACACACACACACACACACACACACACACACACACACACGCTCTGCGAGAGAGGGGGGGGGACAAAAGAAATCACCCCCACCACCCCAGTGAGGCGGAAGGCCAAACCAGGACAACAAAGGTAGAGGCGATGCGAAGGTTTAGATTTGGAATGTCCATGTAGTTCTGCTACCAAGGGTTTGGACAAATGGAAAAGGCTTTATTGAAAATGAGTAATGACGCAGTACATGTAGGACAGGGAACAGCAAAAGCCGGGGTGGACCTCTTCAGTGCGCTTCTCGTCCTGCTTAGCCACCATTGATGTCACAAGGGCCCGGATCCGCAGCAGGTTTCCCAGAGTACGCTCCTGCAGGACACCCATGTGGACCCCACGTGATCACATGTCTGATGTGCCATGGCCAGTACCGCCCTCCCCCCTCTAAACACTCTGCACAACGAGGGGCCCCCACGTGTTTGCTCGCACCCAGATTGGCGCCCCCAAAGCCCGCTGCCGCATAGGAATGTAGTCAATGACTTACGCAGGAAGCAGAACCTGGTTCAGGTGTGGGGGTGAGCTTGATCTGCAGGAAGGTTGGTAGGTCTAATTCAAGGTGACTTATAGCTCTGCCCTGTTGCGAAGGCCACAGCAAATCACAACGCCTCACCCACGTCACTGTGCTAATATCAGAAAGCTTGAGGTCCGTCAATCATGCAGATGACCCCACCCGCCGTGGTCCGCGTGATATGAGATGCAGATCAATGCATCTCATTTTCCATTCTCTTTTCAGGTCAAGAAGGCGACCAGGGGCAGGACAGTGCAGGTTGGAGCCTGCCGCATTGCAGACAAACTCCGCAGCCTCATCCTATTCCAGCGGTTGTGGAATAATGGTGTGGGGACCCCGGGGGAGGGGGGTGGGGGGGTGGGGGGACGCTGCAATGGGGGTGTCCGAAAATAGTTCTGGCAGCTGAGGCCCTGAGAAGGGCCAAATCCCCCAGAACGACGGGGCAGACCCCCAACCAACCAGAAACGCCTTCAGTTAGCCGGACCCCCACATGCTGAGGCATAATCCCGACAACCAGAGACGCCCGCAGCGTGGCACAACCCCCCAGATAATGCATGATCGCAAATAAACAGAGACGCCCTCAAGTGGTGGCACAACCCCAGAGGATGCAAGGATCCCGGACAACCAGAAACGCTCTCAATCAGACACACCCTCAGAAGTGACACGACCGCAAACAAGCATAGACTCCCTCAGTGGGGCACACCCCCAGATGACGCATACCCCCGGAAAACCAGAGACGCTCTCGGAGAGGCTAAGAATCCCAGGCAACCAGAGACGCCCTGAGTGAGGGTCCCCCGAGAGACCCCTGGGGCGGGACCCTTGGAGAAACCCTCCCGCAACAGGGAGTGGGGCCCTGAAAGTCACCTGAGTGGGCGTCAGTCTGACGTTGGACGCGCCCGGTCGGAAGCTGCGATCGGCTTCAGAGGAGCGGCGCTCTTCGGCGGGGGCGTCCTGAGAGGACCCGCCCGAGGAGCGCTCCCCCAGGCCCTCAGTGGAGGCTCCGGCGTACTTCACCTGGCTCGTAGCCGACAGCAGCGCGCACCGTCCGGAGGTCCCCCGGAACTCGGCATCCACAAGCTGCCCCCAAAAACACAAGCGCGTGACACAATTTTCGGGGTAGAAGCCAGGGGCGAGGGGCCCTAGGCCCAAGGGGGCTGGATCTGGAGACACTTTCCTACTTCACCCCTCTCCACGCCCACCCCCCCCCCCCTTATCCCTGACTTGTTCATTAACCTTGGGTGGTAACGCGCGTATGCGAGCGCGCGCGCACACACACACACACACACACACACACACACACACACACACACACACACACACACACACACACACACACACACACACACACACAGAGAGAGAGAGAGAGAGAGAGAGAGAGAGTGTGTGTGTGTGTGTGTGAGAGAGAGAGAGAGAGAGAGAGAGAGAGAGAGAGAGAGAGAGAGAGAGAGAGAGAGAGAGAGAGAGAGAGAGAGAGAGAGAGAGAGAGAGAAGCACACGCACAAACACACACTTTGATAGCAAGAAAAGCCACACATTGTTACCATTTTCTCCCTCTCCCCCCCCCCAAACTCTCTCTCCACCCCACATCCCCCCCCCCCCTTCATCCCCCTTTTTCCTGGAGAAGGCCATCATCACAGAATCTTCGGGTGCCCTCCTCGCAGGAGCCCAGATGAGGCAGTGTTGCAACATGCGGGGACCATATAAACATGCTTTCCTGCCCCACACGCCGCAAGCCAAGCTGATAGAAACTAAGTAGGGTACGACGTGTCCTTCAAGCAGTAGGCCTGTTCCGGATCCCTCAGGGGAGGGTGTCCCGCGGACCTGCTGAGCCTGGCGCTTGAGATTCTCCAGCACAGTGCGGGCACCGATGGGGAAGTCCTGGCACAACGTCTCGTAGCGGGCCCGGGGAATGGCCAAGATGCGGCATACCGACATGCTCACAACCGACTCCATCTGGGGTACCTCCGTGAAGTAGGCCACTT